>JBAMAX010004439.1:0-115980 GCA_037043745.1 Chymomyza amoena | reverse complement strand
TTCCTAGAGGAGTAAAGGGCCTCAAATATACCTCTGAGTCCTGTTGGGAGCTGCCGTGCAGCTGTCGTTCCATTAGTAGCGCGCAGATGTTAGTTGGGCATCAATAGTTCTTCGCCATGTTTTTGATGGAGCGCCTGGCTAGCTGCCTTGTGGATTCAATTTTAGGGCTATCAACCCGATTTTCAAACTTTTTGGGGGAAGGTCCGGACCCGAATACCCCCAACGGTCAACCACTACTGGACAAACTAATTTACTTACGTCTGGGAGTATATTCCAAATTAGAGGAACTTTTTTCCCACAATTTTTGAATATATTGATACTAGCTTCTGCTAAAAATGAAGCTGAACAGGAACATCGAAATTTCCACCATAAAATCTAGTACTGAGCTCACGCTAAAAGGGGGAAACAAAAAAGATTTAGGTTAAGTTATGTTACACCGGTTGACCCCTGGAGGGAGTCACACATAGACTGCATAGTCCTTAGTGGAACCGAAGGAAAAGAATATTTAACTCGTATTTATTATTTTAAAGCTTTCTATTAAGTCTTCCATATTTGAATAAACCTAAGATTTTGTTTATGTCAATATCCAAGATGTAGATAATTTCTGCCACTAGTGCGTCTCTTAAGGATTACATATGGACTGCCACAGATTCTCTGACGACTTCATAATACCTACATACAAGTTCCGATGACCAACGTATTCAGGTCAATCTACAGAGCCCATAAAGCGAATTCAAGAGCTATACGCCATTTGTAAAACTTACTTAAGTAATCGAAAAAGTTTTGTCAATTTTACAGTCTTTTGTCCAGAAGTTATCTCTTGTGCGTCACTCATTCTAACGTCTTCTGCTTCAAAGTGTGTCTTTCAGTGCCATGAAAACGCTTCAATAGGAAGATTCTGCAATGCTTTACAACCTACAACTCGCTTTCTTGGTTCCACAATACACACCCAGGTACCTTCATTTTTGTAGCTTATTTCTAATATTACTTCCTAGCAATTCCCGAAATTGAACAGTACTCAATGTCACTTGTCTGCGTAAAGGTTTAGGTAGGGCCAAAAGCAATTCAGACATCGAAAACCTTAGCTCACTGGATCCACATCTGTTTTAAATCCAAGTCCAAGTGAATCATTCCAGTTGACAAATGTTTTTAAGTTTATTTATGTTATTTTTATTGATTAAGTGTGTTATTGATTTTGACAAAGAACCTAAAAACAACAAAACCAAAAGTTAAAACAAAAAGTTCTCATTATAATGGTCCCATTCAAGGGCAAGCTGAAAATGAACCAATCTGAATTAATTTGTGAAAGAAGAAGACTATTTCAATAGCAAAACACTTTTAAGGAAGAATGCTAGCCGAAGGGTTTAATCTGTGTGTAAGGAGTCAGGTTAGGTTAGGTTACGCCGGTTGACCCGTGGTGGGCGTCACACATAGTCTGGCATAGTCCTTAGTGGAACCAGAGGATGCGGCTGTTGTACAATGAATGTTAGTCGTCGAGTATGCTTGGAGAACGCCAATAGCTTTATAGGTGCCCTGTCGGCTGCCTCTTCCAGTGAGGTAAGCCAGGGTTTTCCTAGATATTTAAGTCTTGATGCGCATAAGGCGGCAGATGAGGTACTCCATTGTCTCTTTGGCTTCTGCCTTGAAGTTCGCAGTCTGCAGAACCGAGCCACAATTTGGCATCGCGAGAATTTGGGGGGAACCACCCCATAGCATTTTAAACCTCTGGCCATGGCTCCAACGTAGCAGCACCAGACTTGGAAATCCGGATACCTTTGCGCTGTTGCCTAAGATAGACCGTGCACTGGCCCAAGCGTCGAGGGAGGACTAGTGTTTGACTCTGGTGCTTGAGCCAGTACACAGTATATTGCCCAGCCGGTACCCTCTTAGAGGGTTCAGCCAGAGGATGTTCGCAAGCCGTGAGGAGTCAATAAATATAATATAAACGGAAGAGCCAAACAACCAAATAAATCTAACTTGAGTTAACCACATGTAAACATAGCATAAGAATTGCAAACATAGCACCACTGTTAAGCAACTAATGCTAAGCTAAAACATAAATGTTAGTTAACATTTCTATGTAATCGATCATGTTAATATAGAATACACAATGTTAGAAACTAGGCTTATAAAAGCTGAATATAAGCCGGTATTAAGCTCTCTTATTATTAGAAATAAGGATCGATTGTGCCCAAACTTTTATCCTTCGGCAAAAGCAGGGAACAAATATCGATTGATTTAAAAATCAAAACTTGGAAATGTTTCAAGATATATTTCAGATAACTTGTGATTTTAAAACATTCGGTTTCAAACCACTGCGACCAGAAGGTCTTTTGTACCATCCCATAAATTAAAGCAATACCCTTTCCGCTATCTGCATGAATAACAGTATGTCTTTTGTTGGTATTGACCTAAGGTGGAGTGGACTAATCCGTTCCTTTCCCATGTGACAGGCTCTGTCCCAAACCAGCGCTGGACAGTCACAGAGAATGTGTCTGGTGGTTTCATCGTCTTCTAGATAGAGTCTGCACTCAGAAGAGTCCGATAGGCCAATTTTTTGTAGATGATAGTGTGGTGGCCAGATAGGTATGCTACTAGGAGTTTTAAGTCCGCTCTGCCAAGACCTGTTGTCTTGATCATATCCAGAGGTTTGACAAGCAATTTGGCTTGACGAAGCCCTGGTAAGGAGAACCAGTATCTCCTATGTTCTTCTTTGTTTATCATGGTTTTGATTGTGGACCAACCAATACCACAATACGGCGCAGGAGATGTAGTCAGGGTGGAGGCACCCTATCGTGCTAGATCGTCAGTGATCGTGTTACCATCCACTCCTGAGTGTCCAGGTACCCAACATAGCACAACTTTGTTCCGGGCGGATAGGGCTTGGAGGTAGTTATGGCATTATTTAACCATCCTGGAGGAGATGCTCCAGTACGATAATGCCCTAATAGCAGCTTGGCTATCTGAGTAAATACAGATGTTTGCTCCCATAGTTCTATTGAGAAGGATACTAAGAGCGCAGATTTTTATGGCATGAGCCTCGACTTGAAAGACGCTGGGCCAGATGCCCATTGCGGTAGAGATGCTGGTGTTGGGTTCAACGACTCCAACACCTACACCCTACTCATTTTTGACCCATTCATGAACCATTGTTGCCATCGGAGGTTTCCACAGGAGCTGCCATCAGCCCAAGTCTCCCGACCACATAAAAAATTCGGTTTGGTGAAATTGAAAGCTGCAAACATTTGGTTTCAAAACGAATCCGAATTAAATTGTTGGATTCATTTTCCGGAGCACAACCATTTATAAATATTGAAGTTCAATATAACTTCTACGGTCTAATTTTTAAACGTTCGAAAAAAAACTTTTTTCAGGATTATTCTTCGACCCCAATGCCTATCATCAGCTCTGGTACAAAGGGTCTAGCTGGATAAGGTACTGGAAACTGCCCCCAGCGATTTTTGAAAAGTAATGATGCAATTCGATGCAAAATGACAAAAAAAGACAAAATTTCAGTTTCCAGTACCTTATCCAGCTAGATTCTTTAGATTTTTGAGCAGTGGCTCATAATCTTCTTTTCCGGGTCTGTCTTGTCGATCTTGAATATTTTCCAAAAATTTAAAACAATCGTATTTTTTTTTTGAAATTGTTGTTTAATTATTATTTTTTCGCATTTGCTTTTTTTTTATAATCAATAAAGAAATTATAAGTTATAGAAAAAGTATAATAATACCGTATAACAATTTAGTTGGTTTTTGTTTTGTTTTTCTTATTTCTTTCTTTTCTTATTCACTTTGTTTATCATTTTATATTGCGTAGTGTTTTTTTGCTATTATATCTTTTGTTTTAAATATTTCATTATTTCATTTGTTTGTTTTTTTTCTTTCTTTTCATTATGCATTAAATAATTTTTTGTATATTTAACAAATAAATGATTATAGAGTATATGTGTGTCTGTATCTGTGTGTGTGTGTATATGTGTATATTTAATTTATTTTTTTTTTAAGTATGGAGAATTGTTTATGTATTGTTGTAGCTGTTTGTTTGTGTGTATTTGTTTTGTTTAAAGTTGCTTTTATTTTTCATTTATTTTATTATTATTTTTTAATTATTATTATGTCTGGCTAAATAATACAATGATTTGATTGTTTGGTAGAAATTATTTACGTGGGAAAAGTTTACTTTTGTTTCAATATTTGTAAGTTATGTAGCTTTTGTTAATTAACGTCATTTATCAATCAATCAATCAATATCAATCAACTCACTGAAAAGATGCCAACTATATATATATATGTTTATATATATTTATGTATATAATGTACTATTAGTGATATTTAGCTGCAGTTTACAATTTACAGTGCCAACTTGTTTTTTTTCAGTGTGTTTTCAGTTGATTTTTTTTGTTTATTGTATATAGGCATGTATGTATATAACTATATACTATATAACTATAAGTTTTTATGTTTTTTTTTGTTGTAAATTTGCTGACGATTGTTTTGGTTGTTTTTGTTGTTATCTGTGTATTTGTGTGTGTGTGTGTAAATGCTTCAAACTTCATCTCGGATTAAAGTAATAATTTGTTCACAATTGTTTGGTTTAATCATAATATATATGTATAAGTATATATACAATTATATACTTAGTATATGCAACTTGATGCGCGTTTTAAATATGCTTTTTATTTATTTATTGTTTTTTGTTTTTAATATATTTTTTCTTTACCTTTTTTTGTGTAAACTTTCTTCTGTTTTTGTAAAGCAAGAGGTACGCATTGTATTTGGTTTATATTATGTACTATGTGTCTGTGTATGTGTGTGTTTGCCATGCAAAAGTACTGATCCACGAAACACAACTAGACTTGTTAAGCTCGTTCTAAAAATACACATAAACAAAACACGGTACAATTGGACAAAAACACATAACAACGACACAAACATTGGTAAACTATAGTTTAACATACCTGGACAATTGTTTTCCATATTTATTCACTTTACTTTTGTGTAAACTTTCGCCAGAGCAATCAATCAAAGTCGCAAAATTTTTCCCGCCAATTTCATACAAAACAGGTGGTACATAATCAGCTGACTTTAACAGCGCGCAAGCAGAACAGTATTGCTCCACATGTTATAGTTTAATATTTTTTTATCTGGCTAGGGTTTTTAAAAATAAAAAATCAACAAATTTTTAAAATACTAAACAAAAAAAAATTGACTTTATGCCAAAACTAACGGAAAAAAAACCATAGTGCGTTGTAGAGTTGGCGCAGGTTTTCGATCAACTAAATAATTTTTTTATCACCACCTTTAAAAACGAGAATAATTTATTTCTTTATTTGCAATCGTTGTACAATTTGTTTTATATATGTATGTACATATTTTAAGCCTTGAATTCATTAAAAATGTAACACCTTACTTTTATTTCGCTCGTTCACATTTTGCGTGATTACATATTTTAATTGACAAAATTCATAATTAAAAAAAATAATGTAAATTAAACATCCGTTTTAATGTATTCTCAAAACAGTGAAAAATAATACAAAAGTATTTTTACTGACTATAAAAGCATTTAGTAAATAAATACTTTTCATGCCGAAAGCTCCGAGCAAAACTTTTGTAAATGATTTAAGTGGAATCGAAATCTGTCACACCTTTTAATTCGATTCAGACAAGATATGTCGGAAAAAAGCCTAGAACATGCCTTATTATAATGTACGAAATGGAATGTACATTTTAATAAATGGGGTAAGAAATAAAATAAATCGAATAAAAGTTCATTCTTAGATAATTTAAATTAAGGTCTTATAGGCTTTTTACACTGAGCGCATCTGAGAGGAACGCATGGGATTGTGAGAAACTTGTTCAAATAGAGCACATCTAGCATTTCGCATCTGTCAAAGTGACAGGCTGACAAGTAAAAGCAGAAAATTATGATAATATATTATAAATGTTTTTTCAAATGAAAATATCAATCTTTTAATGCATTTTTTTAGCATGAACTATTACTAAGCAAGGGTTTCATGAATTTTTGTTGATAACATGAATTAATTGGGAGTATTAATGCGAACGACGAGCTAGTGCTCGTATACATACATAAACATGCATACATATTATACATATGTATATGCAATCGCCACGAGCTGTTTGTATGTTTGTTGTTGTTATGCTGAAGTACTTCGAGTCCATTAGACCTCACCAATGTCTGGAAGCCACTGGTTCAAACATATTAGTAAAGTCATAATTTAAAAAACTATATGTATTTATATAATATTTGTTTAACAAGATGGGTGCTACATCAAAATAAAGTCACCACCAGTTCTTGACTACCATAATTATTAAGATAGTTAACAAAATTAAACTACAGATTTTCATAAATAATCACCGCCGAATCATCGCCCATACATTTTAATGACCCACGATTTGTTATGGTATATTCAATTGTAATAAGTAAAATACAAAACAAATGTTTAAAATTGATTTCTACATTTTTCCACTCATCAAACTAGAAGCTATGAATGAAACGCTTGCTGGATCGGCTTGTATATTTACTTTATCTATATGTTGCCGCACATTTTAAATTGTGTACCAGTTCCATAAACATATGAGGCTTTGGCGCCCTCTTACGAATTCAAGGCTGCCAATCTTTTTGTGGACATTGTTTACAATTTCGGGGCGAATTTAGAGTTGCACAGAAAAATAGTCGAATAATTTCTCATCGGGACGCAATAAGATAGGAACATTTGCCACAGATGCAGGAATGATTTTGAAATTTTCGGAACGGCAGATTCATACGTAGCATCTGAGGCGGCAGATGCGAAATGCGCCACAGTGTAAAAAGCCTATTATGGTAATGGCAAAATATGGACAAGTTGCCAATCCAAATAATGAAACGTGGCAACTCCGTGAATGTATACATAAAATATTTTGCTTCTGCATTTGACTAAATGTGTGTAAAACACATCCATTGTCATCTACTAGCTACTTAATGTACAAGCAATATTAATGTTTTATTTATTATTATTGTAAACATACTACAGTTTAAACTACAACTTGCAAATCTTTCTTTCTTGGTATACATATGTATACATGACTGGTTGCAAATTGTTGTTTTCTTAATTCCAAATTTTTGTTAGACTTACATACATACATACATATGAACGAATTAAAATGCACTTACATATTGGCCGATAAAAATTCACATATAAACATTTTATTAGCATTCATTATGTATATATGTATACAAGTATATGGTTCTACTTGTTTGTTATTTGCAAAAAGTTTTGTATTCGTTTAGGTAACTATTCTTCTTTTTGTATGTATGTACATATATACATATATATTTGTATGATATCCACATTCCGTCAATTTACTTCTTCAAACGTTGCGGCTAACAAACGCTGAATTCTACTTACATACTACATCTTCTTCTATACATATGTATGTATATATAAAAGAGTAGCCTCAAAAATAATTTGTAATTTCGTAAGATGACAATGTGTCTACAGATAAAAGCTGTCCAAACCACTTTTAAATTAAAGGTCTTTTTATTCTTTAAAGTTTTGCGAAAACAAAAGCGAATTATTATGCACAAAAAACAATACTTTACGGAAAATATACACAAAAACATTATATAAGGATCTCTAAAAGCCATTTTAGAGGGGTAGCTTGCGCTGCAAGGATTTGGCCTGTAGAAATAAACATATGTTAGTCAGCATATACACTTGTAGTTGGTTGCTTTAATACTCACTTGGATAGCTGGCAAATCTTGCGCCAACAGCTGTATGGCATGCTGAGCTGCCTGCTTGGCAGCCTGCAAGCGTTTAACATCTTTTTTAATTTTTTTTATTATTACATCGCATTTCTTTGCTGCAACTATAGCTGGAGTGGATTTTAGAACGGCAGCTCTGTAGCGAATATTGGAACAACAGCTATAGCTGCAATCGATTTTGGAACGGCAACTTCGTCTTTATCCGGCGAACGTTTCTTTTTTTTGCTCAAATCAATTTGCTGTAATAAAAAGTTGTGTATTTGGCTTGCATTGGATATTAATACACCTACCTGCTTCTTCTGTTCCAATTTGGCAAGATTGGCGGCTTCGAACAATGATTCACAGTACTTCATGTGCTTATCGGTGGCGCCTGATTCCGGTTTGGCATGCTTATTGCCCGCATCAGATATATGCTTCTTCTCCGTCTTTTTATCTTTCTTGCATGTAGGCTTAGTTTCTTCTGCTGAAAAATCTTTAAAGGACTTCTGCCCATTTACGGTAGATTTAGGCTTTTCAAGCATATCAGTGTCATTATGTTCCTGTTGATGCTCTTTCGGGTTTGCAGCCACTTCGTCCTCAGATTCTATGGCCTGCTTTTCATCCATATTTTCACTATGCAACTTAGTTTTCTTTACAGCGCTGGACTCTGCTTCAAGTTCTTCAGTTACACAAGAAAAGCTCTTGGATAAACGCTTACGCTTTGCGTGCTGGCTTTTGATTTCAGTTATCGATTCGATAAAAGACTGTGATGGATTAAAATCATTTGAACTAAGCAGCTCGCTGCGGCGTTTTAGTTTGGGCTTTTTTAACATTTCCTCAGGAGAAGGCATACACAAAGTCTGGCGACGCTTTTTAAGTGCGTCAAATCCGTAGCAGATATCTCGTCTAAAAGCGCCTTTTCCTCCTTATGGAATGCTTCAGTGGATTTAATTAAAGTGCCCTTTTCTTCCGTAACCGACTTATCCTTTATTGGACTGTCTGTCAATTCTATAAAAGCATTCGCTTTCCTATCGTTTTATTTGGCTTTATGCATGTCAGGCGAATGGTTCTCTAATACTTCGATAGCAGACTCATCGGCGGAGTCGTCTTCCTCAGAAAATATCAAGTTGACATTGTTATCGCTATTTACTTCATCTTCTGAATTTCAAGCGATCTGTCTCATTCAATTCAATCTCATCACTGTTCGTTTTCTTTAATGCTTTATTCACGATCTTCTCCTCACTTGCGTAAATTTTCTGTGCCGCTTCGCTTAATTTACTGGAGTTGAAGTTTTCCGTTGGCTTCATCGTCTTCTGAATGAATAATCCGGCGATACTTTCGTTTAACGCTTGTATTTAATATCTCTCCCTCTTCAACTTCATCATCAGTAGAAGAATATACAAAATTTTCTGTGTCAGACACAATGAAAGAGTTGTTTTCCTCTTCTTCGCCTATTTCATTCTCACTAGCGTCTTCACTGCACAGAGACTCGCCATCAACTGGAATTTCATTTTCTTGTATTTCCCTCCGCATATCGCATCCATCGAATCACCGGAATTATAGTTCTCAGCTACCTCTACTTCATGCTCAACAAATTCGCTCACTGGTATATCTTCTTCATTAAATTCTTCTTCATACTCGTCCTCATCGTCACTGATGAGTCGAGTGGACAGTTCTCGACGCGTCACTGGCTTAGGCTGCTGTTGTTGCGAAGAAACATTGTTAAAACTGGTCTCAGCAAATGGCTTAATGCCATCACTGAAACTGGGAGTTGGCTTGGCTTCAACGGTTGCCTTGTTGTTTAATGGAGTGGAACTTTTCTGTATTTTATGCAAACCGGGCATGCTCGGAATCTCAGCATTTTTCAAGTGCTTTGGCGTTACCTTCAAGCGCGTTGGTGTTTTAGGATAGGCACGTTTGACTTTTTTCTCATCTTCACCGCTGACACTAAAAGCCACAACAGAATGTTTGGACTGATCACCTTGCTTTTGGCCACTTATAGTACGTGACCTAAGATTCGGTGTAAGAGGTGGCAATTCTTCGATTTTTGTGACTTTGGCACCAATACTTTTGTGCTTGTTTTTTTCTACCATTTCTTGCACTGCATCCGTTTCAATATTAATATCCATTTCGGAGCTCTGCTGATTTTCATTATCAACTGCTTGCTCTTTAGCGTGTTTTTGAGGCTTTTCTACCTCCGGGGTTCTCATATCTTTAGTTGCGGAGACTTTCTGAATTGTATCATGCTGGGCTTCTGAAATAAATACATCAACAATTAAATTAATGGGTTATGTCAATTTCTAATAATTTGTGTTTACCAGTTTGCATTTCCTTTGAAGACTTTGGTGTATCGGTCACTTTTTCCAAAGATTTCATTGCCTCCGCTTTTTTTTTTTCCTGTACTTCTGCGGCTTTTATGCTCTCTAAACGTTTACTTACAGCTTCTGAGAAATTAATAACTTCTTCCGAGTTTTTAATAGCAACTGTTTGTGGTGATTCTGTACTGGACACTTTAAAGCTCTCAGCATTTTCCTCCATTGGAAAATCATCAACCATCTTTTCCAATGTGGCTTCTTTCTCAGTTACATCCAGAGAAGATTTGGTGTTTACCCGCTCTGAGCCTTTATTAACAACTTCTGTGGCATTGACATCTTCATTTGAGTATGGAACTTTTTGTGGTGTTTCTGCACTGGCTTCTTTCCGAGTTGTATCTAGCGATGATTCTGTGTTTATGCGCTCTGAGCCTTCATCAACAACTTCTGTGGCATTGACAGCTTCTATTCAGTTTGGAACTTTTTGTGGTGTTTCTGTATTGGCCTCTTTCTGAGTTGTGTCCAGCGATGATTTAGTATTTATGCGCTCCGAGTCTTTATCAACCACTTTTTCACCATCAAATCCTTCTTCTGGCGATTCTGTATTGGAAATCTCCATTTTCTCAGGACTTTCCTCCTTGGAAACAATCTTTTCTGTTGTGTCTTCTGTTTGAGTTGTATCATGTTCTGGGACTTCTAAAATATAAATGGGAAACAAAATTTAAATCATACAATTATGCGTTCAAATATTCAGTTTTACCTGTTTCTTTTGGAGATAATTGCGTTGTGGCATCGATAGTCTGTTCCGCCGTTGCTTCTGTTAGATCAGTTTTTTGGTTTCTTTAACTGATTCGGTTTTATTGAGCTCTAAAACTGTTTCAACATCTTCAGTGTTATTTACTTGGGCAACCACTTCATTGTTCTTATCTGTTTCTTCATTTAGATGTTCTTCTTTTAGCTCTAAAGCAGCTTCTTGAGGCGTTTCTTTTTTGGCAACTTCTTTGTTTATAGGTTTTTTTATTTCCTCATTATTTTCTGTAATAGCAACTAAAGTTAATTCCGATGTACAGAGTAATAAAACTCAAAATTTGTCCGTCGTCATTAATAACTTCTTACGAGTTTTTAATAGCAACTGTTTGTGGTGATTCTGTACTGGACACTTTAAAGCTCTCATAAACACAGAATCATCGCTGGATACAACTCGGAAAGAAGCCAGTGCAGAAACACCACAAAAAGTTCCATACTCAAATGAAGATGTCAATGCCACAGAAGTTGTTAATAAAGGCTCAGAGCGGGTAAACACCAAATCATCGCTGGATGTAAATGAGAAAGAAGCCACATTGGAAAAGATGGTTGATGATTTTCCAATGGAGGAAAATGCTGTGTCCAGTACAGAATCACCACAAACTCGGAAGAAGTTATTAATGACGACGGACAAATTTTGAGTTTTATTACTCTGTACATCGGAATTATCTTTAGTTGCTATTACACTTTCTTTGTTGCGTTCACGTTTGGTAGCTGAGCGTTTAGCTTTAATCGGTGTTCCAGCGTCCATGTTGTTCATGAGTGCTTTACAAGTCAGGCGTGGTGAGCCAGCAACTGAGATCAAGTTATAATCGTTTATTTATTTATGTTCTTGTAATATAATACGCATTGTTTAAACAAGTGACTTACCACGAACGGACGCAATTTCTAGAAGCGGCGTAGATGGACGGCTGTCTGTCAAGTCTATAGTTGACAGACGACGCGTCGCGACGGGTCAGTGCATGCGTAACTGCAAAAATAAAAGTAATACTTTTAAAATAGAGCGGCATAAATATTTTGATAAAATCTATTTGTGTCTCACGAAGTTCTCCTATTTCATTAGTTCCGTTACATACGGTATAACAAATATGATGCTCAAAACAAAGTGCATATTTATAACTGCTGCTCCGCATTTTGTCATTTTGCTTTCTGCTTAAAAATATGAGTAGCCAAAACCGCGTGACGTCGCCATTTTAATACCCTACAATGCATGTATTATGCACACTCATAGAAATTGCAAAATATTGGTTTGGAACTTTAAAAGATATAGCAAGAAATATATCTTATTTAAGACCATTTCTCTATACAAAATACTGCATTATTCATTATCTACTATGATTTACTTTAAGTACGTCTAAACGAATTAGTGAAAATTAAAAATAGAATAGGGTATATTAGCGTCGGTTTGTTTCGGTAAACGGCACAATGCGTCATTGAATTTATTTCTAATTTCCACGGTTATCTGTAAGAAAAAACTGTAAGGCGACTCCTTTTAAATTATCAATATGGTGAAAAAATATAATATAAGAATAAAAGGCACTCGCCAAAAAGTATGTTAAGTCTGTTCTATTTTGGCCCAATTGTAATTATGGAGTGATGAGTATTTTCAAGTACCACCCACAGTCAAAAAGTTTTTGTGTGATGAAATAAAAAAACTTTCAATTTGCTACTGAATGTCCAAAATTAAGACATGCGTCCGGTTAGTTTCTCTTTGTTAAAAGGAGCGCCAGACTTGGTTCCCTTTGACTATGTCATAAATATGAAATAATTATGCACTTCTTTTCTGGCAAGATATTCAGGCCTGTTCTAGATTTCGACTCGTTTTGAAAAGTCATAACGAGTGCATTCCGACAAATGGTGTTCTAGATTTCGACCGAGTTCGAATCCACTTCGAATCGTTTTCGAATCGTTTTCATTTAGACCAGCTGTGCAAAGCAGCTGTGTTGTTTATGTTTGTTTATATGGCGCTAAATTGAAATGGAAGCGGCATCATACAGCAGCCGTCTTTTAAAAATGGACACGTTGTAAAAACTTAAGCAATTTGTAGTTTGCATTTTAGTTTTAAAAGTATAACATACAATTTTTCGCCAACTCTATGTGTTTATTTTATTTTAGTCGGCAAATTATTTTAAGCAGCAGTTTCAGAGCCACCTTCAGTTACTTCTCTGCTACATTCCGCTTTGTTGAATTGTTGTTTGTTTATTTTCCATAAGCATTTCACAATTGTATTGGTCATGCGGTTAATTATCATCGCTTAAACAGGCACATTTCTTTCTCACAGCCATATTTCCTGTAGTTGACATCGTTGGTGCTTGCAAATTTGCCAACATTTGACAACGTTGGTATTGTGTTTTGCTTAGCACTTCCTTTTTTGCTCCTTCAAAAATGTATTACTACAATTAACTAAAAAAAGCGGATCATTGTTGTTTGTTTAAAAAGTGCGCCAAATTTCAAGCAAATTGCCAGCTGATCAGCTGATCACCCATCGATAAGTTGACTTGTAGAGTTACCTCAAGTTTTCGAACATCCATTTTATTAATTTAATTTTTCTTTCTGCCAACATCTTTCTGACAGACAAACATTTTTTATTTATTTACCAATTTTGTACAATTTATTTTATATACATATTTGAAGCCATCCATTAATAAAATTATCTTCGAATTTACTTGTGCAACACGACAACACGACTACACAATACACATTTCGAAGTTTTGTTTTGTCTAAATCCAGAACACCTTACTTTCATTCCACTCGTTTTGGTTTTGCATGTATACACAATTTTAATAGACATTTTTTGTCATAAAAATATAAAATGAAAATTAATCTTGATTCGTTGAATTGAGCACATCTGAATTTTCTTAAAACATTAAAAAATAATACAAAATTAATTTTGGTGGCATTAATGCGTTTATTTAAGCAAACAAAGCAAAATACTTTT
This sequence comes from Chymomyza amoena, assembly GCA_037043745.1. Taxonomy (NCBI): domain Eukaryota; kingdom Metazoa; phylum Arthropoda; class Insecta; order Diptera; family Drosophilidae; genus Chymomyza; species Chymomyza amoena. The sequence goes on along the minus strand of JBAMAX010004439.1, from coordinate 102,183 downwards.
CATTTCGACAGCTGCAAGCCAAACTTTTCATAACGAGTAAACTCTTGTCGGAATCGAAATCTAGAACACCTTTCATTTCGATTCCGACACTTTTTGTCTGAATCGAAATCTAGAACATGCCTGATTGATCTAAGAACTATTGCTTTTTCAGTAGTAGAACGCTGTCACATGTGCTTGGTCATGGACACATTGCATGGGACACAATAAAATCCAGATTTGAAAATGCATTAAATGCATGTTCCTACATCAAGCGTAGCAATATAAATGCAGAAATATTTGTAATTTGACCAAATAAATATGCCGGCCAAAGTATGCAAAAGTCAAAAATAATAAGCTCCACGTTGTGCAAATGTCTCGTTTTGCTGCTGCTTTTTTCAAATTCAAACGGTTTTATAGCATTCCATACGAATAAGATGTAAAAGGAACGCGCAAAAAAAGCGCTTCTTCAGAAATTGTTGCAGCCACAAAATAATCTTATGTTTTTGCTTTACTTACCACGCAAGCCTTCAGGTTTATCTTCCACATCCATTGTATTTGGGTACACTTAATTTCTAAGTTACAATTCACTTAATATATAATTAACAAGTTTCGAGGTTTTACACACAAATAAGAAATTCTAAGCAATGAGCACGTACGACAATTTCACAAATAATGAAGCCGACTTGAAGAGCTTCATACATGTGAGTTGATTTGACAGTATTTTCCAGCACTGCTGTGATATATCGATTTTGCAAAAAACAGCATGCACGAATATATTAAATCGATTTTTAAGGCTTTTTACACTGAGCACATCTGAGAGGAACGCATGGGATTGGGAAAAACTTGTTCAAATAGAGCACATCTAGCATTTTGCATCTGTCAAAGTGACAGGCTGACAAGCAAAAGCAGAAAATTATGCTCAATTTTATTAAAATTTAAATAGCATATAAACAAATATAAAATATGGATTATAGGCTTTTTACACTGGGGCGCATTTCGCATCTGCCGCCTCAGATGCTACGTATGTATCTGCCGTTCCGAAAATTTCAAAATCATTCCTGCATCTGTGGCAAATGTTCCTATCTTATTGCGTCCCGATGAGAAATTATTCGATTATTTTTCTGTGCAACTCTAAATTCGCCCCGAAATTGTAAACAATGTCCACAAAAAGATTGGCAGCCTTGAATTCGTAAGAAGGCGCCAAAGCCTCATATGTTTATGGAACTGGCACACAATTTAAAATGTGCGGCAACATATAGATATGAGGACGATGAGCTGGTGCTAACTTGCACATACACATATACATACATAAACATGCATACATATTATACATATATGCAATCCCTGCAGGAAAACATTACAGTCGCAAACTGGTTTTGAACCGCCCCGTTGTGCAACTGTTTGTCCGAAACCTATGTATGTTTGCTCTGAAAATTCTAGTATGTTTAACATGGGGCTGTCATTGCAGGCAACTAGAATTTTCAGGCATGATGTTCAACTGGTTTCAAACTGGTCCGGCGCATATTGAACAAAACTAGTAGCAGCTTATTAGAATGTAACAAGTCGCTTCTAACGAATTCAAAACTAGTCCATTTGATATAAAAAATTAATAGTTCTTTGCATTTAGTGTAGGTTGGTAAATATGGTCTTTAATTTTACTAGTAATTTTTGTTTCAGACTGGAATATACTGCCCAAAAATGAAACTACTTTAAATTTACAATTTGAACATTATTATTATTATTATACAAGTGACATAAATAAATTTAATTACTAAACAAAAATAATAACAATTTAAATTAAAAACATTAAAAATTATCTTAACATATAAACATACAATTTTACTTAAAATATTGAATACAATTAATTTTAAATACAAATTAAAAATATAAATTAATTAAATTACAAAATTAATACAATTATATAATCAAACAATATATTACATAACATATAATTTATAATACAACTTAAAATAAGAAAATTATGATTACTTAAAAATACTATAAGGTAGTTTTTGTTCATTAGTTGCCGTTCTGGGGAGCTGTTGTCCGAGAGATTTAATATTGCCGACTGAATTTGTATTTCTTCTGTAAAGAGAGCTTTAATTATTATTTATTTTTTTAATTTCGTAATGTATAGTATGCTTTCCTTATAAAATGCCACAAAAGTTTTCGAAATGGCTTAGAGACGTTTTCCCCAAATACATATGTACATATGTATGTAAAGCTCCATTAAAACGTCTTTGTGCAAGATATCACACAAATATCAAAAGCACGGAATGACGGGCCTGATTCCTCATAGCCATCAACTAATAGATGCAAGAAATGTCTCTATAGAGCACAAAAAAGAATTTTTGTATAAATACGTTCATATTTATTTATGTATATTTAAACAATAAAAAACAAATTATTGCTATTTTTACTTACCTTAGTTGACATGCGTCTGTGAGCAGAATTTAACTGCAGATAAAAAATTTTGTTACAAATATTACTTACAACATTATTTATGCACATGCAATGCAATTATATGTAATGTATCTTCATACAGTGTGCCACAAAAGTCATAGTACTGCAGGCGATTTTACACTTAAATGCGAATTCCTCCCAAATTGTTAAAATTTTCCAAAAACTAATGATGAGGTTTTCTTAAATTTATGTATATAATGTCATAGTACACTTAGACGGTATACCGAATTTACGTTGTTGCAGCTGGTTTGTTTTGGTTTTTGTAACGGGACTTTTTTGTATATGCTTTGCTTTTACTTTTGTATGCGCGTGTGGGAATTTTCCGCTGCCAAAATGTGCATTATTAACTGCAAACTTTGTTTTTTTTTTGTTTATTGTTTAAAAATATATATTTAATAAAATATATCATTAGTTTTTGGAAAATTTAAACAATTTAAGTGTAAAATCGCCTGCTGTACTATGGCTTTTGTGGCACACTGTATGTTTGCATAAACATAAATAGCAAATATGTAACTCACCTTGTGTTTTGGCAACTTTTCTTTTATTATATTTAAATAATTGTTTTTCTATTACCGCACTGATTTGCTTTTTAAATTGTTACTTATTTTAATTATTAAAACAATTGATTTTCAATATATTTACAACCGATCGCACTGATTTGCACCTTGTACTGACGCCTAATTTTTGCAGCAGCTTCTTTTGCCTTTTATTCCTTTGTTGTTTTTATGCATACACAAAAAAAAAAAATAGCCACAACCCACCCTTAAAGAATGCTTGTTTGTTCTTGTTGCGTTAAAATAATACAAAAAACGAGAGAGCAGCTCGCTCAATTGAGCGCTCTCGTTTACCGCATTTTCCTATTCCACAACAGTTCTTATTTGAACCATATAAGAACTAGTAACGTTTAGAGTAGTTGAGGCCACTTAAATGACACCGAATTCCTGCAGGGTCGCCACGAGCTGTTTATATGTTTGTTGTTGTTATGCTGAAGTACTTCGAGTCCATTAGACCTCACCAATGTCTGGAAGCCACTGGTTCAAACATATTAGTAAAGTCATAATTTAAAAAACTATATGTATTTATATAATATTTGTTTAACAAGATGGGTGCTAAATCAAAATAAAGTCACCACCAGTTCTTGACTACCATAATTATTAAGGTAGTTAACAAAATTAAACTGCAGATTTTCATAAATAATCACCGCCGAATCATCGCCCATACATTTTAATGACCACACGATTTGTTATGGTATATTGAATTGTAATAAGTAAAATACAAAACAAATGTTTAAAATTGATTTCTACATTTTTCCACTCATCAAACTAGAAGCTATGAATGAAACGCTTGCTGGATCGGCTTGTATATTTACTTTATCTATATGTTGCCGCACATTTTAAATTGTGTACCAGTTCCATAAACATATGAGGCTTTGGCGCCCTCTTACGAATTCAAGGCTGCCAATCTTTTTGTGGACATTGTTTACAATTTCGGGGCGAATTTAGAGTTGCACAGAAAAATAATCGAATAATTTCTCATCGGGACGCAATAAGATAGGAACATTTGCACAAGATGCAGGAATGATATTGAAAATTTCGGAACGGCAGATTAATACGTTGCATCTGAGGCGGCAGATGCGAAATGTCAAATGCGCCCCAGTGTAAAAAGCCTATAAGCAAAACATTCGCCAAAAGTGTTTAGATGTGCCCCAATGTGAATAGGCTACAAGTCTGTATTTGGTGTAATCGCACCTTTATGTATACTATGTATCGTACGGAAAATGTATCGTTCAATTTAACAATATGGGCATAGATGGAAATGTCAGAATTTTCTCTATAGGTTTAATAAAAAGAAAATAAGGGCGCTTATTATAACACCTATTAACAATGGGCGCAACGATAATGAAAAATGGAAATTTGTTAGATGCAATTCCGCCACAGGTACATTTTACATAAAAAATGAGAATGAAGTCTTTTTCAGTGTTTAACTATAATTTAGATATTGCTGAAATGTTATAGGGAACGCTGCACATAGTGATGCTCGGATTGGATTCTGCGGGAAAAACAACGGCTTTGTATAGGCTTAAGTTTGATCAGTACTTGAACACTGTTCCGACAATTGGATTCAACTGCGAAAAGGTAAAATTTAAATTCACATGAGTCAATTTGTTACGAAGTTACATAGTACATATAGGTTCAAGGTACTGTGGGAAAGGCTAAGGGTGTACATTTTCTTGTTTGGGATGTAGGAGGGCAAGAAAAACTTCGACCACTTTGGAGAAGTTATACCAGGTCAGCAAGCAAATTTGGGTTTTAAAGTGTCCATCTTAAAATATTATATTTTTTTCAGATGCACTGATGGAATTTTATTTGTTGTCGACTCTGTAGATACAGAGCGTATGGAGGAGGCTAAAATGGAATTAATGCGCACTGCCAAATGCCCAGACAATCAGGTATATTTAAATTTTTATTAATAATAAATTTAATTTTTTAGAAAACAAAAAACCCTAAGACACCACATGTCTTATCTATCAAAACAACACATCTTAAAGTGTATCAGAAAATACAATAGAAAAAATACAAATTCGTCCTTTAGTGCCACTATCAAAGTACTGTAACTAGGATTTTCATCGTCGGCATATACAGCTGTATATATAGCCTGACTATAAATTTCGCTGAACTTCACTTGATTTCCACAGGGTTCATTATATTGAAAAATGCTGAAGTAGTGTCTTCACCTAATTATATAAAGCCGAAAATGCTTTCAGAGAAAAATAAGTGACGGCAACAATGACGACTTGAGAGTTTTAAATGGCAAACATAAAGATTTTTGAGTTCAGAAGATATCATGTATCGTTTATAGGCACTGCTATTTCTTCGCCAAAAAACCTTTTTAGTAGCTTGATTTTTGTACAGTTTGTTGTGTCGGGCGTCTAAAAATAAATCATTTTACCTACGCATTTTGATACTTGCAACCAATATTAAACATTTTTACGGCATACTGTTCTTACGAATAGTTTGATTTTTGTACAGTCGGGTTGGGGATCTTAAAAGAAAACATTTTTAACTACACATTTTGTTGTTTGCAGCCAATATTAAATATTTTTACTGCATACTATACTTTGTAGCAATGCCAGGATGTGGATTTATGGCAGGGGTGGGGAATTATCATACATATATTAATTAATAATTAATCCCCTTTTCAATTAAGGTTATAACACAGTAAGCATTCTATTTTCAATTTTTAGAACATGCACACTCCGTTTATTTGCAAAGTTGTTTTCCTAAAAAAATGCCAAAAGGACAAATTTAAACACAGATTCCTCGTTAATGTCGATGGGCTAGTGGTTTGCGTCCCTGGGTGGCGTGAAATTATTTTGACTTCAACTCCAGAGTTCGGAATTGTTATAAAATTTTTTTTATTAATAATATTTTTAAATCAGCTTTATATTGTTATATTACGTAAAACAAATTTTTATTTTGTGTTAGCTTTCAATTTATTTGCAACTTCTTTGGTTAATTCTTAACGCAGCTGTGAAAAATAATATGCTTCCACTAAATAATCGAAAGTTAGAAAGAGCCTACTTAAATTAAATTTAGAGTAATAATTTTTATGAAAAATAATTTTCAGCCTTATGTAGGAAATAAAAGGACCTATGCTTAATCTCTCGATCATTAACTGCTCAGATCTGCACAAATGAGCATATATTTTAGTACTAGAATTAGTGCTTGTGTATGCATGCGGTAAAATCCATCAACAGTTGAGAATCGATTGAAAAATACCCTTTTTCGAATTTTTTTTCCTTTTTTGAAGGCTCAAAAACTAAAGATTTAAAGATTTGGTTAAGGCTGAAATTGTGCACATTGCCGTCAGACGTTTGATCTCTGCTGCCCGCCCGCACCATACAGCTCTAAAAATTTTGCGTACACATTTTAGTATGTTTATTGTCATTGGGAAAACAGCTGTCGGCAAGAATACACTCGCATTTCATCTTGACCGTTGCCTCCTCCTTATACCTTGTGCAATTAAATACATAGAATGTGTACTGTATCTGCGAGCATAGAAAATTCGCAAAATACGAAAATTGAACACTTTTATGACTATAAAAAAAACAATTTAAAAGAAAAAAAAATGGTGTACGTTAAGTGCGGCGCGGACGACTTTGGGATACTGTGTACCACTAGCTTGCAATAAAATCCGGTTCCTTCACAAAAAAAACAAAAACAAGAATTTTTAAGCAACATTTTTTTTGACCGATTGTTCCTATGGGAGCTATATGATATAGTCAACTGGTTTCGATCAAATTCGACGCAGTGCTTTAATACTTTATAAAATATCTGAATGCCGTATTTAGTTTAAATATCTTTGCAAAAACAACAAATTTTGTATTAAAAATGGCGTACGTAAAGTCGGGCGCGGACGACTTTAGGATACCCTGTACCACTAGCTTGTAATAAAGTCCGATTTCTTCACAAAAAACCAAAAACGGAAAAATTCTTCCAAAGCAAAAAATTTTTTTTGACCGATCGTTCCTATGGGAGCTATATGATATAGTCAACCGATTTCAATAAAATTTGATGCAGTGCTTAAATACCTTAAAAAAGATCTGAATGCCAAATTTATTTCAAATATCTTTACAAACAAACAAAACACATCGAATTTTGTATAAAAAACGTGTTTTTGGACCGATTGGTCCTATGGGAGCTATATGATCTAGTCAAACGATTTGGATTAAATTTAGTACAGTGCTTAGGAACTATAAAATACTCACGAATGTCAAATTTGGTCCCAATATCTTAACAAACAAACGAAACACAACAAATTTTGTTAAAAAATCGATTTTTTGGAAGATCGGACCTATGGGAGCTATATGATATAGTCAACCGATTTTGTTCAAATTTGGCACATTGCTTAAGTGGTCTAAAAAATTTCCAAACGCCAAATCTGGTTAGGATATCTTTATTAAAAAACGAAATATAGCGAATTTTTCTTTAAAAAAGTTATTTTGGCCGATCGGTCCTATGGGAGCTATATGATATAGTCAACCGATTTCAATCAAATTTGGTACCGTGATTGGGAACTATAAAAAACTTTCGAATACCAAATTTGGTTACGATATCTTCATAAGCAAACGAATTATTCATTTAAAACGCTTTTTTTTTGTCGAGGTCGTCTCAAACACCCCCATGGGAGCTATATAATTTATCCCCGATATCAAAAATATAAAATAAACTTGCCTCCTATGGAATAATATGGGATCTAATGTGAAAGTTTGGTAACTCTAGCTCTTACCATCTCTGAGATCTAGGCGTTCACACGGACGGACGGACAGACGGACATGGGTATATCGACTTCTCTATTCACCCTGATCATATTTTAGGTAACTTTGGGGTGTCTCCGACGTCTCCTTCTATATGTTACATACATTTTCGGCTTGCACAAACTTAATATACCCTTGGTACCATACGGTACAGGGTATAAAAAACCCATCCACACAAACGGCCATCCACACATAAAATTCACAAAAAAACCTTCGTATGGACTCCCTCTAACTTATGCAAGACATATGCATTGCAAGTTACAGAAACGAAATCGGTTGACGCATTGGTGAGAACAGACGTTATTTACACAATGCAAGTTTTATTTATATATACATATGTAAAAAGAAGAAAAACTATTGGCAAGCCCACTTCGATCTTATTAAAATGTTACACTCATAAAACTACAAGTATCAGCGAATTGTACTTAGTACATCATCTACAAATTTCAAAAGCACAAACTGCAAATCGCCTCATTTAAATTTTTCGCAGTAATGTATTTGTGATGTACGATTTTACTACAAATTTTTTTGTTTTGAGTGTGCTTTTACTTTTAGTAATCTTATGCACATAACTGTCAAACACATGTTAAAAGGTATGCTGATCGACACCCATGAGATACAATATCGGCAAGATTTTGTGCTGGGGCAACGTGTCTCCATATAATGTGTTGCTGCAGCTTTAATAGTTTTTTAGCGACAAAATATTTGAGTTGGTTTACGTGCATCTGCATCCATTGTAATGCGATGTGTGTTCAAAAAGTAAGGTGACTTAAGCAATTTCGCGGGCAACGTATTTTCGATTATCGATTTTTTTGTTTTGTTGTGTTTGTACACTCTTCCCGAACATCTGTAACAAATTTCAAGTGAATGGCATTTTTTGTTTGGTTGTAAGAGGCGTAAAGGTTATAAGTGTTTTGAGTGCTCGGCAATTTTTTGCTATCGAAAAATATTGATCAACGGATTTGCATCAAATTTTGTGTAAAAAAGTGCTCCGTAACACTTGAAATGTTGACAGTAGCATACGGTGAAACTGTTCTGAGTAAAAAAAATGTTTACAAATGGTACAAACTCTTTCAAGATGTCCGGGAAGATGCCAATGACGAGCCTCGCTCTGAACGCCCAAACACGTCAACAACTGATGAAAGCAGTGAAAAAAATTGGTTTCGATAATCGAAAATACGTTGCCCGCGAAATTGCTTAAGTTGACTTACTTTTTGAACACACCTCGTACAGCTTTTGATTCTATCCAGCAAATAAATTTAACTATACTGTTAGAGTAATTTGTTTGCAAATTTTTAAGAAAACTCCTGCACACAGTTTGCTTTTGACAAATCTAGTGAGTTATGGGCAACAAATAGGATTGAACCTTGTGCATTCAATTTTGTTTTTCTATTGTTTGTTCTCACTACACAATTAATTGTGTGATATAGCGATATCTATATTTGTTTTATTGACATGTTATTTAATAAGATTAATCTTTAAAATTGCAGTATGCCTTTTCAAGCAGTTTTAGTCTATGGAGTATCTGTTGAATGAGTTTCTTAGCCTTGCAGGTGGTCGTTAATGGGCTGTCTTTATTTGCACTCGACTTAGGTAAAGAAATTTTCACACTCTTCCTTTTCATCAGTCAACTTTGTAATCTTCGTTTCATATTCTTTGATTTGCGCAAATTTTTGTAAGTATATATGAAGCGGAACTAATTCTTTCATGACATGGAAAGGATTTTGCTTTGCTTATGAATATGTCCTGCGATATATAACTGCGAGGAACTGCGGATTAGTGATTTCTAAAAAGCAGAATCCATTTTGAAGTATTAAGTTTTTCTTGTAGTTAATTCGTTCAGATGTTAATTATGGAGAATATTTATGTCCACTCAAATTGCGAAGATTACTTAAATGTGGAAACTGAAATAAATATGTTTTTTGTATTTATGATTCTGCGTTATTAACATATTTAAAGCGTTGATGTGAGAGCTCTGCAAAACTTAATGTAGCCAATTATATGGTGTATTGTGGAATTGCAATAAAAACAAGCGTTGCTTGTATTTTTAAATAATTTTGATATTGTGGATGCTTATTTCGGCCACTATTTATTTAGTCCAAATATTGCTTGTAAATTAATTTTGTATAATTGTACCCTGTACCAAAGTAAGATATATACATATATTCTTAATCAGCATCGTTTATTATGCATAGTGTGTTAGCCTGGTCTACACAGCTCAGGTGTGGTCTGAATCCTTCCTGTTAATCGCGATTTGTTGGCTCTATTTTTCCCGAAGGCGGTCGTTCAGTAAGGTTGCTAGTATCTTGTAGCTAGTGTTTAGCAGCGTTATTCCTCGCCAGTTGTTTCTGTCAGTAAGGTCCCCTTTCTTTGGTAGCTTGATGACTATTCCTGCTTTCCAAGATGAGGGCACACACAGTCCCATATACAAGAAAAATGTGGGTGCAATGTTTCGACAACAAACTTCGTCTCCAACTGTTCCAAGTTCGGCAGGTCTGCCGTCTACTTCTTTCCTTTATATACATAGAAGTTATTATAGTGCATACCTATAGGTACACGGTATAAAAATATTTATGCACAAACATTATATTACCAGGTGCATTAATAATTTTTTATCTCTTTAGGGTGTGCCCGTTTTAATTCTAGCGAACAAACAAGATCTTCCAAATGCCTGCAGTCCAAAGGATCTTGAAAAACTATTGGGACTACATGAATTGCAACAGCCAATTTGTTCAATGTTGACTTCCAGCTCTTCTACAACCTCAAGCATGGTAGGACATTCATGCAATGATTTTAGCGAAAACTTTCCTGATGAAAGTAACCGTACACGTTTTTCTACTGCTCAATCGGAGTTGCCTTTACGTTCCAACAAACCTACCTATGATAAAGCTAGCGAAGGAATGTTTTCAACAAATACTGGCAAATCACATATCGGCAATAAAAGCCACGAACGAAATTGTTCGGACAGTACGAAAAGTTGTGTACTTTTAACTTCGAGCCCATCAAATAGCACATTTTTCCCCCAAAAATATTATGATAACCTAAAAAAAACATCATCCCCACAATTAAAGGGTTGGTTTATACAGCCTGCCTGCGCCATAACTGGAGAGGGGTTACAAGAAGGATTAGATGCCTTATATGATATGATTTTAAAACGTCGCAAAATAAATAAATCGCAAAGAAAAAAAAGGTAATGACGATTTTAAAGATGTAGTTTAAGTAAACTTAGCACAATTTAAATAAACAAAAATGAAAAGCACAAAAGTAATTCACGTTTAATTTGTAATTAGCGCTCACTTTGGTGAATTGATGTTTTTTTATACTAGACGTATATACATACCCCTATTGTTTTGAAGACGCACAGTGGGCCAACCTGTTTTTATTCGGTGCAATAACTTCTAAACAAATAAAGATATTTTCATGAAATTTAAAAAAAATCGTCGCTCATGAATTGTGATTTGATATCTTTTATTTAATATAAATTTGTTTGGCTTAGAAAAAAGATAAATTTCAGCAACATTGACAAGGTGGTAATATCTATGTACTAAACTTAAATTTCTAATGATTAATTACTTCTGAATTTTCGTCATCTGTGCTTTAAAACTTCTTTTGCGAATAGAGTTTCAAATTTTTCCTACCAATGACCCACGGCAGTGTCGTCAATGAACTTTAAACTAACTTCACAACATATTTTGCAGGTTGTATATCGAATAACCATGCATGAATTAAAATGATCTATTTTATGAAACTATCGTTATTTGTGCTTTTTCTTAGTCAGATTGGCGCACAAAGCCTTGACTGGAGTAATTGATGTCTTTTTCCTGATTATTCATGTCCGGTCATCGAGAGATAGAGCCCAAAAAGTCACTGCTACAAAAGAGGTTATAGGATTACGAGCACAGTTACGCACTCTGGACTATCTTAAGTGTGCTCACTGTGAAAGTCCTCGATTTACAATGCATTAACATTAACATTACATTAACCTTGCCTCAGACATCGAGAGATCGTATTGAACACAAAGAGTCAATGATATAAAGAGCATTAGCTCTGGAAAGTATGGAAATCCGTCTTTTAGACTCAGCACAGTGCAAGCCGAAAATATATGCAACATATAGAAGGAGTCGTCGGAGACACCTCAAAGTAGTCGATATACCCATGTCCGTCCGTCCGTATGAACGCGTAGATCTCAGAGATGGTAAGAGCTAGAGTAACCAAACTTTCACATTACATCCCTCATTATTCCATAGGAGATAAGTTTATTTTCTTTTTTGATATCGGTGTTACATTATATAGCTCCCATAGGGGTGTTTCAGAGGACCTCGAAAAAAAATGTTAGATGGAAAATGCATTTTTTGATCAAAATCGGCTGTTTATATGACGGATATGACCTCTCATAGGACGGATCTGCCAAAAAATCGATTTCTGTATAAAATTCGGTAATTGTTCGGTTTTGTAATTGCTCTCTTGCTATATTTAACTTTGACTCTTCGGGACTCCCCGATGCCTTGAGCACAAGCTCAAAGGGTCATTTAGATATGATTTGATAAGTTAATTTCGTTTATATACTGAAACACTAAGCACCAGTCATACTGCAACATTCAATTAAATATAAAATATGTATATTATTTATTTTAAATACCGCGTCCGTTATTTTTATAATTGCTACTAAAATTCTTGTGACTTTTTCATTGGCGATCGAGCAGGGACATCGGTAGTTCGTTTAATTTCGTTTGTTTGTTGCGGTGGTGCATTTAGTGTTTCGCGCGTATAAGTTGTAAACTTGCATTTGTGGATTCAATATTGAAGTGGATTTTTGGCCCTAATACTTGGGCTTTGGATGTGCAAATGGGATATATTCCGCAACGATCAAGGGAAGTTTCAGCGGATTCATTTGAAGGCCTACAGATATTTAGTGCCAAAAATTGAGCAGGCTTTACTTCAAAGCGCTGCAATTGTGCAAAATTGAATGCATAAGTGTTTGTGCGCGTATGCCGCCAACTCAATTCTTGGCACATGATTTGCGTTAATGCTAATATATACATACACATAAAACACATTTATTTAAATGTATAATATTTTTATATATTAAATGAAAAATATACCCTTCTATATAAACAAAAATAAATAAAGTTACTAACAATTTTAAAAAATGCTTTAAAACTTAAACCGTTTTTTTTATTTTTAATTTTTTATATTAAGTGTAGAACCTGTACATCGCACGGATGGGTAATTTATTAAAAGCTAAACCCCATAAAACTGAAGTGCATTAATTTTCATATAAAATTAATATATAAAGTTGTTCTTGTTGCATCTTTCTTTTGATTTCTCTACTTGACCTGCCGCATCATGCATATACATAGATATTCTCTTATACATAGAGAGCATTTGCTCGTTGTCGTTGTTGGGCTTCCGATGTACATATTCCGGCTGTTCCGCTTTGTCTGTTTTTTCCGCTTGCTGCTTTGAAACCGAGGCCACCTTCTTAAGCTAACGCTTTTCTACAAGCCAGTTTGTTGAGATCGTCTGCTGATTTGAGAAATTTGTTTCACATGCCGCATAGAACGTGCGTGTGATTTCTTAACCATATAAAATCTAAACTTGTTGGTATTAACTTAATATATTGGTAAGGGGTATTAATCAATTTTGAACATGTCGGAATCAGAGAACGCAGTGGTAGTATCAAAGTCTAGCACAAAGTTAGCCATATGCTTGCAGAAATTTGATAAAATCAGTGCAGATATTTTTCGTATGAAAACTGCATTTCAATTAAAACACATTTTCTTTGAGACTACAAAACTAGAACTTATTGACGGGTATATTGAAAAAGCAATGGCTCTTTAGTCATAATTAGACTCCAAATAATTATAAAGTAAATTTTTTTAGTACTTATAAGTAATTTCAAATTTGATCTAATTTTTGTTTTTACCATACCCTAGTTAGAGTAAAAACTAATCGATTTTCAAATTGCCGCCAAAAATAATTTCTCTAGATGCTTTCAAAGTCAGCTAATCTTGTAGAGCATGGTTTTTATAAATTTGCCGGCAAACGCATTACAACTTTATTTAATTTTATATAAAATATAGATAAAGTGTTTTGATGGAAAACAATACCAGAGGTATGTAAAATTGTAGTTTAGCTAATGTTTTGTAAATTTTGTGTGCTTTTTCTGTAATTGTGTCGTTCATGTGTATTTTTACCCTAACATTAAAAAGTACAGTTGTGTTTCGTGGAATAGTACTTTTGTGGGGCACAACGGTTCTTAAAGGTGTAAATGCAAAATTATTAACCAAAATATGTTGAATATCAACTAATAATGAAACTAATTGTTTTTGTTACTTTTTTTGAAGTATTTTATATTTTCTAGAACAATATGTGCTTGCGAATGCACAGCTGATTGGCATTTGGTACATGAATCGCTCTGAGAATGCAGTTCAACAGTACATAATTAAAATATTACTGTAATAGATCAAAAATTAAGGACTTTTGTGAAATATATTAGTAAACACTTGACAAACGATTAAAAAAAAACACTCAAAATGGATTACTTTTTGGGACCAAAAAAGTTGACCGTCCAAATTTGACTAGATACTTCCCGATAAAGAAGAAGATAAGCTACGGAAATTGCGGAAGAACACAATAATTCATTGCCTTCGCTTTTACATGCTGCTTCAGTTTCAACAAAAAAATCTGCAGAAAAAGGCATGGTTATAGTTTTAAAAACTGCTGGGAATACAGAAAATATTATTGAAATAAAAAAACCTTTTTCCGTTTACAATGCCGTGGCCGTTTTACTTGAAAATGGATTCAAAGATAATATAATAATATATAAGACAAAAAAAAAACACAATTACCATATTTATCCGATATACCAAGACTATAAATAAATAAACAATTATGATTTGCAGATGTAAAATTCCACTTTTAGGATTTATGGGCGTGGCAAATATATGTATATAGAAATATATACAAACTAGAAATTTGTGTATATGATTTTATGATAATTTTTAACTCTTAAAGAGTCAGAATTAATTTAACATTGTACAAAATTTCAAGTCTCTAAATTCAATTTTCAAATTTATGCCAAAAACCTTTTCAACTAACTGACTCCAACGGACGTTGTTGCTAGCCTAACAAATGCTTAATATTTTTTGACACAATATCATAGCATTTTGGCATTCCAAGCATGCTGCAAATTAGATGCATCATTATGCATCATTGACGTGTTTGGGTAATGATAAAGCCATTGCCAACGCAATGATATGGTCATATGGTTATCGCAAAAGTCGACCATATAAAAATCCATGTTTGAGGAACAGCTTGACTGTGATAGACTTCCATTAAAATGTCCATCAACTTTTTAAGGGCTAGACAAAACTTCATATAAAAAAACGCTCGCAAGCGTTTGGTCACTGGTCTAACACCAACTAACTAACACTGGTCTTGCGGGTCGGAAGCAGACCAGTATTAGTTTTTTTTTGGTGCCAATAGGAAACCATAGATGGCGCTATCAACAAAAACAGTTGTTCGGGTTTGGCGCACTAAACAAAACTTATGTGAAAAAGTTATATTGAACATGAAAATAAAATATTTGCGGATCGGTGCGAAATTATGAGAAAATAGCTATAATACTACGATATTTCAATTGTAACAATACAAAGCTCTTTCTTCCTCTCGTCGCTTCTTTTCTTCATCCCACATTTCAATTGCAATGCATTTCATTATTATAGTTTTACACAAAATAGCATGAGTAATAAACGTCCGTTTTAAAATTTTATGTTGAGCTTTTAAAAATTTTCTATTTGTATATAAATAGCAGCTGATTACACTGTACAACAGTGATTTAGAACTTTTCAAGTGACCTAGGTCTTAATGAACAAACGAATTATCCATCTATAACATTTTTTTTTGTCGATGGAAATTTAATTTTCTTGTTTACAATAAGTTTCTTTAAGATCAAATGTAAAAAAGTAAAGGTTTTTTAACAAAATGTTATATAAAAATGACTTCAAAGTGTGAAAAACGAAAAAAAAGTGTAAATCTTAGATAACTTTTAAAAATCTCGTAGTTGCTTTGTATGAAGTATAAACAAGTGTACATCATCTTAAAGCTTGAATCTTCTTCTTTTCAAAACCGTAAAGCAATCGGTTGAAAAATGGCGACGTTGTGATTGTGGGAGTGATCGCAGTACCCGAAAAACGGTTTTTAAGCAATAACTCGCGATTTTGGGGGTGTTAGACAATTTTGAAACACACTACGTGATCTACTCGTCAAGACCTACAACGAACACTAGGTCACTTGAAAAGTTCTTTGATTTTTTTTGATTTTGTAGTACAGTGTTATTGATAATTATAATTATAATTATCAATAACACACATTGATTAATTATAATTATCAATAACACACATTGATAATTATAATTATCAATAACACTGTACTACTATAATATTATTATAATTATTTAAGCCGCTTTTCATACTTGGTTCAGTATTTCCAACCCTTTTCGCTATGATTTAAGAATTGCAAACTGGACCCAATTCGCAAAGATTGTCCACCAACTACTGGCAAGTAACGTAACGAACTCCTTACTGTCAATAGAAATTGGCAAATATATAGAAATATGGCTGACTTAGTACTTTTTAAATGGCTAAATCTACTCATCTCATACGATTTTTCACTTTAGAAATGATTCTTGGAAAAAATATTTATCATCCTTAGATATACATAGGTTCTTCCCCCTTTTGGAAACTTGTTAAAGTTATCAAAAAGAAACCAGCAGATATACTCACATTAAGAATCAATACTACTCGTTAATCTACCCCCGAACAAAAAGCAAATCTGATAGCTCAAACCTTTTATTCGAATCACTCTATATTAAATCATTAAAACGATCCTATTCGATTTCTCCCAGTATCCATGATTCGTACTTTATTAATCATTTTGTCATATCTAATATCATTAAAGCCCTCAAATCTAGAAAGTCGCCTGAGCCGGACGGGATGGAGAAAGCTCTTCCTCACAAAGGTGTATAATTCCTTACCAGAGTCATAATTGAGTGCTTTTGCCACTTTCCGAAGGCTTGGAAACTATCTAAACTAATCCCAATTACGAAATTACCCAATCACTCAAACTTTTATATATGTAATGCGTAGCACAAGTTTTAGTGCACGTGACATGAAAAGAGATGAGCAGTCCACATACTCTTTAGTTACTTGTTTGTTGTTTGTGGCCAATGGCCTTGATAATAATTAACAACGGATATGAAAGTAGTCGATTGACTAGATAAAAAGTCATATCTTTTTTCCTTGTTAGATTCCTTAGATTTGTAACCCCAGAACTAATTTTCATTCGTTTGCTTTTTATAATTCAATCTTTTTCAAGATTTCATCTTCAATATTCCTCCATTATTATGTTTTTGGTGCCGAATTCCTCATTCTGATATCATAAATTTGTTTGCAATCTATCCGCTCTTAGGTATTCACTATCTTTATATTTCACGAACTCTGCTGAGTGATCTTTGTACATTGAATTATTGATTGTTGACATAAGGTGGTTAGTCATTTTGTTCTTTAAACTGCTTAGATATTCTCTATGTCGTGTTTTTCTTCGGGTCTCTGAACAGTGAAAGGATATCTTATAAATTATTTTCTCTGTGCGTTGACGTGTAATTTTCAATCGAGATTGAATCTACTAAGGTCGATGCCAGAAAAAGGCGAGGTGGTTAAAAATTAAATGCTAAAAAGTCATAATTCCATTATTGTCATCAGTTATGTATCATACTGCAAACTACAAAATAATTCAAAATTGTATTTATCAAAATACACAGTCTGCAATACAAATCAGTTCTTCTAATTCATAACATAGGTTTTTGTAACGAAAAGTTGCATGTTTTTGAGTGTACTAATATATTAAGATTTTCAACTGAAAAGCTACAATAAAATTTGTAGTTAAAATGTGTAGTTAAAAAAAGCAGTTGATCATTTACAGTGTGATGTTTAGTATCCTTTTTATCTTCGCAAGAATGTCAAGTATTTGGTCACTAGCCACTGAGATATCACGATGAATATTAAGTAACGCTAACCCACTGAGTCGTCCCTCTCCAATCTTGTTGAGTAAATACATTTTAATTTTTCGTAAGGTTGAAAATGATCGCTCACTTAAAGCTACTGTGACTGGCAGTGTGTTACTTATTTGTAAGAGCCGGTAGACGTGTTTGTAAAACCGCACATCACACAGGTCCAGAGCATCTATAAATGTTTTTGTCCGGAGTTTTCTCTTCAGCATTTCCAGCATAGTTATCTCGATTTTCTGACGTCCTACTCGTCGAGGAACAGTCAACACGGTACCAATCGATTCAGCAATATGTGTCGCTGATTTAAAAATATCTTGAAATGTTTCATCTGATTTGGTACGCATGTCCTTTATTTCATCATGGAAATCGTTTGCGTATTCAACGCATTGACTCAAGTCACAGTCTTCTTTCTGTACATAAATACTTAAACTTTTAGTTAAGATGAAGTCTGGTTTGAGCACTGTCAATGAAATGATGAACTATGGCGTTTGCGTTGAAGCAAGTAGCTCAGTTGGCTGCACACCATCAGATTTTACTTTTAGCTCGTCCATTTCCTATACAGCAGAATCGATTAATTCTATGCAATCGTAGAACAAGCCGAGTGATGCCAGGTGTTCGACCCCCCGCCTGGATCCGTCCCTGATTGAAACCATTTATTAATTGGTAGTATTAATGCGGACGAGCTGGTGTTGATAAGTACATACATACACACATGTACACATACAAATGAATACACAAACGTAAGTGCCACGATCTATTTGCCACTGGTTTACAAATATTAGCAAATTCATAGATTAAGAAATGAATGTATAATAATAATAATTTAAAATCTATCGTTTAATTAGATCGATGTTACATTAAAATTAAGTCACTAGCAGTACAAGTTCTTGACTACCATAATTATTAAGTTAGTGTTTTAACAAAATAAAACCCTGCGCTACAATTTTAATGTCAATCAACGCCGAATCATCGGCAGTACTAGAGTAGAAGACAAAAAAACGATATTCTGATTTTTAAATGGGCCACAATTTGACTGTTTTTTAAAATGTAATAAATAAGAGTACACGGCTATATGCTATCCTGGGAGCCATCACACACACAAAATAAATCTATAAAATTTGGTTCCACTTTTTCCCTCCATCAATGAAGCTCCGACTGGAATGCCTCACCCTCGCACGTTTTTGATATCTATACATTTTCAAGCCGATCACCTTCGGGAAAGACGGCCTTATAGAGTATGAGGCGTAGATTTTTATGGACCATTTTTTGTAAGCTATCGCATACGTTGAAGACTCCTATATTACATATGTTAACGTTTTCGTTTGTTTTACCCCAGGGCATATGCTAATAAGGCAACCGCTGATTACCTTGCCGCAAGGAAACAGTCCAGGAGGGCCATTGAAAGAGGAAGTGTCCGGATCTTTGATATGTGGTCAAAGACCAGCAGTTGTTTAACGGGGCCGGAATGTAAAAGCTTAGACAAATGTATATCTATAGATATTTTTAAAGTTTAGATTTAGTTATAATTTAAGAGAATTTTACAGAGAAGTTAGGCTAATTTGAGAGAAACCTAATGAATTTTTATATGTTGTAATAAAAAATCGCTATTCAAATTAAATCCTAACACTTTATATCGAACCGATTATAAATAACATTTTAGTCTTAAATAGTACTGCCTCTCGCTATTACTTTCATCAAAAAGGAAACCTCCGCTTCTCGGATGTTTTTAATGGGTTCTGCTGTGCTAGCTTGTTTACTTTTAGGTTTCTTTCAGCACTATGTAAAGAAAGTTAAATTAAACATATTCGTATTGTAAATTAAAAGGCTTGAGTGAAGTTGACAATATGGATATGGATTGGCAATTCTTCTTATGGGAAACTATAGGGCTTGAATGGAGTTGGTAATATGGATATGTCACTATGTAGCCGTGTCTGGATATAGTGAAATATCTTTTTTTTTGTTGAAAACTCATTATTGTATATATGTATTAGTTCAAAATTGACATATACTAATATAGTATATGTGCAAGATATCATTAGAATATATTTGTAGGAAAATAAAGAGGTGTACAAAACCAGTATTAACGTCAAGAAACAGCTGATTTGGTAGCATTCAAAAGCAAAAGTACAATTAAGGGGAATGCCCGCTTTCGTTTCTGATTCCTTTTTGTGTTTTATCGCTCGTTTCTACTTGAAAATGCTTTCAAAATTTGGTTCACTCAGAGGCTTTCGATGGTTAACTAAATAGTGTACTCTATCCAACCAGGATTGTATTTTTAATTTTGTAAATAAAAGTTACTTTGAGCTTATAGGAAACCATTTAAGAGCATTTCCAGTTAAAAACAAGAGCAGTATACAGGTAACTGTTTTTCCATAATATTGTAAAGTCGGGCTGGATCGACTGTAGCATGGCAATGAAATAAACATTATGGAAATAAATAATTGTACAGGGTACATAATAGACTGTTCTGAATTAAATAAAGAAGACCGATGAATGGGGGTCGGACCCCTTAGTTAACTATGAATCATATTTAAGACAAGCAACAAAAATTAATCTATCTGATTCATAATCCCAAAGCGAAAGAGCTTTGCATACAAAAAAGTTTCTGACCTCGCACTCACGCTCTTTATACAATACCTTATGTGATTCCACCATGATCTTGAAAAACTTATGACGAAACTTTACGTATTAACGAACACAGTAGAATTACTATTTCTGATGTTATTACCTAAAGTCCTAAGTCTACGTGTTCACACAGACGGACAAATGGAAAGACAGACAGATGGACATGTCTCATTCGCTATCCGAGGTAACTTGGGGTAACATTTGAACAAATTTTTTTGTGTTTCCAGGTATTTATATATCATTTTATGGGATCTTGTTCATTTAACCAGTTACACGTTTACTGGATATACGCTAAAAAATTTTACATATTGCCTAAATAATTCAGAAACATAGTTTTGATTTGACTTTATATGAACACACATTGCAGTCAAAAATATTTTAAAATATAATTCGCAATCGGTGATTTTATAAGTGATATGATGTCTAAGGAAACAGTAAAATTATTTCAGTGGTTCAAAAACTCTATGAACACAAAGGAGTTCGTTACAGAGAAGTTTGATAACTTAAAAAGCGATCTTAGTCTAATTTATACCAAAATAAAAACAAAGCATAACTCTCATCGCAGCCAAGACAATGTTAAGAAACACGAAAACTGGCTAAAAGGACTTACCCTTATTGAATATTATTTGTCAGAAGAACTTCAGACGTCTACGCACCGAAACAGAGGAATACAAAATATATTATATTGCGGGATTCTTTAATCCGGCACAATGTTAATATTCTTTATGGATATAATAAAATTAGATCGGCTAAGCAGAACGTAGTACCGCAACCCACGATTGTGACGGAAGTCTCAGAAGTTTAACTTCAAGACCAGATAGATAACACTGCAAAACAACTCATTACAAGCTTTTCCAAAAATAATATAAAGACTATTCCAGAAAGTTCACATTAATTTGCAAATCGGGCTGCGGTGGATCTTCTGGCCAAAGTGCTTACAAGCAAGCAATAGACACAGATGATGAAGATGAATATTGTTCACCAAAGAATCTTCGGAAATAATCAGGTCTACAATAACCGACGTTAAGTAAGCAGATTAAAGATATGTATAAGGCCTACATTATTTGAAATCAAAGAAGGAACAACCATTGCTGTGACATGAATTTTTCCTAACAATATCCACATTCCTTAATTCAAGTGGGAAATCTGGAATTTGGCATTTAACCATTTTATGCCAGAAGTAGAGTTTATTTTTAAACTTGTATATACTGTTCCACAAATTAACGAGTCATTTGAGAATAACACAAATAAATTCAAAAAAAGTATGAAATAAAAAATTAAATTAAAAATTTAAAAAACCCCCGACACAAGAACTTAAGTAATTTTCATTTAAAAAGTAAAAACTAATAAAAGAAACTGTTAAACCACCGAGCTTTTTCGATGGCGGTAAAGAATCAAACGATATTTAGTTTAATTATTTACAATGTTTATTAGATTATTAATATTATTATTATAGGTATATCGGCGGCTTAGCTGGTAAGGCCGATTTATACGCGCTGGGCAAGATTGAGCTGGCTCGACTATATGCATTGGGCATGCAGTGAGAACTAATCTTATCTTAGCATACAGCAAGAGCCGATAGCGGCTGCGCTTAGCTTGCAGATGGCGAGCGACAAAGCGACAAATGAGATTAGGTGATAAGCAAATAACTGTTCACAATAATTGCTCTTAACATCGCTGCGCAGAGCGATTTACATATGTTATTTATGATTTGACATGGGCGGGTAAATAATTTTGCAGCTTGGGTTCGGCCATAGCCGAACATTCTCCCCCATTGGGAGTTGCTGGCTCCCAACATCCCTTTTAGGCAATAGACATAGTTTCGCTATAGCCCGTGTAGTGATGCCGGTAGCTGTTTTTAGAGTAACCACTCTAGCGATGCCATCTCTTCCGAAAATGAGGTGCTGAACTCTGGCGAGTGGCCATTTAAGTGGCGGCAAGTTTTCGTCTTTTACAAGAACTACGTCGCCGACGCTGATACCAGGTTTGGAAGTTCGCCATTTCGTCCTCTGTTGCAGAAACGTTAAATACTCCTCTCGCCAGCGAGCCCAAAAGGTCTGTTGTATGTAACTGACTCGTTGCCATCGGTCGAGGCGATTGAAGTTTAAATGGCTGACATCAGGTTCGGCAAACGATGATAGTGCGGCGGTACCTAAGAAATGAGCAGGTGTAAGGACATCAAGATCATCTGGATGCTCTGTAATGGGAAATAGTGGGCGTGAGTTTATGATTGATGTAATATGACAAACAAGAGTGCGCAATTCATCAAAACTTAGAACGACGTTGACAGTAGAGCGGTAGAAATGGTATTTAGCAGTTTTGACTGCTGCCTCCCAGAGTCCACCAAAATGTGGAGAACGAGGAGGAATAAAACGCCAGTCGATTTGATCAGCGACGCAAAATGCCATCACAGCCTGCTGATGCTTGCTGCTCATGAAAAGCTGCTTTAACTCTGCGAGCTCGTTTTTAGCTCCTACGAAGTTGGTGGCGTTATCTGACCAAATCTCCTTAGGCCGGCCTAGCGTACATATAAAACGCTTAAGTGCGCTAAAAAAGGAAGCCGTAGATAAATCCTGCACCAACTCCAAGTGGACTGCCTTAGTAGCAAAACAAATGAACACGCATATGTAGCATTTAATGGGTGGTCTAGTCCTGATTTCGCTCTTGCGTAGGAATGGCCCACAATAGTCTACACCAGTGATCATGAAGGTTTGGGTTGACGTATTTACGCGTTCCTTTGGCAGGTCAGCCATAATATGCTCAAGAAGACGTGGTCTTGCTCGAAAGCATCTTATGCATCTGTTTATGATACTCGTCACTGTTTTGCGACCTCCAATTGGCCAATATTCATGCCGAACTAGTGCGAGTAATGCTTGAGGACCAGCATGTAGGTTGCGCTCATAAAAATACATAATAAGAGATGTCGTTATTGGATGACGTTTTGGCAAGATGATGGGATGACGGGCGTTAAAATCTAGGAATGAATTATGAAGCCTTCCGCCAACGCGTAGAAGTCCGAATTCGTCTACAAATGGAGCAAGCGAGGCCAACGAGCTTGAAGATGGTAGCTGCTTGCAATCTAAAAGGATTTTGTAGTCACTCCATAAATGCGCTCTTTGAATTGAACGTAGTAGTAATCGTGTGCCACCAAGGATGTCGGTCACGGTTAATCCAGGGGATTTAATGCGTTAAATGAATTTGAATGCGTATCCAAAAACACGCTGTAATTTGTTGAACAAGTTTGCGAATTTGCAGCTAGTAGAGACATCGACGAAGGGCAAACTGCAATAAGGACTCGTTTACGAAGCTCTGGTAATGTCTTTTCTGGTAGGCATGACTTTGGCCATGCATCTTCGATTTCGCATAGAAACGATGGCCCATTAGACCATAAGTGTGAATGCGCGAACTCATCTGGCAAAGCGCCTCTGGACAGAATGTCTGCAGGGTTTAATGCCGTTGGAACGTAGCGCCATTCCATGTTAACTGTCAGCTCTTGAATGCTCGATACTCGATGTGAGACAAAAACATTAAATCTGGCTGGTTCGCTGCGAATCCAAGATAAGACCGTTGAGGAATCGGACCAGCAGTAGAATTGCCCAGAAAATATTTGTAGTTGAGCTATCTCGTTTATGAGTTGAGAGAGCAAGGTTGCTCCACATAGCTCCAATTTGGGAACAGTTTGCGACTTCACAGGTGCCACACGCGACTTTGAGCACAAAAGTTGTGAGCATGCATGGCCATCCTTTCTTGAGACTATAAAGACGCATGCTCCATACGCCTCCACACTAGCGTCGCAAAATCCATGAACTTCTACTTTAGAATCTGGAATTTGAACTAAACGATTAAATTTGAAACGTTGTGAGTTAGACAAATTATCGGAAAAGATTCGCCACGCTGAAAATAGATGTGAAGGCAAGCTTTCGTCCCCATCGAGATTTTCTTTCCATAATTGTTGCATGAAAATTTTTGCTTTGGTGATAACAGGACCGATTAATCCTAGTGGGTCGTAGATGCGTGCAATTGTGGATAGCACGGTTCGTTTAGATGGCTTTAATGATAGCTCTTTGGGCTGAAATGCTAATAAAAACTCGTCTGACGCAGGATTCCAAATAAGCCCAAGCGCCTTTGTGAAATCTGTGCCATCGTCGAACCTTAGAAGCGTTTCTTTTTCCTTATCAGGGATTCTATCCAAAAAGGTTGAGACGTTGGAGCACCATTTCCTTATTTGAAATTGCCCCTGAGCCAACAGATCTGATGTTTGTTTTAAAATTTCAAGCACTTCCTCAACTGTGCTGCCTCCAGTCATCATATCGTCAACGTAGAAGTCGCGAATTAGCACCTGTGAGCCTATTGGGAATGATGCTTGCTCATCTGTAGCCAATTGTTGCATCGAGCGGATAGATAAGAATGATGCTGGCTTAGTTCCGTATGTAACTGTATCCAGCTTGTAGACTTGTAATTCGTTGTGAGGGGAATCCCTCCAGAGGATGCACTGAAGGTAATTATCAGGTTCTGTAACTCGTACGCATCGGTACATTTTGCAGATGTCCCCAGTCAATGCAACGGCAAACGTACGGAACCGAAGCAAGGTGTGCAGCAGCTTTGACTGAATTGTAGGCCCTGCCATTAGAACCTCATTCAATGAAAATCCAGTCGATGTAGCTGCAGAGCCGTCGTATACGACTTTGTGGTTGTACTATCTTCCTTCAAGACACAATGATGCGGAAGAAAATAGCGACAAAGACTTAGTGACTCAGGGCCTACCAAAGACATATGGTTTAAATCGAGGTATTCTTTGATGAAGGCTGAGTATTGAGTTTTTAGTTGAGGACGTCGTTCAAGTTTGCGTTCCAAATTGAGAAAACGTCCATATGCTTGAGTATAACAATCGCCTAAGAGTTCCATATTTCGCTTGACAGGCAACCTAACTGAAAATTGACCAGATGAGAGGCGTGAAACGTTGCTGAAAAGTGTTTTTCGCAGTCGATTTCCTCCTTTGTAGCATTGACTGAGAGATGTATGCAGCTTTCGATTTCCCAGAAGCGCTTCAATATTTCATCGATATGATTTTCCGTATTATGCTCAATTTCAGACGAAGCATGCGCTGAAAGCAAAGACGTTTTTTTTTGATGATTTTCCTCCTCCACATACCATCCATCCTAATCGTGTTTTTTGCAGCGATGGTAGTCCCTCAGCCAACTTGATTTGGCCAACGCATAGCAGATCATAAAATAGGCTGGCACCTATAAGCAGGTCGATGCGTTGAGGTTTGAAAAAAGCTGGATCTGCAAGACGTATATTTGAGGGTATTTCCCAATGCGTGGTTTCTAATTCAAAACAGGGATGGCAATCTGTGATGTTAGGAGCAACTAATGCTTTTATATTTGCATTATACTCAGAATTGTTCGATTTTACATTTAGGCAGACGGTAAAACCATTCGTTTTGAAGTTTGTGTTACCAAGACCTGATACAGAGTCAGAAGACTTGGTTTTCTTTAATTGCAATTGATGTGCTAAGCGAGCAGTAATTAAATGCAGTTGAGATCCTGAGTCTAGGAGCGCGCGGCATGGCACAAATGATCCAGCTCGATCTTTTACTAAAATAACTGCCGTAGCTAGAAGCACTACATCACTACGATGATCCTGGGCCACAAGAGAGCTTGATGAGGATGGTGATGGTGCAATATGCTGATGCATGGATGGCGATGAGTGTTGTGTGTTTTGATGAGCCAGCGAATGGGACTGGTGGATGTGCAACAATGTGTGGTGCTTGGCTCCACAAGTACGGCATGAGCCTGAATTGCAGTTGATAGCTTGATGCTCTTTTTTAAGGCAATTGAGGCATAGCTCCAGTTTTTTGGCTTCTTTGAGACGAAGCGTAGGCGATAAATTCTTAAAGCGTCTGCAGCTGTATATAACATGCTCAGGATTCTCACAAAAGAGACAGCTAGAGATACAAGATTTTGTGGCAACAAACGAACTATTTAAATGTATATTTTTGCTGTTTTTTCCCACCTTGTTACTAGGCGCGTACGTGGCCGTAGCATGCTCCATGTTTTCCATCTTTTCACAACAAGTCTCCAAAAATGTTAATAGTTGCTCAGACGTTGGAATTTTGTTATTTAAAGTCTGCTCCATTTCCCATTTCGCCAGTGTATTGCTGTCCAATTTTGGTAATAGCATGTATACGATCATGCATCCAGCAATCTACTCCAATGTGCCCATGGTTTGAAGCGCGCGCATGTGCGCGTTAAGCTTGTCGAGAATTCTCTTAGTTTCGTTGCCGATGAAGCCTCCACTCTCTTGAGCCCAAGGATATCGCTGATATGTGCCTGAAAAACAAGTCGCTTGTTATTGAATCTTTTATTGAGTATATCTAGGGCGATTTGATAATTTTCGTTAGAAATCTCCGCGCGGTTTCAACTTTTGATATTAACAATAAATGCACTTCAAGTTCTGAGTTGCTTAATGAATTAAGTTTTTCACCAGCCAAAGCACTTTCAATAGTTTTCGCACGGTCGAATAATGCTATAGCTTTACGTTTATAAAATGTTGCTTTGCTTAGAAGCGATGTATTAAGCACGTTTTCACTTTCCATATTAGAGGCTAAAATGTCACTGTCACGTTTTAAATTAACCGTAACCGTTGACCGGAATTAAAGAAAACTGACCGATTAACACGAGATGGGTGAAATAAGAACTGTGCACTATAAGAAAGTTCAATGCACTAAGAACTGTACCAAAACTAACTGTTTTAGCCGTTGACTTAAGTTATGCACTTTAACTGTTTAGAGCCACCCTAATGCATGCATATATATACAATAAAACTGCACTTTATTTTTGGCGCTTGCACTGTTATATATATATACGTGTACTTATTTATGTTCACTTTTATGCATGCAAAACGGCGGTTTTTGTTGTTGTTATGTGATAAGTAATTAACACGATCACGTCGGGGTCACCAAATGTTAAACCACCGAGCTTTTTCGATGGCGGTAAAGAATCAAACGATATTTAGTTTAATTATTTACAATGTTTATTAGATTATTAATATTATTATTATAGGTACATCGGCGGCTTAGCTGGTAAGGCCGACTTAAACGCGCTGGGCAAGATTGAGCTGGCTCGACTATATACACCGGGCATGCAGTGAGAACTAATCTTAGCTTAGCATACAGCAAGAGCCGATGGCGGCTGCGCTTAGCTTGCAGATGGCGAGCGACAAATGAGATTAGGTGATAACCAAATAACTGTTTACAATAATTGCGCAGAGCGATTTACATATGTTATTCATGATTTGACATGGGCGGGTAAACAATTTTGCAGCTTGGGTTCGGCCATAGCCGAACAGAAACTTAATGTTAAAGTACCTAAGAATCTATTAATAATTCTAAAAAAAATACGACGCGTTGGAGGACACGCGAGGGCAGACGTCGTTGACGGTCGTATCTTACATGCAAATGTTTTGAAGTAATTCTATGAAAGTTTTTAAAGTATTTTCTTAATTTTGCTTTTAAGTTCATCTTTGTTGCTTAATTAGAGTATTTGTACATATTTAAATTGTTAGTTTAGGAGCGGTCCCCCAACGCGACGTATTTTTTTAGAATTTTTAGAATTGAAATCACTGCATGCGTTCGGTAGTTATGATGCCACAGACAGACAGACACACAGACAGACAAATTTTAAGCCAATCGGACAAAGTTTATGTTTTTAACTTCAAATGGCCATAACTTCTAAACGAGAAGAGATAGAGCAAAAATAACCACATTTTCGAAGCAGTGACGTCGTCAGCTACAATAGGACCAAATTTTAAGCCAATCGGACAAAGTTTATGTTTTTCTCCCCACAACCTTTAAACGGCTCAACCGATTTTCATCAAACATGTCTAACAACAGCGTTCGGGAGTCACGATGCCATAGACAGACAGACAGACAAACAGACACGTCAAACTTATAACACCCCTCATTTTGCGTCGGAAAAGTTGGCGGAAAAGGATATGTCGCGTTAACTTTTACAATATCTGAGTATTGTGCTACATCATAAATTGCCTTATATTCATGATTTAGAGTAAGTCAGTCTCATAAGCAACCAGCTCTATTAAAATGCGTTTGGGACCAGACGCCTTCGTGACATTGACACGTGCAATGGATATACAATACTCCTGAATGGTGTTCGATAGTGCAGACATAGGTCTCTTGACCGGTAAGGCAACGCGGCAGTGGCAGTATGTCAAGCAGGACTTCCATACTTATCACAAATGTATAGTGTAGTGCTAGTATTATCGCAAAACACGCATTCTTCGTTGCCTGGTGCTTACATAATAGAGTGCCAGTATCGGAAACAAAGTGCCAGTTGACAATATTGTTTGCAGTTCAAATTTAGCGATGGCTGAATGAAGATGAAGAAGAATTCGGCGAAACCTACTATGTAAACGAGAGGCTTAGTGCGTAGCGACGATTGAATGAAGATTGAAGAATTTAGAACATTGAGAAATATTTAAATTTTTTTTTTATAGTGGGAGATCACTTTTGAATTTTAAAATTAAAATTATAACGCTGTCAGGATTATGGTCATACGGCTTACTTTTGTAGAAAAAAATATATGTGTGTCAAATGCGGTCAACAACACGCTACGGCAGATTGCACTCGAAATCGTGACGCCCCTGCCACATGTACACACTGTGGAGGCAATCATCCAGCCAACTATAAAGGCTGTGAATGGTACAAAGATCTCTGCAAGCGAACTAACACCAAAAAAAGGGTCGTATTGACGTCAAGCAAAAAAATGGCAGACCATCCGCGATTTACTAACTTGGATTCTAGAAATTTTCCTGAACTAAAAAAATATTTGCCTTAGGCCAATAATACCACGGAACGGAAACTCTCTCGTATGCAGATGTAGCCCGAGGATTTCATCACATCCAACACCAGCAATTACATAATTTGTCAGCTGATTCTCAAAAACAACCCAAAAACGCTAAGGAACAAGTCTTACATAATTATTCGCAAAAGTCTGATCCAATAGCTAACGCCATGACAAGCATAAGTGAGTCAATTAACAAACTTGTTGATATGCATACAAAATTCACCGAAACACAGACGCAAATGCTGCGCCTACTCATTGCGTTAACCTCAAAATGATTTCTTCATTAAATATCTTAATATGGAACGCCAATGGTATCCAAAGCAAACTACCAGAGTTGGAAGCCATTATAAAAAAAAACAATATTGAGATAATATTAATTACTGAAACAAGATTGCCAACACCTAGAACAATTAAAATACAGGATTATGACACTTACTTGGCCTCTATGCCAACACGCAGACACCCAGGAGGACGATGTCCCGTTCTTGTAAGGCGCAATTTTTCCCACTTCCCGTAAAGCATTGGCTCTGGGGAGACACAAGGTGCGACAAAAGAGGAAAGGCACTAGTTAACAGTTTGAATTCTAGAAAAGCTAAAGTACTAGCAACTGGATCACCTACAAGATATCCCGGCAACTCAAACTGCCTTCCCTCCTGCCTGGATTTTGCGGTCTACCAAGCTGTCCCGGATCAGCTCCTCACTATTAAAGACACTTGGGACCTTTCTAGTGATCATCTTAGGCTGATCATTACTCTTCACACAACACCTACGCTCATTCAAGGTGTGCAACGACTCATCAGCCAGCAGACTGACTTGGAAGTCTCCCGAAATACATTAGAAAACTCGGTTCACTTAGAGATGGAGATATGCTCTGGTCGAGATGTAGAACACGCGGTTGACCTAATTACGTCAAAAATCCACTCTGCGGCAGCTGCAGCCAATCCTAAACCAGTAGTTACCAGACAGGACGAAGTAGGTAACCAGCTAACTCCTGAGCTAATTCGACTTCTCTCTAAAAAGCGACGACTCCGTAGGAAGTTTCAGACTACCCTCCATCCTGCAGACAAGGCTGTCTGGAAAAAGGTTGAAAGTGAACTTAAAGTAGGTAACCAGCTAACTCCTGAGCTAATTCGACTTCTCTCTAAAAAGCGACGACTCCGTAGGAAGTTTCAGACTACCCTCCATCCTGCAGACAAGGCTGTCTGGAAAAAGGCTGAAAGGGAACTTAAAGTGGCACCTCAGACATTCAGACAGAAATCATTCGACAGAAGAATAGAGGCTGTGGACTATAAACTTGATTCTGGATATAACCTATGGAAAGCGACCAGAAACATAAAGAGACAACCCTATCGATTAGTTCCGCTAAGGCGTCATGATGGTAGTTACTGCTCAAATTCAGAGGAGCAAGCAGATACATTTGCTAAGCAACTTGAAGAGCGATTTACGCCTTTTAAACTGGCCAGATGAGAC
Source organism: Chymomyza amoena (assembly GCA_037043745.1). Classification (NCBI taxonomy): domain Eukaryota; kingdom Metazoa; phylum Arthropoda; class Insecta; order Diptera; family Drosophilidae; genus Chymomyza; species Chymomyza amoena. The sequence continues at coordinate 71,396 of JBAMAX010004439.1, read as the reverse complement.
TGAAGAAAACATAACAAAACTTCGTAAGTCAAAGGCCCCAGGTCATGACAGAATATGTCATGCTACCCTACGAGCCTTACCAAGGAAAGCTCTTCTTTTTATTACGCTGATTTTTAATGCTATAATAAGAACACAACACTTCCCTGCCCAATGGAAAATAGCTCTCATTACTATGATCAGGAAACCTGGAAAAGATGAGTCGGACCCAGAATCATACCGTCCAATAAGCCTCCTCCCCACTCTTGCCAAAGTTTGGGAGACGTTGATGACAAAAAGGATCAATGGACATATCAATTATTTACCTGACCATCAATTTGGATTTAGGGAAGGACACGGCACCGTCGAGCAGGTAAATAGAGTGGCTAACCATATTCTAAAAGCTTTCGACGACAATGAACACTGTTATGGGGTATTTTTCGACGTCAAACAGGCATTCGATAGAGTTTGGCTGATCGGTCTGCTGGCTAAAATTAAGATGATACTGCCTGCTTCGTACTTTGGAATATTGCGATCTTACCTTGAGGACAGAAGATTTTAAGTCAGCATCAAAAGCACGCTTTCCACTGCCAGGGTGATGAGAGCTGGAGTACCTCAAGGAAGTGTACTTGCGCAGCTTCTTTACAATTTGTACACTTCTGACATCCCTACTCCTACGGAGTTACTACAGGCTGTTGTGAAGAACAAAATGCTAATGGCTTCATACGCTGACGACCTGGCAATATTTTACTCATCATCCTGTGAGTATGAAGTAGCTGACGGGATACAAGAGTACATCCACCTGCTTGAGAGCTGGACTCGCAGGTGGAATATTACCTTAAATCCGAACAAATGTCAGTCGGTTTTATACACATTAAAGAGGAAGACTCCACCCGCTATATGGCTAGATAACCAGCCCCTTAACATTCAAAGTGAGGCGAAATATCTTGGAGTGATACTCGACAAGCGACTAACATTTCGATCGCATATAAACCAAACGATTAAAAGTTGTCGCTTTAAAATGAGTAAAATGAATTGGCTTCTGAATACAAAAAAACCTCTTCCGCTACGATGGCAAAGAGCACTTTACAACGCAATTGTGGCACCCACTTGGAGATACGCTATCCAGATTTGGGGTATAGCGGCTCGCTCGAATCGCTTACGTATACAAACGTTCCAAAATAAGGCATTGCGCCTTATTACTGGTTGCGATTGGTACGTAAGGAATTCGACGTTGCACCATGACCTCGATCTGGACACCGTGGAAATGCAGATTAACAAGCATGTAAGCCGATACAATGAACGATTAGCACAACATAAAAACAGGCTGGCAAGAAATTTAATTAACGAAAACCCAATAAAAAGACTTAAAAGACGCTCAAGTAAAAATTTAATTTAAAATTAATTTAACGGCATGTCCAAAGATGACTCCTACACCCTGGATTGGCGAATCAAAACAGAAATATGCAATAGATAAAAATAAATGAATTTTTGAATTATTGCAAAAATAAAATAAAACAAAAAAAAAAAAAAAAATTTAAAACATTAAAAAAAAATCGAATGTTTTTTTAAATTTAATATTTTATCTGTCTTGGTAAAAAAATTCGCGTCAATATCTTAATGCGTTTTAAAAGATAGTCTAAAAATGAAAAACCCGATATTCAGTTATCGATAGCTCGATAAATAATCGAAATTTTGCTATAAAATTTGACGCCGTTACTTTTGGCTAGTGGCTCTACCAACTGTGTAAAATTTATCAAAATCAGAGAAGGTCGGGATAAAAGTGACCCGCTTCACTTATTTTCGCAGATATACATTTAAAAAAAGTAACCAGATTAATTTTTCACCTTTTTTTCTGTTAATTATATATGTATAACTTTTTATTTAAGACAATTAAAGTTTGAGTTATTATTATTATTGAGTATTTTCCGCAAACTCAGATCTCTAATCCCATATGCTTAGTTAAAACTTGGACTCTCTGAGCATTACAACTTTTACATAAAACATGATCATCTAGAGGATAGCAGCCGCGACCATCCGCTTCGGAAGACAGCAACAATCCACAATCCTATAAATGATTAAATAAAATAACATTCTGTCATACACTAATCATTACAAGTTGGCTAGTTCATGTTGTTTTAATAAAAGATAATATGAGCAGTACAAAGGTCTACTTTAGTTAATTCAGGATGGTCCATCTATGTGTGATTCATTTAATTTTGGAACAATAAAATTTAAAAAAAAAATGCTGAAGCAATACTGGACTTTAATAAATTTATTGTGTCAGCCGAAGTATAGTATGTCGCAATATATTGTTTGAACCAGAAGTTCCGCACAATCGGTAGCCGTGTCTCGCTTTTGGCCGCCGAATTGTCATCAGGTAAGCGTCTGTTTCGAGATTTTAGCCCAATCACAGGCTTTGCAGTAAAAACACATCAGACAATGACTTCTGGATAATATTTTTTTCGTTGATTAATTTTCAGAGATCGTCAACTTTTTATGAAAATTTACGTTTCCAAATATATAAATCAAATTTAGAATGACAATCCTGTGTTAATAAATATAGCTTTTATATGTTACCTCACACTTGTAACATTCTAAATGAAAACTCCGATCAAGGGCAACAACTCTCACTGTTTCTTCCTGTCCAGGCTCAGGCATTATTGGATTTTTACAGACACAACATCTTGGAGCAAATTTTCTAAAAAAACAAATATAAAATATTATACATTTATATATTATATGTTTATTATCGGATGGGCAATTGCAGGATGCCGAGCGAATTTATTTATTAATTGTAGAACAATGCATGTATAGTTGACTTTTGAATATATTGATTCTAATAGAACATGTCAGAATAATATAAAACAAAACAATAATGGAAACATGCTTCCCAACAGCTATTGGTGAATATCCCTGCTGCGGCAGCCAGCACAGAGGATTTGGACGTGCTATGGCTATTGGCTATTATATTAATGCGCTCAGAGCAAGACCAATTTTGTTGGTTCTTTTTCGGTTGCGATTTCTCAGACACTTTTGCCGGAGACTATCAGCAAAAGTATACTTTGCTTATATAAGCGTGCCTGTGCGAGTCGCCTGTGTTTTACTTCATGCATGTACACAGACACGAGACCGTCGCAAGCCGAGGTCGTCAATTTGAGCACACAAGGAAAACACAGCACATTGGTGCTAATGAAGTTTCTGGCGTTAAGCTCCTATGGACACAAAGCATCCAAATGTCAACCTCACCTTCATGCGGTGCATCCTGCTTAACACTAATGAGGCGCTGACGACCGAGTCAGGACGGTATAACTTGTGCTGCCTGCCTGAAGGCTAGTTGGCAGTCCCAACATAAGGATCGGGTGCGGTAGTCTAATCGTTCGCCTTAAACAAAATCAATGAACGAAACCCATATATTTGAATTAATAATAAAAAATTAAATTAAAAAAACGTACGTAATTTCCCTTTAAAAAGTAAAAAATAATAAAAGAAACTTATTGTTAAAGTACCTAAGAATCTATTAATAATTCTAAAAAAATACGTCGCGTTGGGGGACACGCGAGGGCAGACGTCGTTGACGGTCGTATCTTACATGCAAATTTTTTTAAGTAATTCTATGAAAGTTTTTGAAGTATTTTCTTAATTTTGTTTTTAAGTTAATCTTTGTTGCTTAATTAGACTATTTGTATTTAAATTGTTAGTTTAGGAGCGTTCCCCCAATGCGACGTATTTTTTTAGAATTATTAATAGATTCTTAGGTACTTTAACATTAAGTTTCTTTTATTATTTTTTACTTTTTAAAGCGAAACTCAAACAGCGGAAGGTTTCTCCTTGTTATACTCTTGCGGCCTACAGAATGGAGTAGTATTTATTCTCTCCAAAAACTGCTTGAAACGCACTGATCGGATGGACACCTCATGGCAATCGACTTATATCTATCAGGCTACGCACTCGCGCCAGAAACCTCGCATGCTTTCAATAATATGCGCCTACCAAAATGTCTACTCTGGAAGAGAAAAACTTCTACAGCCGCCTGAATAGCGAGATTGCGGCGATGAACGAAGGCGAAATCGTAAGGATTATAGGGGACTTCAATACGCAGGTAGGACCGGACAACGCAGGACTTGAAGGTGTGATGGGTACACACAGTCTCGGAAGAATGACGGAGAACGACCACCCCTTCACAGAGCTTTTCCTACATAAGAATATTCACAAGTCACTTGGGTTTCTCCGGGTCATTGTACCCAAATCCAGATAGATCACATAACCATCAGTAAAACGTAGCGAGGATAGGTCCTTGATGTCAGCAACAAAAGGGAGGCCGACATTGCAAATTATCACCACCTCCTGAGTTGCACTATTAGATTAAATTCTGAGCTTCTTTCACCACCAGCTCCAATCGCCTAGCAGCCCTGCATGACATCAACATCGGTAACCCTGATCTGAACGAGGCTATAGACGCCATTAAAGCTCTTAATAACCGCAAATCGTCCGGTGTCGACAATATCGCCTCGGAGCTACTTCGAGCTCTAACCAGCGTGCGACTCGTTCACTCTATGATCTCAGCATTTTTGAATACAGGAACACTACCTGATGATTACAAGAAGGCGTTATCGTCAAAAAAGGGCGACTTAACGAAGTGCAATAACTAGCGAGCCATTACACTCTAGAGCGTATATTAAATTCTTATAAATTATACGAATAATTTTGAACAGATTGTGGAATGGCGCTCTCCACTATATATGATATTCATCAATTTTCAATTTTGCATTTGACAACCACTATAAAGGAGTACCGCACAAAATGATCTCGCTCATTAAAAGCTTCTGTGCCAATGCTTCCTGTCGAGTGTTTCACAGGCAAAACGTGGAATGCTAACACTCCTCTCTGACAAACCCTCCATGCCTTCATCAATCGATATTTACACAAAATACTCCGCATCTTCTGGCCACAAACTATTACAAATAAAGAACTTCGAGCAAGTACCAAACAATCTCCAATATATTAGGTAATTCAAAAACGTAAATGGGCATGGATAGGAAGCTCACTGAGAAAGCCTAAGTCAGACCTAGCTCGAACTGCAATTGCGTGGAATCCCCAAGGACAAAGGAGATGCAGAGGCAGGCCAGCTTAAATTAGCAAATTATTCCCAGTCTTTTAATCAAATCTGCATTACCTGCAGATTTTTTTTTTTCAACTAATTCCGCCACTTTTTTATTTTGTATTCCCTGCACCCACTAAAAGAAAATCAGCCAAGAGCCACATTTCATCCAGCTATTCTATTCAATGATTTGAAAATATGATGACGTTCTATTGCAACTTCGCAATTTTTGTTGCAATTTCTTTGTAAAATTGGTTTTAAATTTTTTTGTGCTCATCATTGCCGTACTTTTTTCTATACACATAATTTTTCAACAAGTAAATTCTTTTTACTTTGGGTAATCTCCCCGTGTCAAGCTTCATATAGCACTCGCTTTTGCACAGACATATTTCCCAAAAGGCCTATACATTCAAGATAGACACAACTAGAATAAAAAACGAAGAATCAAGCCGGAATCATCTGTCCTTATCAGAGCTCGTAAAAAACTGTCAACACTTTCAGAGTGTCCGAAAAAAATAACTCTCTTAAGAACACTTTGTGAAAAGCAATTGACATAACACTTTGAATTGTATTTTTGCTCAAAAGTGTTGCGCTCAGACCAAAACACTTTTTTTCTGTTCCTCTTTGGTTTGGTTTTTCTATGACACTTTTTCGCGAGACTTTCAGAATATGTGTCTTGTGTGTATGCATGTGTGCTTGTGCGGGACACCTGCGCGACGCTGACTTTGGTTGACGTTGCTAAGCAACAAACACAAAGTTGATGGTGATTGGTTTGATTCTTGTTGTTCTGATAGTGTTGCAGCTGCAGACCAACACTTTTGTACGACACTTTTTGCAACGCGGTCTTTTGCTGAGAGTTTCTCAGTGAGCGCTCGCTCAAAGTGTCTTAACATAAGTGTTTTTGAAAGAGAGACACGTTTGTTTTGCTCAGGCGAAAACACAGACCAGAACTGAAAAGCGAATCGAAAAAAGTGTTCGGCTCAGTGAGCAACACTTTGTGTATTATTTGCTCGGTTTTGGTCTTGACCTAACCTCACTGTAAAAATTGGTTGACAGTTTTTTACGAGCTCTGGTCCTTATGTTACTTTTACTCTAAAAAAGTTTGTAGTACATGAAAAATTACAGCACAACGAAGAGGGTTTTTGAACTAGAAATGATCAGTAACACAAATAAGCACAGGTTAAATTAAAAGTTTGAGCGATATTCGAATTTTTAACCATTTTTTAAAATTAAAGTTTACTATTCGAAATTGCACGTGATACTACAATTACCAACTTTGACTATTCACAATTGAGTGAATTTGAAGAGCCATTAAAAAAAAGACACTTTTTACGTAACTGTTTGGGGCAGGAAGTTTTTCAGTGATTTCGTTTGTTGTAAGTATATTGGCCGCCTACTGAGTCCCGCAACTGGGGGACTAACATGTACCACAATGGGCGTGCCGTAACAGTTGCGGGCTCGGAAGTGCGACTACACTCTCCACGCGAGGGCGGCTGGAAACAGCCCCTTAGTTAGGCTTTGTCACTGCTAAGGGGGCTGGCTAATAGTAGTCGGGCTGGAGCTGGAAACTCCTAAAAATTTCCACATCCCCGGGTCGGACTAAGGTGTCATTCGACCCGTGCCGAAAGTCAGCCTGGCTGGGGGCCCGGTTAACAAACAACCCAGTCGCTAACGGAGAGTCTAGGCAAGTGGCGACCGCCTAGTCTAGTGAGCCTTACCCGGGTGGACCGTATATTTGAATTATAAAAAAGTTTTGAAAGCACCGCAGGACACCCCTGCGGGAACTGTTACGAAACAGTTTGAGGACCGTGACCTTGACTTAAGAGTAGCTCTTAACAGGAGAAGAAAAGAGGATGGGTTCAGGAGGCCGCGTAGTGGGAACTACCCCACACCCGGCACCTGCAACCAGCACCACCGCCGGTAACATAACTTTGGCTAGCAGGGCGCTTAAGCCTCATATAAGTGACTGGCATGTCCCCTGAAGAGTCCATGTCAGATCACAGAATAATTAGATTTAACCTAGGGCTTAACATAGGGAGTAGCGAACGCAGACGTAACCCCAGGAACACAGACTTCTTGTATTATTTGATTGCGGGTGGCGCTAGAGCTGCTGGGAGTTCTTTTTTGCGAAAATTTTTGTAAATCTTTGTAACTATCCGTGTGGAGCCACAGGGGGCGAATTTTATTTTGTTTCCTGTCACACTGTCGGCTTTCAAACAAAATCAACATATATTACGGGTATTCATAGTGAGGAGGTAATATAATTCAACAATGGGTCACGCGGTATGGGTTCGTACCCTTAGTAACAGCGATGCGCACTTGTTATATCATAAATAAAATGCGAAAACACAAACTGCTTATTGAAGTATATACCGCTCATGTAAAAACGGCAGGGTCGATTTAAAAAAAATTTAAGGGAAAAGAAGTTATACACTTGTGTTAACGATTTGTGGACTTACTTGTGAAAATCAGTAATGCAATAATTCTGGTTAGTAGCGTCGACCGTGAATGGGATCCCGTCTAAACTGTTTCCACATACTATACACGTAAAGCACTGTGGATGGTATGGCTTTCCTGTAGCTCTTAAAATGCGCTCTAAAATGGGCTTCATGCAAACAGAACACTTTTCAAGTGTCTGCAAGTAATCATACTCGCAATAAGGTTTTCCTTCCAGAGCATAAAATGGTTTTCCCTGCAAATTGATTTGACATACAGAGCAAGTAAAACAAGTCACGTGGTAAACTTTTTTCATTGCTGTACATCCATTGTTTTCCCCTAAAATGCGTTCATTGCACTTGTAACACCGACCTATTATTAAAGAAACAAATTAAATTTGATGGTAACTAAGCGAACAATACACACCATAGTTTTCTATATCCAGTGGATCTAATGAAGCTTTAAGATAATCATCCAGATTTCCAGCAGTTATATCCTTTTGATACATACGCTGATCTGCTTCGACGTCGCCTACGGCTACACCACAATATGTGGGTGTGTTCGCACCGCTTGAATTAATGTTACCCAAAGTTGAGATATTGGTGCTCGTCGAACTACTTGGAAAGTTAGTTTCGTTAACGTATGATGCGTACATGTTGTAATTAGACCCTGATGAAATCGCACTAGAAGGGCGTGGATTAATTGGCTCGTATATAGAATCATAGGTAGAAGAACTCTATAAAAAAGAATGTAATCTCACTATAAAATAGCGGCAAAAAAAATCTTTAAAACTTTTAACAATTTGCCGAAATAAAGCAAATGAAAACTTTCGAGTCGCAATTTCAGCCTTCCGACTCGTACAGTAGGTGTTGTTTGCCTATCTGCAAATGGATGATGGTCGGGATTTTAAGTATGCACTCTTGTACTTTTCTTAATTTTAACAATGATCATCCGATAGAGGCGTATGAGTTTTTAAAACATATGCTGCACGTTGTTTTCAATGGCGTTTCTTAATTTTTGGTTATAACAGATCATTTGAAAAAAATTGTTTTTTTTTTCCATGTTAAAGCCTGCATGAGTTTCCAGTTGCTTTTCCATATAGAAAAAGCATGTGTCGATGGTTGACGTGAAAATGTGGGTTCACATTCCGACAGAGTTCGTGTTTTTCGCTTTTGTGGCTAAGCTACACAATATTTTTAAGCCATTTTTTTGAAACCAAGTTGGCAACAGGTCTCTTTTATAAAAAACATTTAATCCTTTTTTTTTTTTAAAAATAGTATGAAATTTGAATTTTTTTTAAGTTTGTAGTAGTTTAAACTTATACAAATGCTGAGTTACGAAGTAAGTAAAGTTGTTAGCTCGCCTGTTGTCTCTCAATTGTGGTAATGTGGTGTTAATTGTCTCAAATCTGGGTTTTGTGTCTGAAAATCGATTGAAAACTTAATCTTCCAGGTTATGGAAATTGTTATCCTGTGTATTCTCGGTTTGAGAACGTACTAATCGCAAGTATAAGCCATTGAATCCTACTATGTGATTTTTATTTCTAATTTTGTATCTGCTACTTGTCAAGACCTTTTTAAGTGTTTTTGGGACAATGTTGGCATCTCTTATTATTTGAATATTGTCGAATGCGAATTTTATAAAGTTTAAGACTTGTGTTTTTTTTTGTATTGCTAGAAGCTATCTTGAATAAGTTTTCTAAATAGTTTTATTTTGGTTTTTAAAAGGTTGTATTTAACGGCAGCATTCTCTAGTACCTATTGTGTTTCTTAATATTCCGTATTTTGCTTTTATCCTTATAAAGTTTTTTAATTGTATTATTAATTATCGGGTCAAGCAGGATTTGGGTACAGTTTTTTCTATAGTATTTTACACTTTTCAGAAGCAATAAAATAATCAGCTTTCCGTTATGGTCACTGTTGTAGTTTAGTGTAGGTAAGCAGTTTGTAGTATTATTAATTAATTAATTAACAATAAAATTCTAAAAAAACTAAAAAATGGCAGTAATTCAGCGCCACAAAAGTCATAAGTACACTTAGACGGAATACCGAATTTACTTTGTTGCAGCTGGTTTGTTTTGGTTTTTGTAACGGGACTTTTTTGTATATGCTTTGCTTTACTTTTTCCGCTGCCAATATTTGCCTTATTAACTGCAAACGTGACGCGTAAGCTCCTTTCAATTGAAGAACGCAAAATAATATTGAATTTGCATATAAAAGATGGAAAATCGCATTCCGAAATTGGAAAAATTTTGTCAAGACCCCGGTCAAGTATGTCTTAAGTCGTTTTAAAAACGAAGGTCGGGTTGAAAACAAGCCCAGGAATGGTCGTCCCGTGAAATTGAATAATAGAGACAAACGCGGCGTTAAGCATATTATAGACAGAGACCCATTTCAAAGAGCTGTAAAAATCAGTTCCATTATATTGACAACAATTCAAAAGACTGTGCACCCGAAAACCATTCAAAGAACCATAAAGGAGTTCGGAATTTGCTCGTACACACAACGACAAAAGCCACACGTCTCGAAGAAAAACAGACTTAAGCGACTTGCGTTTGCTAATACCGACAGGCATCATCCCGCGACATTCTGGCGCCAAGTTTTATTCTCGGATGAGTCAAAATATAATATTTTTAGGTCAGATGGGCGTTACAGGGTTTGGCGGCGGCCTGGAGATGCCTACAAACCCAAATACACTATTAAGACGGTTAAGCACGGTGGTGGTGGTCAAATGGTATGGGGTTGCATAAGTGCTGCAGGCGTTGAGAACTTGAAATGACACTATGGATCATAAAACATACATTGAAATTCTTAAAAAAAACATCCAACATAGTTCCGATCTCCTTGGTCTTGGGTCAAATTTCCACTTTTATCAGGACAATTACCCAAAACACACTGCATTGAATACTCGTCGCACGACCATTCCTGGGCTTGTTTTTAACCCAATCTTCGTTTTTTAAACGAGATATGACCTTTTGGACTTTTGACTGGAGCCTTGACAAAATTTTTCCAATTTCGGAATTCGATTTTCCATCTTTTACGTGTAAATTCAATAATATTTTGCGTTCTTCAATTGAAAGGAGCTTACGCGTCACGTTTGCAGTTAATAAGGCAAATATTGGCAGCGGAAAAATCCCATACGCGCATACGAAAGTAAAGCAAAGCATATACAAAAAAGTCCCGTTGCAAAAATCAAAACAAACCAGCTGCAACAAAGTAAATTCGGTATTCCATCTAAGTGTACTAAGACTTTTGTAGCGCTGAATTAATGCCATTTTTACCTTTTTTTAGAATTTAAGGAAACTTGTTAATGAATTGTTGTTTTTATTTTTGTTAATTGTTTAAAAATATATATTTAAGAAAACCTCATCATTAGTTTTTGGAAAATTTAAACAATTTGGGAGGAATTCGCATTTAAGTGTAAAATCGCCTGCTGTACTATGACTTTTGTGGCACACTGTATATGTATTATTTTTTTAAATTTATTGCCCAGTGAATAAAAAGCACATACAAAACACAATAATAATAAGCAAAATGAGCGCGTCTAGTGCTTAAATCTCGAAGCAAGAGATTCAACCTACAACACAAGTGAATAGTGCATATTTTACATATTCACACATCTCAACCCATACCAGCACCTACAATAATCTTTACGCGCTAAACGAACACAGAGGCAGAGCACAGCCGCGTCATCATCAACTCCAACTTCTACTCTCATGCCAACAACTAAATGAATGAACTCCAACAAGAAACAAAAGCTCAAGCCAATGCACAAAAAACACACAAATAGAACACTAAACAAAAGCCTACGCACTGAGAACAGCTCTAAGCTCATAAGCTGATACAAAGCAAGAATTAAAAACACTCTCAGCTAATGAAATGCAAATCCAACCATAAGAAAACCCTCACTACACACTTTTAGAAAATAATGAATAATAACAAAATTTGTAAAATTCCTAAAAACAATCTTAAAATTATCTCAATAAATGTTAACGAAAATCACTCTTATATAATTGCGGAGACCTAAGTTGTAAGCATACTGAATGGAACAAAACATCTTACAACACATAAGGAAATATCATGAAACAATGGTTGAACGATAACGAAATAAGCTTTAAGTGCAAACTCTACGCAACTTCGCAACCTTCTTATCCCAGTACAAACTCTCTCATAAATTTATGCTTAGCGGACGCCAGAAATTGAAATAAAACAAGAGAATAATACTTCAAGCTGCTTACTTACACTAGACATGTATAAAACCTTGAGTAGATCCATCCTTGCTTATGATTGCCCAGTTTGGTTTAACATTTTGCCAGCATATATTGAGAAACTTCGAATTTTCGAAAGAAAATGTTTAAGATGCTGTACATCGCTACACAGACCTCGACAAACTGATATGATTCCAATTTTTTACTATATAAACAGTCGAGGTACTGACAAGAAAATTAACTAAATTCAACAAATGAATTGGAAATTGGAGATCCCTAATAAAGGTAAAAAAATAGTAAGCACGCAATTCTGGTGACTAAATGACTAAGTAGGCATAGTCCATTCGTTTTTAGGTATGTAGTTTTAAATTTTTATTTTTACTTCAATATTTTCATTATATCTTAAATTAAATCATTTATAATAATCATTTAAATTGGTTTTACAGTATATATCAGAGCCTAGTTTTAAGTCATTTGTATAAAATATCATTTTATTATGTTCAAAACCGATATTGATAAAATTTAGTACAATACTTGGGAACTTTAAAAAACTTCCCGAGTGCCAAATTTGGTTACGATATCTTCATAAACAAACGAATTATCTATCTAAAACTTTTTGTTTTTTTCGAGTTCCTCCCAAACACTCCTATGAGAGCTATATAATGTGTCCCTGATATCAAAAAAGTAATATAAACTTGTCTCCTATGGAATAATAAGGGATCTAATCTGAAATTTTGGTTGCTCTAGCTCTTACCATTTCTGAGATCTAGGCGTTCATACAGACAGACGGATATACTGGTATACTGTGTATCACTTCTCTTGTCACCTTGATCATACTATAGCTAACTTAAGGCGGTCTCTGACGTCTCCTTCTGTATATTACATACATATTCGGCTAGCACAAATCTAATATACCCTTTATACCATACGCTACAGGGTATAAAAAGAGCTACAAGGTTGAAATTTTACCTAAAGATGCGAAAATTAAATTTGATTTATTTATTATGGCCCCACCCCCGTAATAGAGTTTCGGGGTTCACTTATGTTTATGTAAATTTTACATTTGTTTTAATAGTATAATAATCTGTTAACCAGTGCGAAGGCTGATCGAATGAACCATAGATCGTCAAAATCGGCCCAGCCGTTCTTGAGTTACAAATGGTGTAATTGGAATAACTTTCTTGTATATACAATAAGCACAGAAATTATTCGGACACTATAAATTTTCAACCTTAACACGATGGTGGGTGGCATCATATCGTTTTTAGATATTTATAAAAATATTCTGGGGTAGTAAGCCTATAAATTTAAAAATTAAAAAAGCAAAGTTGATCAACAAATCTGTCTATTATTTACAATGAACACTGAAATTATTCGAACACTACAAATTTTCAACTTTAACGCGCTATAACAACTTTTTTTTTTTTCATGTTGAAGAATGACATTCCATTTATATGTTTAAAAAATCTCTTTAAGAATCTTAAAGATTTGATTGACTGCATTTCAAACATTTCTATGGCGTATTTTTTGAGTAAAAATTTATTTTTTACAATGCTTCTTCACGTTTTGGCCTACTAGTGGGATGAAAATTTTTGGAGTTTTAAAAACAGTTCCTATCAGATTTCGTTAACTTGAGTAGTTAAAATCGCAGTTAATGCAGTTTCTTTACGAATTTGCTCAGGAATGGGTAAAATGTAATTGCAAGCAACTGAAAACTCTACTACAGATTCCGGCCTAACATCGCCTTGGCATTACATTGAAGGGATGTAAATGCAGCACCAAGTAATACCGAAGGAATCGTCGAAAACATCTATTACTGTATAGCTCGAGAAGATTGATAGAATCTTGATAAGAAAGGCATCGCTTGAAAGCCATTATAAAATCCAAAGGTAGCCTTATTCAACATAAAAAGTAAAAAAAAAAAAAAATTTCTGACAAAAATCCTTAGTTGGAAACAAGTGTCCGAATAATTTATGTGTGTAAAAATTGACTTTTCGATTTTGTTAAGGTTTTATTTATAACAATTAATTAAGATTCTTAAAGGGTTTTTTTTTTAACATATAACTGGAACCTATGGATACCTATGTGCAAAGTTATAGCGCGTTAAAATTGAAAATAAAATTTGTAGTGTTTGAATAATTTCTGTTTTCACTGTATATAATAGACAAATTTTTTGATCAGCTTTACTTTTTTAATTTTTGGTTTTAAAAGTTTAATACCCCAACATAATTGTTGAAATGTCTAAAAATTCACATCTCGCAAAATGCGAAACAACAAAAAGAAGAGATATATAATGCAAAGCAGCTCTGAAAGTTAATTTGGAATTTCGTATCTTAACAAAATAGTTTTCACCAATATACTGTTAAAGTATGTTTAAAGTGCGTTACGCCTTATGAAAACATTAATGCAGAGGTACGCAATTATACCTATTGAATAAGGTGTTTACACGGACGGCATGTATAAACTAATAGTGGATTGGGCTTGGACATAAATCTTAGAATCTCCGACTCAGAATAATGCAAAAAATTGTTCATACCTGAGAAAAGCTGCCGTATCCAAAATAGCTTGTTTTGTTCATCTGTAGTTGGCTCTAAGGCAATTATAAAATGAACAAGTTTAGCCAGGAAGCATATTTTGAAAAGGGAAATGGTTTAACTTACAGAAGAATGTTGTTTTACGTAATCCTTATCAACAGAAGACAATTTCTTATTAGGCTGAATTAATATAACATTTTCTTCCAAGCCACTAGGCTTTTCAAAGATATCCATTGTGCGACGAAGTTCACTGTAAGAAGAGCTAACAGGACTTGGAGGAGAAATAAGATTCTCTTCTATTTCTTTATTGCACTCATCAGAGCTAGTTAAATTATTGGGCATCTTTTCGTTTGCTGGTATAGAGTGAAAAATACTGTTTACAAACAATCATTTGACTACAATAATACATTTACTCGGTACCTTTCATTTTAATATTGGAGTAAAGTATACCGAAGTCGTCTTCTAGGCTAGTAGATCCAGAGCGGCACTTTAATGGAGGATCTTCTAAATCATTTGTGTTTTCAAAACTGCTGGCATCTTTGTTAAATAGTCCAGAATGGTTATAGCCACACAACGAAGTAGATGATAGTTTTGGAATGTTATTGATAACATGTCTTGATTGCTTTTTCGATCCCAAAAGTCCCCTTTTTTCCAATTGCAACTTGTGATAGGCAAGAGCTTCTAATTGCTGTTCTAATACGTCCGGATTGTCCAATGTCGACTTACAACTGGAATTAGATTTTTCAAAAATTTTTGTTCCACATATCGGCTTTCGAAAAATTATGCATCCACTTGGAATTGACTTGGCCGTAGTTTTATGAAAATCCAAACCATACAAAGGCTGAGAATAAAGCGGCTCACGGGTATCGCTGACTAACTTGCTCTGAGGAACCTAACAGAATTATATTTCCAGACATGTTTTTAGTGACGTATTTAATCAAATATACCTGGGGAATATCTTGCATCGCTTTTAAAGGTTTAGGTGGAATAGAAGGTGCCAGATTTCGATAGCCAAAATTTGTGTTAATTTGATCAGTTTTGGATGGGATCGGCAAAATCGGCTCATGTTTCTCAGTTGTTAAATTACTTATTTGTTCTTCAAGACTTTCCATTGTATGCCGAGTCAAATTTTAACAAACGAATATTTATTTTCAGAATCATGCGGCATGAAATAATCCATCAGTATAACCACATTATAAAAGTAGAACAATTGCAATGCGTATCAACAAAACATGTACACTAAAATGTATCACAACATATACGTGAAAAAAAATATCGATAGTTAATGTTGATTACCAAGGAGTATAAAATTCACCGAGTATAAAATAGAACCGACGATACCTCAAGTCCACAAAGTAGCAGCTTTGCACGCTCACATCAGATGAACCAAATAGAACCGTTTTTGTTTTTGTTTGTTGATTTCTCTGCTTATTTTGTTTTTGTTTGGCTTATTCAGACCTGTTCTAGATTTCGACTGGTTTTGAAAAGTCATAAGGAGAGCATTCGTTATAGTCCGGTCAATTTAGACAATTGAAATACAGAAAATTCCCGGAAAGCTAAATCTTGGCATATGCCTTAGTTTTACCATGACGAACAAAGTGTCAAAAGACCCCATCGATCCCATGTGAGCTAAAAAAGTTATTCGGGGTCAAAGGTCAAAATTTTCGGTTTTTTGGATTTTTCTCGAAAACCGCAAGTTTTATCAAAAAAGTATTCAGAGCAAAATTGTAGATCCTAAAATTCTCTATAAAAATATAGACGACCATTCCTGGGCTTGTTTTTAACCCAATCTTCGTTTTTTAAAGGAGTTATGACCTTTTGGATTCTTGACCGGGGTCTTGACAAAATTTTTCCAATTTCGGAATACGATTTTCCATCTTTTACATGTAAATTCCATAATATTTTGCGTTCTTCAATTGAAAGCTCCTTACGCGTCATTTTTGCAGTTAATAAGGCAAATATTTATTATTTATTAGTAAATTGTTGTTATTATTTTTGTTAATTGTTTAAAAATATATATTTAAGAAAACTTCATCATTAGTTTTTGGAAAATTTAAACAATATAGGAGGAATTCGCATTTAAGTGTAAAATCGCCTGCTGTACTATGACTTTAGTGGCACACTGTATAACATTATTCTTACAAGCGCAATATCTCGGGAATGGTAGGTCTTAGAAAAAAATCATTGACACCATTTTTATAGAGAATTTTAGGATCTACAATTTTGCCTGAATATTTTGATAAAACTTACGGTTTTCGAGAAAAATCCAAAAACCGAAAATTTTGACCTTTGACCACGAATAACTTTTTTAGCTCACATGGGATCGATGGGGACTTTTGACACTTTGTTTGTCATGGTAAAACTAAGGCATATGCAAAGATTTGGCTTTCCGGGAATTTTCTGTATTTAATCACTTTTTTATGTCTAAATTGACCGGACTATTATGACTTTTCGACTGAGTTCGAATCGTTTTCATTTTGACCCGAAGCAGCTAAGTTGTTTATATGGCGCTAAATTTAAATGAAAGCGATATCATAAGCCAGCCGTTTTTTAAAAATGGACACGTAGTAAAAAGAAGCTATTTGTAGTTTGCATTTTAGTTTTATAAGTATAACATACAAATTTTCGCCAACTCTACAACACATAGAGATGTGTTTATTTTATTTTAGTCAACAAATTATTTTAAGCAGCAGTTTCAGAGCCACATTCAGTTACTTCTCTGCTATATTCTAATTTGTTGAATTGTTGTTTGTTTATTTTCCATAAGCATTTCACAATTGTATTGGTCATCGCTTAAACATGCACATTTCCTTCTTACAGCGTATTCTGTAGTTGACATCGTTAGTGCTTGCAAATTTACCAACATTTGGCAACGTTGGGATTGTGTTTTGCTTAGCACTTCCTTTTTTGTCCCTTAAAAAATTTTTACTACAATTAACTAAAAAAAAGCGGATCAATGTTGTATGTTTAAGAAGTGCGCCAAATTCCAAGCAAATTGCCAGCCGTGTCAACTATCGATAAGTTCACTTGTAGAGTTACAACAAGTTTTCGAACATCCACTTTATTAATTTAGTTTTTCTTTCTGCCAACATCTTTCTAAAGGACAAATATTTTTAATTTAATTACCAATTTTGTAGAATTTATTTTATATGCATATTTTAAGCCATTCATTAATAACATTATCTTCGAATTTACTTGTGCAACACGACAACACGACTACACATTTCGAAGTTTTGTTTTGTCTAAATCCAGAACACTTTACTTTCATTCCACTCGTTTTGGTTTTGCATGTATACACAATTTTAATAGACTTTTTTTGTAATTAAAATATATAATAAAAATTAACCTTGATTCGTTGAATTGAGCACACCCAAATTTTCTTAAAACATTAAAAAAAATACTAAATTAATTTTGTTGGCTTTTATGCGTTTATTTAAGTAAACAAAGCAAAATACTTTTCATTTCGACAGTTAAAAGTCAAACTTTTCATAACGAGTAAACTCATTTTGGAATCGAAACCTTGAAAAAGCCTGAATATGACAGATGCAAGATGTTAGATATTGTCAGTGTGAATCACTCAGGCCTGTTCTAGATTTCGACTCGTTTTGAAAAGTCATAACGAGTGCATTCCGACAAATGGTGTTCTAGATTTCGACCGAGTTCGAATCCACTTCGAATCGTTTTCGAATCGTTTTCATTTAGACCAGCTGTGCAGAGCAGCTGTGTTGTTTATGTTTGTTTATATGGCGCTAAATTGAAATGGAAGCGGCATCATACAGCAGCCGTCTTTTAAAAATGGACACGTAGTAAAAACTTAAGCAATTTGTAGTTTGCATTTTAGTTTTAAAAGTATAACATACAATTTTTCGCCAACTCTATGTGTTTATTTTATTTTAGTCGGCAAATTATTTTAAGCAGCAGTTTCAGAGCCACCTTCAGTTACTTCTCTGCTACATTCCGCTTTGTTGAATTGTTGTTTGTTTATTTTCCATAAGCATTTCACAATTGTATTGGTCATGCGGTTAATTATCATCGCTTAAACAGGCACATTTCTTTCTCACAGTCATATTTCCTGTAGTTGACATCGTTGGTGCTTGCAAATTTGCCAACATTTGACAACGTTGGTATTGTGTTTTGCTTAGCACTTCCTTTTTTGCTCCTTCAAAAATGTATTACTACAATTAACTAAAAAAAGCGGATCATTGTTGTTTGTTTAAAAAGTGCGCCAAATTTCAAGCAAATTGCCAGCTGATCAGCTGATCACCCATCGATAAGTTGACTTGTAGAGTTACCTCAAGTTTTCGAACATCCATTTTATTAATTTAATTTTTCTTTCTGCCAACATCTTTCTGACAGACAAACATTTTTTATTTATTTACCAATTTTGTACAATTTATTTTATATACATATTTGAAGCCATCCATTAATAAAATTATCTTCGAATTTACTTGTGCAACACGACAACACGACTACACAATACACATTTCGAAGTTTTGTTTTGTCTAAATCTAGAACACCTTACTTTCATTCCACTCGTTTTGGTTTTGCATGTATACACAATTTTAATAGACATTTTTTGTCATAAGAATATATAATGAAAATTAACCTTGATTCGTTGAATTGAGCACATCTAAATTTTCTTAAAACATTAAAAAATAATACAAAATTAATTTTGGTGGCATTAATGCGTTTATTTAAGCAAACAAAGCAAAATACTTTTCATTTCGACAGCTGCAAGCCAAACTTTTCATAACGAGTAAACTCTTGTCGGAATCGAAATCTAGAACACCTTTCATTTCGATTCCGACACTTTTTGTCTGAATCGAAATCTAGAACATGCCTGTATGTGTTTATTTTATTTTAGTCAGCAAATTATTTTAAGCAGCAGTTTCAGAGCCACCTTCAGTTACTTCTCTACTACATTCCGCTTTGTTGAATTGTTGTTTGTTTATTTTCCATAAGCATTTCACAATTGTATTGGTCATGCGGTTAATTATCATCGCTTAAACAGGCACATTTCTTTCTCACAGTCATATTTCCTGTAGTTGACATCGTTGGTGCTTGCAAATTTGCCAACATTTGACAATGTTGGTATTGTGTTTTGCTTAGCACTTCCTTTTTTGCTCCTTCAAAAATGTATTACAACAATTAACTAAAAAAAAAGCGGATCATTGTTGTTTGTTTAAAAAGTGCCCCAAATTCCAAGGGAATTGCCAGCTGATCAGCTGATCAACCATCGATAAGTTCACTTGTAGAGTTACCTCAAGTTTTCGAACATCCATTTTATTAATTTAATTTTTCTTTCTGCCAACATCTTTCTGACAGACAAACATTTTTTATTTATTTACCAATTTTGTACAAGTTATTTTATATACATACTAGCCGGCCTCCGCTGCGCTCCGGCACGCTCGCTTCGCTCGCTCGTCTAGATCTGGGATCTTTCCGATTGGAAAACATCGTACGATTGATCGATGAGTGGATTAATTTCATCATAAAATTTTCAACCACTCGCCATCTTTACATTTTAACCATGTTTGATGGAGATAATCAGGCCTGTTCTAGATTTCGACTCGTTTTGAAAAGTCATAACGAGTGCATTCCGACAAATGGTGTTCTAGATTTCGACCGAGTTCGAATCCACTTCGAATCGTT
The DNA here is from genome assembly GCA_037043745.1 of Chymomyza amoena. NCBI lineage: Eukaryota > Metazoa > Arthropoda > Insecta > Diptera > Drosophilidae > Chymomyza > Chymomyza amoena. Next base: position 51,490 of record JBAMAX010004439.1, on the reverse strand, counting down.
TTCGAATCGTTTTCATTTAGACCAGCTGTGCAGAGCAGCTGTGTTGTTTATGTTTGTTTATATGGCGCTAAATTGAAATGGAAGCGGCATCATACAGCAGCCGTCTTTTAAAAATGGACACGTAGTAAAAACTTAAGCAATTTGTAGTTTGCATTTTAGTTTTAAAAGTATAACATACAATTTTTCGCCAACTCTATGTGTTTATTTTATTTTAGTCGGCAAATTATTTTAAGCAGCAGTTTCAGAGCCACCTTCAGTTACTTCTCTGCTACATTCCGCTTTGTTGAATTGTTGTTTGTTTATTTTCCATAAGCATTTCACAATTGTATTGGTCATGCGGTTAATTATCATCGCTTAAACAGGCACATTTCTTTCTCACAGTCATATTTCCTGTAGTTGACATCGTTGGTGCTTGCAAATTTGCCAACATTTGACAACGTTGGTATTGTGTTTTGCTTAGCACTTCCTTTTTTGCTCCTTCAAAAATGTATTACTACAATTAACTAAAAAAAGCGGATCATTGTTGTTTGTTTAAAAAGTGCGCCAAATTCCAAGCAAATTGCCAGCTGATCAGCTGATCAACCATCGATAAGTTCACTTGTAGAGTTACCTCAAGTTTTCGAACATCCATTTTATTAATTTAATTTTTCTTTCTGCCAACATCTTTCTGACAGACAAACATTTTTTATTTATTTACCAATTTTGTACAATTTATTTTATATACATATTTTAAGCCATCCATTAATAAAATTATCTTCGAATTTACTTGTGCAACACGACAACACGACTACACAATACACATTTCGAAGTTTTGTTTTGTCTAAATCCAGAACACCTTACTTTCATTCCACTCGTTTTGGTTTTGCATGTATACACAATTTTAATAGACATTTTTTGTCATAAGAATATATAATGAAAATTAACCTTGATTCGTTGAATTGAGCACATCTAAATTTTCTTAAAACATTAAAAAATAATACAAAATTAATTTTGGTGGCATTAATGCGTTTATTTAAGCAAACAAAGCAAAATACTTTTCATTTCGACAGCTGCAAGCCAAACTTTTCATAACGAGTAAACTCTTGTCGGAATCGAAATCTAGAACACCTTTCATTTCGATTCCGACACTTTTTGTCTGAATCGAAATCTAGAACATGCCTGATTATTTTTTATTAACCAGGGCATTCTAAAGTTTAACAAAAAGCATTTCCTATATATTTTTAGCAGCCGATAATCATTGATTACAAATCAACAAAAAATAAAATTGTAATATAAATACTTGCAGCATATTCAAATTGCAAATTAAAACCCAAGGCGAATCTGCAACAAATATACCAAATTAACTTTAATAGCAAAAGCAATGTAAGCCGGAACACATAACACAAAATGCCGCAAAGAAATTAACATTGTTGGTGTTTATTTCGTTTGTTTCACTTTGAATTGTGTTTGCGAGCCAATCCCAAAACCAAATCTTTTCGGAGCTTTTTCTTAAGAGCGAATTGTTCCCTCTATACAATTTAGTTCTCTCTGAAGTCGGTATAGGAGTTTGCTGTATTTCGATATTGGTTGGATGCCTGTCGTATTTAGATTGTTTACACTCTCTACAGTTTTTAACTATGGCATTTTTTGGCATAATTGGGAAGAAATACTTTGATAAAATCTGGAGCTGTGTTTCCTAATCATAATATCGTTTTGTCTCTCATTGGCATCAACGTTTTCGACTTTCGACTATATGAGTCATTTTCACCCGTCAGTAAGAATACTTGGTTCTTGAATACGTTTCTTGGCACTTCCAAAGTAGGAATCAGTTCGCGTGATGACTCTCTTTACTGTCCATTGTAGCAGCAGGCTCTATATTTGGCGAATCGGAAAGACTGTGTCGTTGAAGTATTTATTTCTTCAAGCGTATTTTCAAGCGTATTGCGAGACAATGCATCCGCTACTACGTTTATAGTGCCTTGTTTATATTTTAAGGTGTAATTATATTTCTTCAATATAACTTTACCACCTTTTAAGTTTAGCGGTATGATTTTTGTTGCTCAGAGCAAAAGTTAACGGTTGATGATCAGTAAAAATGTTTACTTTTGTTTTACCGTAAAGGTATAATCGAAGGCTTTGTAAAGCCCAAACTATTGCCAAAATTTCTTTTTCGTTTGTGGCATAATTTTCTTTTGTTTTATTTGACGTTCTTCACATTGAAACGAGGAAAATGCCCTCTTGTCGGTATGTCGAAAGCAGGGAACACTGTACTCAATACCTTTGAGTTAGCTTTGAGAATATATTGATCGTTATTGTATCAAAGCGTTAGTAAGCTTTGAGCTTTATCAAGAAAGCTTAGATTAGGTATTAGATTAAGTTAAGCTAGATTGATAAGTTAGTCTTAATCGAAGGGCACAAACGAACACAACAATGAATGATAACACAATGAACAAAAATGAATAAAGACATTATATATAAAAAGACAAAACTATGAAGTTACAAAGTTAATTTAAAAATATTAAAATATGAAGTTACAAAATTAATTGGCGCCCAACGTGGGGCATGCTCGATAAAATACACCGAAAATAAAGTGTAACGAGTGTGTCTGAACCACCAACCGTAACTTGTAATATAAAATTGAAAAAGCATATTTAATCAGAAACACTAATATTAAATGAAAACTTGACATATTATATCTAATTAATCAGGCCTGTTCTAGATTTCGACTCGTTTTGAAAAGTCATAACGAGTGCATTCCGACAAATGGTGTTCTAGATTTCGACCGAGTTCGAATCCACTTCGAATCGTTTTCGAATCGTTTTCATTTAGACCAGCTGTGCAGAGCAGCTGTGTTGTTTATGTTTGTTTATATGGCGCTAAATTGAAATGGAAGCGGCATCATACAGCAGCCGTCATTTAAAAATGGACACGTAGTAAAAACTTAAGCAATTTGTAGTTTGCATTTTAGTTTTAAAAGTATAACATACAATTTTTCGCCAACTCTATGTGTTTATTTTATTTTAGTCGGCAAATTATTTTAAGCAGCAGTTTCAGAGCCACCTTCAGTTACTTCTCTGCTACATTCCGCTTTGTTGAATTGTTGTTTGTTTATTTTCCATAAGCATTTCACAATTGTATTGGTCATGCGGTTAATTATCATCGCTTAAACAGGCACATTTCTTTCTCTACAGTCATATTTCCTGTAGTTGACATCGTTGGTGCTTGCAAATTTGCCAACATTTGACAACGTTGGTATTGTGTTTTGCTTAGCACTTCCTTTTTTGCTCCTTCAAAAATGTATTACTCCAATTAACTAAAAAAAAGCGGATCATTGTTGTTTGTTTAAAAAGTGCGCCAAATTCCAAGCAAATTGCCAGCTGATCAGCTGATCAACCATCGATAAGTTCACTTGTAGAGTTACCTCAAGTTTTCGAACATCCATTTTCATTAATTTAATTTTTCTTTCTGCCAACATCTTTCTGACAGACAAACATTTTTTATTTATTTACCAATTTTGTACAATTTATTTTATATACATATTTTAAGCCATCCATTAATAAAATTATCTTCGAATTTACTTGTGCAACACGACAACACGACTACACAATACACATTTCGAAGTTTTGTTTTGTCTAAATCCAGAACACCTTACTTTCATTCCACTCGTTTTGGTTTTGCATGTATACACAATTTTAATAGACATTTTTTGTCATAAAAATATATAATGAAAATTAACCTTGATTCGTTGAATTGAGCACATCTAAATTTTCTAAAAACATTAAAAAATAATACAAAATTAATTTTGGTGGCATTAATGCGTTTATTTAAGCAAACAAAGCAAAATACTTTTCATTTCGACAGCTGCAAGCCAAACTTTTCATAACGAGTAAACTCTTGTCGGAATCGAAATCTAGAACACCTTTCATTTCGATTCCGACACTTTTTGTCTGAATCGAAATCTAGAACATGCCTGAATATTTAAAACTTAATATTTAAAAACTTAAAACATAAAACCCCAGCGAATGTTCATCTTAACTTAACTTAAAAAGCAGAACTTATTACATAATCAACTACACGTTTTAAAATAACGGATTTGATTAAATAAAGATAATTAATATAAGAACAAAATAAGAAATATAGAAAAAGACAACTAAGATTAAAATAGTACTGTCTTACGAACACTTATTAAATTGCCCAATATCAAAAACAAATATAACGTCAAAAGCAACGAGAAAAAATTGCAGTTTCTATCAAAAAGAAGCACAGAGACGATAAACAAAACAACAACTACAAGAAGAGCGACTGGAACAAACAGGAGTTGAGACAAGAGAAGAGCACCGATTAACACTAAAAGAGTTAGTAAAGTAATAGTAAGGTAATTTGTATAAGTAGAAAAAAATACAGAAAAAATAATAATATAATATTAATTTCTTTTTAAGTTACAATTAATTATTTTCTAATTCTTAAGTAAAAATTTGAATTGCTGATAACTGATCTTTTTGGTATCATAATTAAAACTGGACGAATAGGTCGAAAGGTTTAGAGGCCTAAAAATGGCAAATAGCAATAATGATAACAACGGAGTAACAGCGGATTTGATCACTCAATTAATTGCCAATGCGACACAATCATTGCGCTCTGAAATTGATGAGCTTAAACAGAAAATACAAAGTAATTCAGCTGTTGATGAGTTTAGGCCAGAAATAATTAATGAAAATATAAAGTGTGATGAGTCGTTCGACATCGTCAAATCTGTCCCCGAGTTTTCCGGAAAATTTAATTCCTACGTCAGTTGGCGAGAAGCTGCTGTAAGCGCGATGAACCTGTATAATAGAGGGAGTCGAAAATATGTTGCAGCGTTAACCATTTTAAGAAATAAGATCACTGGACAAGCAAATGACACATTGACGAACCACGGGACAGTATTAAATATAGACGCGATTCTTGCACGTTTGGACTTTGCTTACAGCGACAAACGACCCATTTATATAATTGAACAGGAATTAAGTGTACTTAGGCAAGGCAATCTTTCAGTTTTGGACTATTATAACTTAGTTAATAAAAAGTTGACCTTGCTTGTCAATAAAACAATAATGACTTATGGTAATAATACAAAAGTGACAGAAGAGATGAATAAGAAAAATAGGGATAATGCCTTGCGCATATTTATAACAGGCTTTAAAGGAAATTTGGCTGAAATTCTATTTTCAATGAATCCTGAAACACTTCCAAATGCTCTGGCAAAGGCGCAAGAGTTGGAGGCGAATCATCAACGTGCTAAGTTTGCTTTTAATTATGGTCAGAGTAGGATAAACACCATTCATAAGGTGCAGAACTCAAGAAACTATACAAATAATCTGTGATTTGAACAGTCGAACACAAATCCTTCTTCGTTCAATAACCAAAATGCTTTTCCATTGAGTGGAGCACAACCTGTACCTTCACCAACCCCAATGGAAATTGACCCTTCTATTCAAATCGAAAATAAACCATTCGTGCAGCATCAGCGTTATTATAATAACCAGAGACCATTTAGCTACGATCGAAATCAACCAAATAATCGTATGGAGTTCAGCAATAGCTCTACACAACCACACAATAAGGTGATGAGAATCAATAACATCCAAGAAAATCATTTTTTAGGCCAGGAGGAGCAGTAGGTTTACCTTATATATTTAGGACCGATAGGAAGGCAAATAAGAGACTAAAAATTTTAATAGATACTGGAGCTACTGCTTGCTACATAAATAAAGGCATTTATAAAAACGGTCAACCACTTAATATACTAAAACGTATTAGGACTATTCATGGTTATAGTATAATCACACATTTTCACAATATAATATTGTTCAATGTTAAACATATATTTTATGAAATAGAAAATTTAGATTCCGATTTACTTGTGGGCTATAATCTTATAAAAAGAATCGGTGGTGTATTAGATGTGGAGCGGTGCTTGTTTAGCTATAGAAGCGGACAGGAGAAAATTTTCGATGACAAATGTTACATTGAAAATATGAAATCTGCACATAAAAGCACATTGTTAGAAAGATACCTTAATGAAAACAACAAAGGTGGGGTTTTCCCAAGTGATTTCCGGAGTAGTGAAAATGAAGATAAGTTTTCCCAATTTCAGTTGTCGAATGTAAATGAGAGCTTGGTTTCAAGGGACACTGAGAAAGCAAGCACTAAATTAAGTAAAAAATGTTTTCGCATAAACCATTCTTCAGTTGAAGACGGTGAAAAAGATTACATAAACATGCTTGATACGAAAATAAGAAATTTGATTTTAAGGGAACATGAAAACATTGACATGAGTCTACCGTTTAGAACGGATATTAAATGTGAGATACGGGTGAATAAAAGTGAACCCATTTATAGTAAACAATATCCATATCCTCAATCAGCAAATTCATTTGTGTTGGAGGAAGTCAGTCGAATGTTAAAATATAACATAGTAAGGGCAAGTAAAAGCGCATATAATTCGAATGCGTGGGTTGTGCCAAAGAAAGGATTTAATCCCAATGGGTCAAAGAATCGAAGACTTGTCATTGACTACAAAAAGTTAAACGAGTTTACAATTCCAGATAGATACCCAATGCCTAACCCGTCAGTTATTCTGACTAATCTTGGAAAGGCGAGCTATTTTTCTACTATAGATTTGGAATCTGGATATCATCAAATTTTAATGAAAGAAGAGGATATTGAAAAAACGGCATTTTCAATTAATAATGGAAAATATGAATTTTTGCGCATGCCATTCGGTCTAACTAACGCGCCAGGAATTTTTCAAAGGGCCATGGATAATAAACTTCGAGATCATATAGGAAAGATATGCCACGTTTATATTGACGATATCATTATTTTTTCAAATAGCGTTGAAGATCATTATAAGCACATACAAAAAATAATTGATGTGTTGAAGGGCGCTCACATGAAAATTAAACTTGAAAAGTCTAAGTTTTTCCAAAAAGAAACAGAGTTTTTGGGTTACGTTGTAGCACATGGTGTTATAAAAACAGATCCAAAAAAGGTTGATACTATTGTTAATTACCCTATTCCAGGAAACATACGTGAACTAAGAGCGTTTTTAGGGCTGACAGGATATTATAGAAAATTTGTAAGGAATTATGCGACTATTGCCAAACCATTAACAAAAATTTTGCAGGGTCCAAATGGTAGAGTTTCAAGGCACCTCTCAAAGAAAATTATTTTGACTCTGGATGATGATGCCATAAATGCTTTCAACAGCTTAAAAAACCACTTAAGGTCACAAATAGAGTTATCACAGCCAGATTATGAAAAAAAATTTATACTTACAACTGACGCATCTAATGTTGCAGTTGGAGCAGTTCTTTCGCAAGAGGGAAATCCAATTATATTTATTTCCAAAACACTAAACGAAACCGAACGCAATTACGCAACCAACGAAAAAGAATTGTTTGCTATTGTTTGGGCACTGAAAAATTTAAGAAATTATTTATATGGAGTGGTAGACATTGAGATTCACACAGACCATCAACCATTGTCTTTTGCAATGTCAGCTAAAAATCCATATTCTAAAATGAAAAGGTGGCATTCGTTTATAGAGGAATTTTCGCCTAAAATAGTTTACAAGCCAGGTAGTACCAATATCGTAGCAGACGCTCTATCTCGTATTGTTATAAATAATCATATAACAGAAACTGATCATGCTGAGGATGAGGATACTGATAGCGGCACAATACATTCTGCAGAAAGTAGCTTTAGTAATGTCATTGAAGAAACAAAAAACCACTAAATCAATTTAAGCAGCAACTACTTCTATCTAAAAACGTTTTTGCTATTCACGAAATGATTGAAGTTTTCGGGAAAATACGACACATTGTAGAATATGATACCGTAGAAAATTTAATAACGTTGCTGAAAGAATATATTCAGCCCAATATAACGACAGCAATTCATTGCACACTGGAAGATTTATACGAAGTACAAAATTCAGTAAAACAGAATTTTACGAATAAGTTTTTGTATACCAAAGTGTTTGTAACTGATATAACAAACAAAGAGGATCAGGCGGTGATAGTGGAAGAAAGTCATTGTAGAGCGCATCGAGGAGTCGATGAGAACTTTAGGCAGATTTCGAGACTGTACTATTGGCCCAAAATGATTGAAAAATTAAAGGAGTATATAAGAAATTGTGATGTTTGCAATAAAAATAAATATAACAGACACCCTGTAATTATTCCGATAGGAGAAGCTCCTATACCTATAGAGGAAGGACAGCAACTACACCTAGACATTTTTTACGCACATAAATTAATGTTTCTGTCATGTCTCGACGCGTATTCAAAATTTTTGGTTATAAAGGAGATTAAAGATAAGTCAAATATGGAAGCTAAGGTTTTGGATTTGCTGCAAGTGTTTCCGGATGCGAGATCCATTGTTCTCGATAATGAGCCAAGTTTTATTTCGGCACAATTCAAATCCTTTGTCCAACGATTAGGAATCAGCTTACATTTTATTGACCCACGGCATAGCGTCTCAAATGGTCAAGTTGAAAGAGCACACTCTACTATAATAGAAATTGCAAGGTGCATTAGGGAAGAGTTAGAGTTAGTGGATTTTTCTGAGATAATAATCAGAGCTTGTAGAAAGTATAACATGAGCATTCAATCCATAACAAAACAAAGGCCCTATGATGTATTATTTAACAAGGTAATTCACCAAAATATTCCCAAATTATTAAAATTAAATCAGGAAAAAATGCTAGAGTTTCATAATAGGAAAAGGCGGATGAAAAAATATAACGCAGGGGACGTTATTTTTGAGAAAAATTTGGAGAAAGAAATAAATTAAATAATATTTACAAAAAGCAAGTTGTAGTTGAAGACTTGGGAAATAAAGTTAAAATAAGAAGCAGAAATCGAATAGTTCATAAAGACAATATCAAATAGTAAATTAGACACAAAATCGCGTTTGCTTGGGTGATCAAATTACTGAAAAAATTTATATAATTTTCCGCAACGAGCAAATTGCTATAAAGTATAAACTTAGACAATTTTATAAATAATATTAGTTCTAGAATAAATAAATAAAAATATTAAAATGTAAGAAATCTTAAAACTAACATGACCCTAATTAACTGAATTAAAACAATATTGTACTAAATTTACCATTAGTTAAATTTTGTTGTATTACTATACTAGCCGGCCTCCGCTGCGCTCCGGCACGCTCGCTTCGCTCGCTCGTCTAGATCTGGAATCTTTCCGATTGGAAAACATCGTCCGATTGATCGATGGGTGGATTAATTTCATCATAAAATTTTCAACCACTCGCCATCTTTACATTTTAACCATGTTTAATGGAGATTTGGTAGTTTTCTTCTCGGCATTGTAAGCAGTATCTGATATTAATGTTTTCGTGCACTAATAATGTTAACCTATAATGGCGACAGGATGTCATTTTTTTTTATTTTTTCACGTTCAGTCAAGACAAACCACAGATTGAAAAATATTGCGTAACGCTCCGTCCGCGAAAGCCATGAAACAGGAGTGTGGAAGGCTCCGCGGCTAACTTCGCGCCCGTGAACACACCATGAAGGTATAGTCGATAAATGAAAAAAAAAATGTTAAGAGTGGCAACCCTTATCTCTTAGGGGTATGAAAAATAGATGTTGGCCGATTCTCAGACCTGCCCAATAAGCACACAAAATTTCATGAGAATCGGTCAAGCCGATTCGGAGGAGTATGTTCACACAAAAACCAATATTCACAATCCCACGAACCAATTCACACAAACTCATCGCAATTAGCTTAAAACTTCCGCATTGACCTCTAACACACGCAAAAATCAGATTTGAATTTCATCGACTCGTTCATGAGAACACCCATAATACGTAAAACATAAGTTTCTTCTTATATATAAAATTCTAGTTTCACAATGTTAGTTACCATACTCCTCCGAAACGGCTGTACCGATTCTCATGAAATTTTGTATGCCTCAATAAAATAAAATTTATAACGTTTATAATTTTTGTGATTCCTTTCGACAAAAACAATTAACTAAAAAATATTAGTTAATCTGACAATGTACACAATGCCAACCTAAATTTAAAAAAAAAAAATTTATTGGAAAATGAAATTGTCGCTTTTAGTATTTTCAATTTTCCTAATTTTTCTGTAAATTTTCCAATGATATTACATAACCTATTCGCGGCCCAAGAAGCTTCTGAACATTTTAAAAAAAGTCCCATTAAAATCAGACAATGGGTTTGGCGTCCAACCCCGTTCAAACAGACATACACTTTTTTTTATATATAAGATAAGCACTCAAAAATGTGAACTAAACTTAAAATAATTAAAAATATTTTGAATAAGTTTACAAGTATGTAGAAATTACACTGTATTATACCTCTTTTGTTTTTCACTGATTTTTTAAAAAAGAAAAATCGATTAGAAGACTTAAATATTGTAAATGCTGTATTTCGTAAGAACCGGGACGGTTCTCTTAAGAAAGAGGGGAGTTAACGTACTCTCAGTTAGAGTATAAGATAAAATAAATATAAAAGATAAAGCTCGTCTCAAGCTGTACTCAATACCTTTGAGTTAGCTTTGAGAATATATTGATCGTTATTGTATCAAAGCGTTAGTAAGCTTTGAGCTTTATCAAGAAAGCTTAGATTAGGTATTAGATTAAGTTAAGCTAGATTGATAAGTTAGTCTTAATCGAAGGGCACAAACGAACACAACAATGAATGATAACACAATGAACAAAAATGATTAAAGACATTCAGGCATGTTCTAGATTTCGATTCAGACAAAAAGTGTCGGAATCGAAATGAAAGGTGTTCTAGATTTCGATTCCGACAAGAGTTTACTCGTTATGAAAAGTTTGGCTTGCAGCTGTCGAAATGAAAAGTATTTTGCTTTGTTTGCTTAAATAAACGCATTAATGCCACCAAAATTAATTTTGTATTATTTTTTAATGTTTTTAGAAAATTTAGATGTGCTCAATTCAACGAATCAAGGTTAATTTTCATTATATATTCTTATGACAAAAAATGTCTATTAAAATTGTGTATACATGCAAAACCAAAACGAGTGGAATGAAAGTAAGGTGCTCTAGATTTAGACAAAACAAAACTTCGAAATGTGTATTGTGTAGTCGTGTTGTCGTGTTGCACAAGTAAATTCGAAGATAATTTTATTAATGGATGGCTTAAAATATGTATATAAAATAAATTGTACAAAATTGGTAAATAAATAAAAAATGTTTGTCTGTCAGAAAGATGTTGGCAGAAAGAAAAATTAAATTAATAAAATGGATGTTCGAAAACTTGAGGTAACTCTACAAGTCAACTTATCGATGGGTGATCAGCTGGCAATTTGCTTGGAATTTGGCGCACTTTTTAAACAAACAACAATGATCCGCTTTTTTTTAGTTAATTGGAGTAATACATTTTTGAAGGAGCAAAAAAGGAAGTGCTAAGCAAAACACAATACTAACGTTGTCAAATGTTGGCAAATTTGCAAGCACCAACGATGTCAACTACAGGAAATATGACTGTTAGAAAGAAATGTGCCTGTTTAAGCGATGATAATTAACCTCATGACCAATACAATTGTGAAATGCTTATGGAAAATAAACAAACAACAATTCAACAAAGCTGAATGTAGCAGAGAAGTAACTGAAGGTGGCTCTGAAACTGCTGCTTAAAATAATTTGCTGACTAAAATAAAATAAACACATAGAGTTGGCGAAAAATTGTATGTTATACTTATAAAACTAAAATGCAAACTACAAATTGCTTAAGTTTTTACTACGTGTCCATTTTTAAAACACGGCTGCTGTATGATGCCGCTTCCATTTCAATTTAGCGCCATATAAACAAACATAAACAACACAGCTGCTCTGCACAGCTGGTCTAAATGAAAACGATTCGAAAACGATTCGAAGTGGATTCGAACTCGGTCGAAATCTAGAACACCATTTGTCGGAATGCACTCGTTATGACTTTTCAAAACGAGTCGAAATCTAGAACAGGCCTGATTATATATAAAAAGACAAAACTATGAAGTTACAAAGTTAATTTAAAAATATTAAAATATGAAGTTACAAAATTAATTTGCATGGCTCTGTGTAGAAGAAGGCTAAATACTCTTGGACAAAGCTTTCTGGACGACGTGACAGAAGTTGCAAAAATAAAACTAACAAAGATTGTTAGTTACATCAAGACTACAGGTTGGTTCAATGAGGACAGCGTAGAGTGAGGAGAGGGATAGCCCCGGTGGCATCACAATGGGCCTACAACAGGCCTAGGTGCGTCGAATGACAGCCACTTTACCTGTAGGTATGTATACCTACCTAAGCACTGTACCAAAGTTAATCAAAATCGGTTGCAATATCATATAGCTCCCATAGTCAAAAAACATTACTGCTTAAAAATTCTTCAGTTTGGTTTTTTGCGAAAAACCTAATTTCGCAAATTTTGTTCTTAAGCAATATACATAGCTTTAACAAGCTAGTGGTACAGGTATCCGAAAGTCGTCAGCGCCCGACTTTAGGCACGCCATTTTTTATATTTCAAGTGGTAGAAACACTGGAAGAAGTTTTCAACAGAGGATTCGAAAGCTTAGAGAAGAGCAAAACTTTACCAACCGCAACGTTTTTGGAGCCTCGCCATAAAAATGAAAGTTTTATACCCTGTACAGTATGGTACAAAAGGTAAATCAAGTTTGTGCAAGCCGAAAATGTATGTAACATATAGAAGGATTCGACGGAGACACCCCAAATTTATCTAAAATATGATCAGGGGGACTAGAGAAGTCGATATACCCATGTCCGTCCCTGTGCTCCGTTTGAACGCCTAGATCTCAGAGATGGTAAGAGCTAGCGTAACCAAACCTTCACATTAGATCCCATATTATTCCATAGAAGAAAAGTTTATTTTATTTTTTTGATACCGGGGCTAAATTATATAGCTCTCATATGGGTGTTTCAGACGACCTCAACAAAAAAAAAAATTTTAGATGAATAATTCGTTTGTACATGAAGATATCGTAACCAAATTTGGCATTCGAAAGTTTTTTCTAGTTTCTAAGAAATCGGTTGACTATATCATATAGCTCCCAAAGGACCGATCGGCCAAAAATAACTTTTTTTATACAAAATTCGCTATATTTCGCTTTTTAATAAAGATATCGTAACGAGATTTGTCAATCAGAAGTTTTTTAGCATTGCACTATGGTCCCAAAACCCTTTTTTTTCACGTAAATACAAAAAATCATAATCGTGATTTATGCAAAAAACACATTTTATTGCAATAGCAAATATTCCAATGAACTTAGAAATTAAATTTTTTTTTTTTTAAATTTTTTGCATTTTTCTTTGGCCGTGAAAGTTGACTGTTTATTTTGTGCGCACGTGGTTGAGATTTACACAATATATTGTTCACTTTTATTTCCTTTATTAAATGAATAGAAAGAGACCTATTAAAAAAAATGACTATGGAAAACGGTGCCATGACTTAACGCCAGTAGACTTAAAGTCAGAAACGATATTTGGCCTTATGACCGTTTCTAGCACGGACTTAAAGCCAGATATTCTTTCTGGCGTTAAGTCCACAGGTCATATCGCCGCAAAATATTATGTTTTGGTGCTCGAAACAAAAACGAATATGTATATAGTAAAATGTAATTTAATGTATTCCGTTTAATGTTAAATAAACTATAAAGATAATATTCATAAGCGTCTTACAGGTTTGAGTATATTTAAAAATGTAATTATTTTATTATTTAGTCGTGCTGCTTATCGACGCCAATATCGTAATAATCATCGCATATATTGCATATGACCAGTGTTGATAATAATAAACAATAGATGGCGCAATCAGCAACAGCTGTTCGGTTTTAGCGCCACAAACAAAACATATGCAGCTAATTGTTTTGTACGCGATATATTATGGCTGGCTGCTGGCTGTTCGACAAAATCGTTGGGATATTATGCAACAATAGCTTCAATACTAAAATAATTCCATTGTGTCAATAAAACACAATTTTGTTAACACTAAGTTCAACGCATTGAATATGGGTTCACCCAAACAAAATTATAAATATTATTTTTCAATTTTTATTTTTTAAGTCAAAAAAAAAGAAGAATAATCATGCAATTTTGATGAAAAAAACCCAACACCCAATAATTCTTTGATAATTATTTTAAAAATTATAACAGTTACGATTCCTGATTTTTTTAATGGAATCAAACTGATTTTATGCAGTTCTTCTCTAATTATAAATCCTTTAAATAGATCTATACAATCCCATTACTTCTTACGCCATCACAACAAAAATCAGATCATTGAGCTTGGTATCCTCCCAGAATAATCTTCAGTCTTTTCATCAGATATCATCGCATTAATTAAAGCAATAGAATCACTTAAAACTCATCCCGGTAAATTTTTAATCTGCTCAGACCCACTTTCATCCTTAGATACAATCAACAATATCGACAACACATCATACTACCCTTCCATCATTAGAAAGCTAATTACAACATATCCCACAAAATTTAAGCTAATGCGGATTCCAGGTCATAAAGGAATAATAGGCAATAAATTTGCTGATATGGCAGCAAAACATGGCGAAAAATTCCCGCTCATTGTCTCAATTAGTCCGACCTATCCGATACTAAAAATATACATATTTAAAATTAATATAACACCAAAGAAAAAACACATCAAACTGGTATCAAATCAATAATAAATCAAAAAAGAATATTACACATATTTGATCAGATTTCTCAAAAAACTACTCTAATCAGGTAAGACGAAATTAAATTGATACGCCTTCGCCTAGATCACCATCATCATGGACAGAATTAAAATTAACAACAATGAACAATTTTTGGAAAAAAATATGGCCAGAATTTGTAAAAATAACGAAATGGACAAAAAGGCAAACAAACAACGTTGGATACTTTTTTTAGCCAGGCCCATCTTTACCAGAGAAAAATGATGATAGTGATCTGCATGTTACCATTTCTTTATCATCTTCGGATTAAAGCCATTTAAAAACGTTTTTTTTTGTTTATTAGTTTTTATTATTGTATTATTGTTGTAATCTGCTATTATTTTATGTACAAATAAATGTACTTATGTTTTTGATTTAATGAAATAAAAAGATATGTTAGATATTTAAAAAATCTGGAACCGGTCCCATTGAATTTGTATGAATTTGTAATAGATAATTGATTCATTATACGGCTTTCCTACGTTCCACGAAACTTGGCCGTAAAGCGAGGTATGGGTGTATTTTTTTAATGTAAATCGTAAACCGATTTTATTATTAACATGTACATATATATTTTCTTTAATTCTTTATTTATCACAAAACACTTACCCAAAGCCTCCGTTGGGATTGCGCCTTTTTTTCAATTTATTGGCTCCCATGCACTCTGCTTTAAAGTGACGATTGCACACAATTTTTTAAAAATAAAAATGTAATTTTATAACTTAAAAACAATAAGGTACGTTGCTGCAACATATTAAAACTAGGCAAAAGAAAACGATCAAGCCAAAAAGCAAAACCAAGCAAATGAAGCATATCGTATTCTGTTTGCTTGTCTTCGAATTGTGTTTCCGAGCCCATGTGGCGCATAATCCCGTTTGGTTTTCGAACTCGGAGAGGATTCTCGCCTCTGTCTATTTAGTACTCTCTGCCAAAAATATTTTAGACAGACCAGAATCAAATAGTTTCTGGAGGTTCAATGCCATTACATTAAGGGGCACACCTAGTGTGACAGCCTAAAAAAAGGCCATTTTTGGGAATTAATAAAAAAAACTAGTGAATCCATCTATTTAAAATTTTGTGGGTATATTTATACATGTTTTGAGAATACACAGTAAAATTTAAAAAAAAATTTGAATATTTTTGAAATGACACGCGATCTCCGGCGGCGCCAAAAAAAAAGTTCCTCCACTGCTGGAGTGATTGCAGCCTTCTCCGTTGATAAACCCTAAAAAAAAAGTCTCCTTAAACTAAAACATATTGTCTGTACGATGAACCTCGGGCGAACAAAAAATCGAAAATTGACAAAATGGCGGCATGTTGAAAAAAAAAGTTAATTTTTTCCAAAATTTTGGTCGTTTTTGGCCTCCCAAAATTCGATTTTTGATCAGATCAAAAACTGGAGGTTCACCGTATGGAGAACTGTATAGAGGAGATGCAAAAAAAATTGATAGCGATCGGATCATTTGTCTTCGAGTAATCACTCCAGCAAATTCGAAAATGCTGTTTCGAGAAAAACGGTTTAAGGGGCACACCTAGTGTGAAATTTTCAAAAAATAAATTTTTTTTTCCATATTTCTATAGGTTATACCTTTAAAAATAACATACTAAAATTTTAAATCGATATCTTAAATAGTTTTAGAGTTACAGCCATTTAAAAGAGTAGCCGCTCGGCAGTTAGATAGTTGGTATATACTTGAGATCGCGCGTCATTTCAAAAATATTTAATATTTTATTTCAAAAATTTTACTGTGTATTCTCAAAACATGTATAAATATACCCTCAAAATTTTAAATAGATGAATTCACTAGTTTTTTTTTTATTAATTCCCAAAAATGGCCTTTTTTTAGGTTGTCACACTAGGTGTGCCCCTTAAAGATAAAATTATCGTTTTCACTGTTTTAGAGCGGCTACTCTTTTAAATGGCTGTAACTCAAAAACTATTTAAGATATCGATTTAAGATTTTAGTATGTTATTTTTAAAGGTATAAACTATAGAAATATGGAAAAAAAAAAATTTTTTTTTTACAATTTCACACTAGGTGTGCCCCTTAATTCTTCGACTTAATTTGAAGAGCATTTGTAGTCAGTCGTCTTTCAAGTGCTCTACAAAGTATGCTACATTTTTTGTAAGGCAATTTTTAACAATTCACAAGCAGTTTAAGCAAGGCACACATCTAATGCGCACTTATTTTCAGCGTTTAAATTTAATTTTTCTTTATTTTATTTATTCGCACATTTTATATTTATTTGTTATTAGACGTTCTTTTATAGATAATATTTTTGGTTATTTTCATTTCCGGATTTACAACGCGCCAGGAAACCGCAGATCGGCGTGTACAAAAACATTTTTAATCTGAACTGCCAAAGCACGAAGTCGTCATTGTCCAGCTTTTTCGATAGCGTTTTTTTTTTTGACATTATTTTCACGATCAAAAATACTTTATTAATTTTCACAAACGCAATCACACGCGCAGGCCAGCAATGCCTGGGTCCATAACAAGATGATATTATATACAGTGGGGTTTTTCAACTTTAAGGCGTCATATCTCCTTACCTATATGTGCTATTAACTTGGTTTAAACGGCTATTGGTCAGTTATTTTATAACAATTTATTAACAATGCTTAATAATTAAAGGGAGGAAAGAAAAAAGTAATAAATATTCAAAATAAAACAAAAACTCAAAAATTTCATGTTACAGCTTATTTGATACAGAACTCTTTAAAACTAAAATTAACGGTAATTAAAATGAATTTAATATTTGGTATGATACCCTTTTGCATCCTTTACCGCTTTCAAACGGTTTGGCGTGGAATTGGCCAATTTTTGTGTCACTTCTGTTGGTATTTTGCCCCAATTCTCCGTTAGCGCCAGCTTTAGTTCATTTTTATTGGAAATTGGTCTATTTCTGATCTTCTCATCTAAAATTGCCCACAAATTCTCAATTATATTCAAATCTGGGGACTGGGCAGGTGGAGTTAGCAAGTGCGGACAGTTCCATATGCACCAACTCTGCACAATTCCCGCCTTATGTTTGGGGTCATTATCTTGATAGAATGAAAAAGAGTCCTTTATTCCCAACTCCTCGGCACTTTGAAGCAAATTGCTCTTCAACATATTTAGGCAATGCATTTTATCCATCATTCCATCAATAAACACCAAATGTCCTACTCCTCTAGCTGACATGCAGGCCCAAACCATAACGGAGCCTCCGCCGTGCTTCATCGTTGGCTTTAAATTTTCTTTATTCAGCTCTTTATTTGCTTTTCTCCACACATATTTCCTCCCATCCGATCCAACATTAAATACAAAATATATGTACGAGTATATGGATAGCACATACTATAAGCGTATCATGCATACAGGCGTCGATGAGTACGAGCCCTATTTGCGACAATAACGTATGCGCCAAAACGCAATTTAACAGGAGAGCGTTTCTTAAAATTATTTTTGAACTCGTTAAGTAGATTTATTTGAAATAAAAAAATTAGTCTTTTTAAGGTCTCATACAAATAATATATCCGTTTCAGGGATTTATTTGCTCAAATTACCATTTTTTTTTTTGGCGCTTACATTATTTTCGCGGCTAGACTTTGCGAGAGTTAAAAATTGTCGGTTACGTTAAATTTTTTTATAACATTTTATTGTTGTTTTTTTTTCTATGTATTTCTTAAATTTATTTTTATTAATTTTTCATATTATGGCTTTTAAATAATTAAAATAATTTAAAGATATGTCTAATTCTTTTGTGTATAAACGATTTGGATGATGGCAAAGATTGATATTAATAACTTGTTCAGGACTGTTTTGAAAATATCCGTATTTTAATTTAATACACTCTTTTTTAAAGAAGGCTGACTGCAGCAAGCATACATTTTATTTATTACCTTTTAACTTAAGTTTATTGGAAAGTAATTTCCAATTTAAAAAATCTGAATTTTATAGTGGTATACATTTACATGGGTAAGGGTTTGTTCTTGCACTTCTAATAATTGTATGCCACTCACTAAGAGCCCACACTGTTCTATTTCGAGTAAACGATTCTATTGTGCTATGAACCAAGTCAACTGGCATCATTGTATGACCTGGCAACAAATATGTAATCTTAATAGATTCAACAAATACCGATGAATTTATAAAATTAGAAAACATGGTCAACATGGCCTTATTTCGGTTTTGTCCTGCGCAACTATCGCAATACAAACTTAATTCCCTCGTAGTTTTCTTTCCATCTAAAATTAAAAGGTATTTATACATGGCTGTGCAAATTTCGTTGCATCCACGTCGCCCATCTTTTTCTCCCCATAGAAAGCAATATCCATTTCTGGTGCAGCTTTCGTAGATACTCAAATTGTAAAATGCATATTTTCTGGCATAAAATAGAGTAATATTTTTGCTAAGTGGAGTATTTAATACTTTCTGAAGATCAAAACTGCCGCAAAGAAATAAATTATTTTCCGTTATTATTTTTTGATCTTTCAGGAAAATGCTTTTGATTTCATTTTTGTCTCTTATATGGATCTTGAATTCTTTCGATTCAATAACGATGTCCTTAGCTAGATCGTATTTACTGCATCTGTCCTTTTTCGGCAAATGAAATCCAGTGTGGAAATCATTGTTAAAAATTTTTCGAAACACTTATAAAGACAGTGAGAGTCCAATAGTTCTCTTTCCTTTAAATGTCCAATATAACATTTATATAAATGCGAAACATTGCCGAAATCCTTGGGCAAATATAATTTATTGCGGCAATAGTGCGATGGCAGGTATTGTCTTGATATAATTTTTTATAATCGAAACCTTTCTTTCATCTGATTTGTTATGTGTAATTTTGGTTGCTTTTTAATATTATTTGTTGTCTTTGTATTCAGAATAATGCTCCTCATCATTTGTTGCGAAATATTTAAGGTTTTTAAAATAAACTGTTGGCAAACTTTATAAGCAATTGCGCCAATATGTATGGAATACTCATAAGTTAGCTTGCGTCTACTGCTCTGCACTCTATGTCTTTTCACGTCCTTTTTAATAATACATGAGGCCAACCAAGACTTTTGTTTACTGTTACTCATTCCCCAAAAGTGTTCATTGAGGGATTGCCGATCTTCTTCACTAAACTTAGAAAAACAGTTACTACCGCATTTTTTATTATAACAGGGATTTCTTTGGGCACATCTTGCAATTTGAATTTGTGGAATTCAGTTGCCTTTCTTTAGATTTTTGTAGCCCCGCCTGCCAATGCAAGTCTCCTCTTCAATTGAAACGACATCTGTGTTTGACTCGCTTTCACTATCGCTGTAAGGCAAAAGTTTGATCACTTTCATGGTTCCTTACTAAATAAATAAAAATAAAAAATTAAATTAAAAATTTAAAAAACCCCCGACACAAGAACTTAAGTAATTTCCCTTTAAAAAGTAAAAAATAATAAAAGAAACTTAATGTTAAAGTACCTAAGAATCTATTAATAATTCTAAAAAAAATACGTCGCGTTGGGGGACACGCGAGTGCAGACGTCGTTGACGGTCGTGTCTTACATGCAAATTTTTTGAAGTAATTCTATGAAAGTTTTGAAGTATTTTCTTAATTTTGTTTTTAAGTTCATCTTTGTTGCTTAATTAGACTATTTGTATTTAAATTGTTAGTTTAGGAGCGGTAATTTAATAAATTTGTGAAACATCCATCAAAAGTTTGATGATAAAATTTGCTTGCTAGATCCATTAGTCCGCAAAAAAGATTGATCCCATTTATTCCGACTCCCAAAAGACGCATCACACCAACAAGACGTCTATTTATTTCGAATGCGATATCAATCATTGAATAGGAAGATTTTTCACTCATTTTAGAATAAATAATGCTGATAGACTCTGCATCCTTTATAACTAGCTGCGTGAGTCTCGAGACAGTTTGCACATTTAGGTGGCAAATCTTTGGCTTTGGGACAGTACATGGTTGCATGATTCATTGAGCACTTTACGCATTTGTATTTTTTGTTGCAAATGATTTAGTGTGTCCAAATTCTTGGCAGCGATAGCATTGCACAATATCATTTACCTATCTGGGCGCTTCAATTTTAACAATAGCATTACCAATATGTTTCAAGCTATAAATTTTCGTGTTTTTGTTGTCTGGCTCCAGGTCAATAAAAAACACATGTAGTGGCTCTTTATGTAGTAATTTGACTTTTTATGTTGCTGATACTTCTAACTACATGCCGTAGGGACTCTATCTCGGTTTTTATAAATTCAAGTGGAGGAATGAGGATTTTTGACTACGACTCTAAATGCTCTGTCTCGTTTCAACTGATAGGTGTGGAACTTGACTTTGTCGGCTTTTACATTTTTTATTAGTTCCCTGTATTTATCAACTTTCTTTACCATTACTCGAACATGTCCATCCCTTTGGGACTTGTAGTTGTACTCTTTGGAGTCAATTTTAGTTCTTAAGTAGGTTAACAATCCATTGATATCGTTCACATCAGACAACAAAATTGGTGGCAGCTTTGGTGTTTCGTCAAGATCCGCAGGTGCACCTAGGTCAGCGTTGTTTATAACTTTGGCACTTTTGTCAAGGACTTGAATATCAGTTTCATGATCATCGTCACTTAGTAAGGCAAATTAATTAAAGTCTTTGGAGGTACTAGGTCCACAATCAATGATCGAGATTTTTTTGGGTATATTTGGTGAAGAATGGCGAGGCCGCTTGCAACTTCGTTGTTGAGTTTTAGTTGTTACTTTTTGCCACTCTAAAGTAACATTGTCTTCGTCGTCACACATGTTGTTGCTGCTTTGCTGCAGCTTAACCGCTGCAATTCTACTTTTAAAATAAGCAACTGCACTTTTGGGAAAATAGTTTTTGTTTTTGCGGTTATTATTTGTTATTTTAAGTTCAGTGTATTCACACTACTCAAAGCAGTGTGTACACACAATAAAATGCAAAATAGAAAATTTGTGCCAGCGGAGCCTCAAGACACAAATTTTCACTTGCACTAAATAGATGTTAGTTTTTATGTTTATTAGTTTTAAAATTAAATGCTGCTTGTAACGCAAATGCACGTGTATCAAAAGTTTTGCCACGACAGTGGACTTGTCCATAAAACAATTTTATCTTATTTTCACTGTGCACACACAATTTATTGACAGAACACGTGTTAGCGCTGCCAACCTTCATCGAAAACTCAAATGGTAAATGCAGCTTAAAATGAGAGTTCATTTCAGAACAAAATATTTAAATAAAAAATTGCGGGTACAATTACAAAAACAAAGATTAGTTGGACAAAAAAAACTATTAAAAATACTTTTATAGATTAAGTTTTTGTATTTTATTTAATTTAACTTTATTTATATTACATTATCTAAATTTTTAATTATATGTTCACTTCGTCTTTCATTTAGTTTCAGCATATGTATGCACTTGTTTTGTTCAAATTCAAGCATGCAACTTAAATGTATTTGACTACATTTGTTTAAAAAATAATATTTTTATTTCATTACATTTTTATTTATTTAAACACACTACAATTTTGCACAAGTTCCTTGCTTGATTGTCGCTAAACCAAAGACTGACTGACTATGCAGCATTCGCCAAGCCTCCTTTTATATCATCATAACATTTGCTTAACACGTTGACAATGTTACGCGTTCTATATAATGTTACGCGTGTTATATATTGTAGTTGGTAATGCTACGCGTGTTATATACTGCAGCTGACGATGTGACGCGTGTTATATATTGTAGTTGGTAGAACGGGATAGCCCGATACCTAAACTTGCCTACATTACTGCGGGTCAGAATCAATACAAACGCAAAAAAATGCATACATATGTATATTTTGTCGACCACTGATATACAGCATTGGCCGCTCAAAAACCAAAAATGTTGCGCGGTTTATTTTGGCTGCGTTTGTCTACATGTTCCTCCCAACATCAATCTTGACCTTGGCCTTGCATCTTAATATTAGCTGAACGCCTTTGTTGAGTTCGATGATACTAGCAAGCAAAGGTTTATATGCACGGTTGACTTGTATGGCTTTTACATGCATTGAAATTAAGCTAATTACTATGAATATTTGCTAATGTCCCCTATAATAATACACCATTCTAATTACCAATACTAAGTATTTATATTTTATTTCTACTTTTCTTACATTTTGTTCAGTTCAATTTTATCATTTTTCTCAACGGCACGACCATTCGGGTCCGCTTGGCCGGTTATCTTTTATATGGCAATTTGCACAGCCTATATTGGAGCTGCCTGCAATACAAACTCGGAATCTTTTTGCATACCTAAATCAATTTATATGCACCTCTTATAACTCTGGGTTTAAGATAGCTCTGTTGCAATACATTAGCACACCAAGTGGTTATTCTATAACACCGCAGCAGTGTAGATATGCTATTATTGTGACAACTTGGCTTATGTGTTACTTACCCTTTTTTCCCATATAACGTATACCGTCAGCAAGGAAATATATAGTATTTAAATCTCACCACCTGATACGACAGCATATGCTTATAAATAAACTTTTGAATATACATATATCATACAAATACGTTTTCAATATTTTTTTTATTGCCAACCAAACTATATGTACATTTGCTATGATTCTAAATTGAACAAATAAAATTAATCGCTAGACACAATTTAGTTAATAGTAGGGCTTAAATTACTATATATACACATTTATACAATATTTTGAAAAACAGCTTCATTGGACTCAATTTAATAACAACACTGTCCAACAGTGATTTAGAACTTTTCAAGTGACCTAGTGTACGTTGTAGGTCTTGACGAGTAGATCACGATAGTGTGTTTCAAAATTGTCTAACACCCCCAAAATCGCAAGTTATTGCTTAAAAACAGTTTTTCGGGTACTGCGATCACTCCCACAATTACAACGTCGCCATTTTTCAACCGATTTTCGATTGCTTTACGGTTTTGGAAAGAAGAAGATTCAAGCTTTAAGATGATATACACTTTTTTATACTTCATATAAAGCAACTACGAGATTTTTTAAAAGTTATCTAAGATTTTCACTTTTTTTTTTCGTTTTTCACACTTTGAAGTCATTTTTATATAACATTTTGTTAAAACACCTTTACTTTTTTACATTTAATCTTAAAAAATATCAATGCCCAGTAAGAAAAGTCATGGTTTAGCAAAATCGGTCGATACATTTTTAAGTTACGACGCTTATTGTAAACAAGAAAATTAAATTTCCATCGACAAAAAAAAGTTTTAGATGGATAATTCGTTTGTACATGAAGATATCGTAACCAAATTTGGCATTCGAAAGTTTTTTCTAGTTTCTAAGAAATCGGTTGACTATATCATATAGCTCCCATAGGACCGATCGGCCAAAATAACTTTTTTATACAAAATTCGCTATATTTCGCTTTTTAATAAAGATATCGTAACGAGATTTGTCAATCAGAAGTTTTTTAGCATTGCACTATGGTCCCAAAACCCTTTTTTTACGTGAATTCAAAAAATCATAATCGTGATTTATGCAAAAAACACATTTTATTCCAATAGCAAATATTCCAATGAACTTAGAAATTAAATTCTTTTTTATACCCTGTAGCGTATGGTACCAAGGCTATATTAAGTTTGTGCAAGCCGAAAATGTAAGTAACATATAGAAGGAGACGTCGGAGACACCCCAAAGTTACCTAATATATGATCAGGGTGAATAGAGAAGTCGATATACCCATGTCCGTCTGTCCGTCCGTCCGTCCGTGTGAACGCCTAGATCTCAGAGATGGTAAGAGCTAGAGTTACCAAACTTTCACATTAGATCCCATATTATTCCATAGGAGGCAAGTTTATTTTATTTTTTTGATATCGGGGATAAATTATATAGCTCCCATGGAGGTGTTTGAGACGACCTCGACAAAAAAAAAGCCAAATTTGATTAAAATCGGTTGGCTATATCATATAGCTCCCATAGAAACGATCGGCCAAAATAACTTTTTTTAAACAAAATTCGCTATATTTTGTTTTTTAATAAAGATATCGTAACTAGATTTGGCGTTTGGAAATTTTTTAGAGCACTTAAGCAATGTGCCTAATTTCAACAAAATAGGTTGACTACATCATATATGTAGCTCCCATAGGCCCGATCTTCCAAAAAATCGATTTTTGAACAAAATGTGTTGTATTTCCTTTGTTTGTTAAGATATTGGGACCAAATTTGGCATTTGTAAGTTTTTTGTAGTTTCAAAGCATTATACCAAATTTGGTAACGATATCTTAATGAACAAACGAATTATCCATCTAAAACTTTTTTTTTGTCGATCGAATTTTAATTTCCTTGTTTACAATAAGCGTCGTAACTTAAACATTTATCGACCGATTTTGATAAACCATGACTTTTCTTACTCGGCATTGATATAAGATTAAGATTAAATGTAAAAAAGTAAAGGTGTTTTAACAAAATCTTATATATAAAAAAAGTGTATGTCTGTTTGTATGAGGTTGGACGCCAAACCCTTTGTCCGATTTTAATGGGACTTTTTTTAAAATGTTCAGAAGCCTCCTAGGACGAGAATAGGCTATGTAAAAATATTACAAAATTCGCGGACGGCGCGTTACGCAATATTTTTCAATCTGTTGTTTGTCTTGAGTGAACGTGAAAAAATAAAAAAAAGACATCCTGTCGCCATTATAGGTTAACATTATTAGTGCACTAAAACATTAATATCAGATACTGCTTACAATGCCGAGAAGAAAACTACCAAATCTCTACAAACATGGTTAAAATGTAAAATGGCGAGTGGTTGAAAATTTTATGATGAAATTAATCCACTCATCGATCAATCGTACGATGTTGTCCAATCGGAAAGATTCCAGATCTAGACGAGCGAGCGAAGCGAGCGTGCGGGAGCGCAGCGGAGGCCGGCTAGTGTTATATAAAAATGACTTCAAAGTGTGAAAAACGAAAAAAAAAGTGTAAATCTTAGATAACTTTTAAAAATCTCGTAGTTGCTTTATATGAAGTATAAACAAGTGTATATCATCTTAAAGCTTGAATCTTCTTCTTTCCAAAACCGTAAGCAATCGAAAATCGGTTGAAAAATGGCGACGTTGTAATTGTGGGAGTGATCGCAGTACCCGAAAAACGGTTTTTAAGCAATAACTTGCGATTTTGGGGGTGTAAGACAATTTTGAAACACACTATCGTGATCTACTCGTCAAGACCTACAACGTACACTAGGTCACTTGAAAAGTTCTTTGATTTTGTAGTACAGTGTAATTCAGGTGCTTATTAAAATAAAATAAACATAATTTTTTGAACATTAATTCATATATACGAAACTACAGTTGAATTTTACAATGATCTTTTTACAATGTGTCCCAACGAATGCATTTGTTGGGAGTTGTTTAAGCGCATTACAAAATTTAAGATGTGCGCGTTTTGTTAGCTTACATTTAGTTATAATTTGTTTCTTTGTTTTAGGGTTATTGTATATGATAAGTTTATGTTTGATATAGTGTGTGTGTACAATAGTTTTAGTATATATTGTTCTTAAGAACTTTGTGTTTTGCGGCTTTGCGCAGTTATTGGCAATAGTTTAACAGGCATAGCACAAAGAGTTGATTAAACTTGAGCGTTAAGATTAATATACAAAATTCGGGGTGGCCACGCAAGGCACATCATTTATAATAAATATACAATATTTGTGTTACATGCATTAGGACACGTAATGACTTCAATTTGACAATATTTAACGCATGCCTTGAACTAAATGTTTTACAAAATATGAGTACAATTTTGAAATGTTATTAAACATGCGCCTGTGTATATAACAACTTTAAATCAATCGATATGTTTTAGAATCAATGATGGGACATGTATCTTTGATCATATTGCATTCATTCATGACAGAAACACCAATGGAATCAAATTCATTCACAATAAATCAGAAAATTGTTACGTTCTTTTTAAACAATAGGTAAACTTGGCATACACAAATCACGAGAAGCATCCGAATCTATCAATTTCGTACAATGGGGAAAAGGTTAGGAGGGATATCATCCCTTTTTGTTGCGCTAAATGTCATTATTTTGCAAGTTATATTCTCCATTTTTTCGCGAATAAGTAATAACAGAAAATCCAATATATTCGATCGTATGATCTATACTATAACTCTGTATGCGCACTGCACAATAATACTGCTTTAATTTTATTGCTGCTTTTGTAAAAAGAACACGTAAGCTCCCTGCGCGTTGCTTGGCCATCTCACCCGTCGTACAATACTGTCGTTGGCCTCGTACCAAACTTGTTTCCCATTCTGCCTTTCTCCTATAATGGCTGTATAGTGCCCTTCCGTCATTGCGAATCCATGATGGAATATGGCATTGATCATCTTATATCTGGCAGCGTTAATTTTGTACATTCCCGACTGAATATCTTTGATTGGACATTTCATAACTTTCTCCCATGTTCCGGTATTTTCATAATATCGCATCAAAAGTAGCTGAACTATAAGTATTTCTCCAGCGATTAGTTCTGATGTTTGATGAAGGTTATTTCTGGAGCAATTGTTGCATGTTGCGTCTTGCAAATCTTCTGATTTGAAAGCATCGTCCAGCAAAGTCTGGAATGTTACAGTTTTCTTTGTTGCTAATTCAATAGACAACGGAAGAACGACATCCTCCTGTGCCGTCGTGCTAACGAATTTGCAGTGTATACATGTTCTTTTGAAAATGGTGGTATGTTTCACAGCGGTACGTAGCAAATCGACTTTTTGGAATAAATCTCTTATGAATTCAGCCACATCTTGTTGAGTCCGGGTCAAATACTTGGGATCATCATCGTCGTCAACAAAATTTCTGACGCGTAAAACGTTGAGATCTTGTTTTGAATAGTTAATATATTCTTGATGTGAAAAATGAAATGTTGTGATAGAAGAATGGAAAAGACATTGCAAAGTTGAATTCGCGTCGCAAGAAACCTTATCATCATTCCGTAATCCGCGTATATTACTTGAGATGCATGCACCATCTTTGTTGGCATTTCTGGCAACAGCATCTTGACATTGTACAATCTCTTTGTAAGGTGCCCAAACACGGTCTACTACCTTTCGTCTCGTACGGATAGTTAGGTCGTATGGACTCAAATCTTTTCGATATTTTTGTCTCAACTCATTGTACTGAATTATTGCTCGAGGGTTCGCTTTGATTGAAGCTGGATCGAAGTTGATCAAATGTAGCCCTTCCAATGAAGTAACTCTTGACAACGCTACATATGTTTGTCCTTCTGCAAACATTCGATTGCCAGCATCGATGACGGCTTGTTGTAAACTTAATCCTTGCGATTTGTGAAATTGGGAATTGTAGCCTCTTCACGTAGGCTCTTTCCGTCAATTCAAATTTTCCCTCTGCTCTTGCGATAACGTGCTCGCTCCCTGACGATGGTACGGTTATTGTTAGTTTATCCACGTAATTCGGCTTCTTGACGTCTGTTGAAATTGCTTTGATTGTGGCAATAGTTCCGTTAACAAGTCCCAAAGATACATCAATATTTCTGGTAATCATAACTTTTGCACCAATTTTAATTGAAATAACTTTCGAGAGGCCACAAGCGCGACTGCAGTCATCGTCGAATTTTGCCAGTTTGTCCTTAATTATCTTGCTTTGTTTGCCTGTTGGAGAATCGACGCTGTCAACAGCAGTTATCTCGATTGATTCCGATGGAAGACGTTTCAACATTTCGGCATTCAATACCGCACACATATCTCTCGTTGGAAACAAACAAACTACATCTGATCGTAAAGAAGCAATGTAACTGCAGAGCTTTTTCATCCTTGCATCCACGCTGTCCCCTTGGAAATCAATTTTTCGACTTTCCAACGTTTTAATGTCATCGTCAGTTAAAAGTCAAATTCGGATTCTGCCTAAAATATCACGATAAAGTGTATCACCTTTTTGTCTCATGTTGATTCGCAATTCGTCATAATTGAATAGTTTCCATAAATCACAATTTCCACAGCCACCGACATGTTTGCATATATCTTCTTCAGACATTTCAATATAAGCTGGTTTATCTTTCACCGGTGGCAATTGTAACAAGTCACCGAACAGGAGAATGGATTTCTTTCCGAACCAATCATCGTCAACGTCGTTCGTATCAAATATTTCAGAGAGTCTTAAATGAATGAACGTCAAATAGACGTTGGATATAGTAGACACTTCATCGATTATTATGAGTGCAACATCTTTTAAATCTCTTCGCAAACTCTTCAAAACTTGATCGGTGAGTGGTTTGTACTTGAGAGGTGTCGTTCCATGTTCAATAGGTAATTGGAACATTTTATGAACGGTCAAGCCGTCAATAGAGAATGCGGCGATTCCAGTTGGCGCAGTAACTGCGACATGTTTGTTTAAAGTCATTCTGACCCAATTTCGTAACGCATGAATGATGAAACTTTTTCCTGTTCCACCTTCGCCACTCACGTACAGTCTCATAGTGTCTCCTTGCACTAAGGCATTTGAAACTTTTTCAAACACACGTTTCTGATCTGTGTTTAACTGACTAAGCACATGTTCTATATCGATTTTTTCTGCTTTTTCTTCTATTGCCTTGAAATCGTTCATAGCTTCGATAGCTTCAACTGGATTGCACTCTAGTGAAGCAGCATCGTCATCTTGTATTGGTGCTTTTTCCTCTGCCTCAACCATTTCTTTCACCAATTTTTCTACGTGTTCAGTAGCAGCTCGCATCGCTGTCAACCTCTCGTCATACAGAACTGCTTTCTCCCATTTATTGGCTTGCTTTTTGAAAGCATCAAAGTAAGTAGAATGGCTTTCTTTTAGGTTTTCTCTTTTTCTCCACGGTGTGAACAGTAGTAGTATCGCGTGATAATACTTTTCTGGCGAACTCTCCGCTTTGTACTTGAAATGATTGACCAAACACGGTCTTGCTCGGCGTTTCAAATATTTTTTGCCGAGTGGGTAATATTCGGCCTCATCGCGAGGTTCCATGTCAACGATATCATACAATTTGGCGAAATCATAAAGACAGAGATCTTCCAATTCTTCTGGTCTCTGAGGGTAGTAATCATCAATCAAATGTGGGTAGTACAATTCAGTCGATTGTGAGTTCATTTTTTCGATGTCTTTTTTACTTTTCAATCGTTTAGCTGTTATTTCATTGACATTTAGCCATTTGATGAATGTTCGGGGATCACTTGCATACAGAGATATTCCTAGCAAAGTGTCGCCAACTTCTAAAGCTCCACACTCTCTATGGCTCAATCCTCGAACACCAATGCTGTATAATCGAGAAGCCAAAGATTTGTTCGAATTTATGTCTTGGAATACTTCTGTCACGTGGCTTTTTTCTGCCTTTAGTAATGTAGCGAGTGATGCAAGTGCTTATTTCACCAACATATTGGATGTCCATGTTACCATGCCAAAGTGACAACACTACGGGATTGTAATCATTGATGCAACCCTCATCTTCTGTCCTAGGAATGTCGTACAAGCGACTATTCTTCTTGAGTCCTCTCCTACCGGCAATCGTCGTTGCTACATCTCTCAGTACAAATGTTTTTGTTACCGCTCGAGGAAAACTGAATCTGCACTTTTTGATAAATCCAGTTTTAGTCTTTATGGATCGATTGCAATATGCATTGTGCTTGTGCTTTTGATTCTCGGTGACACGCGTATAAAGATTTGGCGAAATTTTTGGATCGGGAATCTTGCAAGTTACATATTTCATAACGAATTGAGCAACTTCTTCATTGGTTGATTTACCAATGACAGGAACATCTTTGACCCAAAATAAGCAATGGAAATGTGGAGTGCCTCTCCCTTGATATTCGCGTCTCCAAAAGTAATGCTCAACTTTTTCTATAGGAGCAGCATCAGAGCAAATGAAATCGAGCAATGCATGGAATTTGTTGTCAATAAACAACTGACTGGATCGGCAGCGATAATTTCATTTCTCGGAAGTTTATCAAAATGCGGTGCATTGATTTTTCGAATATGTTCAATCATGTCATTCCATTGATACTCAGTTGGACTGACAGTTAGGAACCACGTGGCTGGGCCGTAATGGTCGACCATGCATTGTAAATTGCTACGAGGTATTTTCCAAAATTGTTCCGTGTTTCTGAGTCTTGCGAAAATGGTATTCAAATCACTTTCAAGCTGATCTTTTCTCAACATTTCCAAATAATTTCCGGCAGTGTATTTTGCGTAACGGTTAGGAACATTCAGTTTGGTATATATTCCAACATTCAAACGGCGCATGTTATCATTATTCGCCAAGAAGAATAAGTACTGAATATTTCTTCGAAAAGATGAGTCTTTGGACATGAGTCTTAGTTTTATGTATTCAGAATCGGTCAAGCGTTTTGGCCGATACCCAAACTGTCCATTTATGCCGTATGGGTAAAGATCCGGAAAGCATAATAAATCCAAAGACTTTTCGTTTTCATTCAACGGTGCTTCGTTAACTTTTTTCATTTGATAAAGCTCGGTGTCTGTCTTATTGACTCTTTTCTCATTTATAGGGCAAATCGTGTATTGCTCGTAAAATTTATCCGTTGGAGATTTTTGAGTTAAAAGAGCTGGTTTTGCGAGCACATCTGTCGTATCTGCATTGCTCTTATTTTTTACGTTATCATCCGGATGCTCTTTTTCTTCTTTAGTGGGTAATTTCTCGTCATTTTTTTCATCACATCTCTCCGTGACAAATTCTGGATCTTTCAATTCATTCAATAATTCTTCTGCTGTTGCCGGCAACTTAATATCTTTATAAAGTGGGTTATTGGATTTTAAGAAAACTAGCCATTGGAACACTTTCTTCATGTCTACTAAATTTTCCCAAACAATTTTAGTCTTATTGTTCGGTAAATGACGCACTAGAATGTAGAGTTCGTGTTCAATGTTGATTGGTCGATCAGCCGGGCATATTTTTTTCAGAGTTTCTTCTAATGGTAAAGGCAAATGAAATGTGCGCCCTTTTACTTTGGGAATCAATTGTTTCGGCGGTAATTTTTTATTAGCTACAGTCCCCAGTCTTTGTACGACTTGAAATGCCTTAGCTCGCTGTATAAGCAGCTTCTCATAGTCATTTAAAATTGGTAAATCGGCAGTAACTTGTTCGACTTTCAAATTATTTGTAAAACATGTCGGTGGCACAACGTCGTTTCGGAACTTTTTCAAACAATATTGACAAATACATTCATCCGTAAGTGTTTCTAGTCCGACGTGTTCCATAAAAGATGTAAAAGATGTCCATAACAACGAATCAATGGGTTTTCTCAAACTGGATAATTTTCTAACATCTCTTTTATAGCAGAGTTTCTCGCATGAGATGCAAGGATGTTCCGGCATATCCATCGATTTCGCGTAGAATTGTTTGATTGCGTGTTCGTATGTCGATTTGATATGTTCTTCATTCAACTCGATGTTAACGTCATTGCTCTCGCATTCATAAGCGCCTTTACTATCTTGAAATTTTTCTCGTTGTTCTTTCAAATATTCCACATCGGATTCTTCCAAGGCTTTGTCCAGACATTCGATTTGTTTAATCAACCTCATCATGCTATATATCTTTGTATTCAAAGTTCTGACAAATGGAAAATGAGGCGCGAGAATTCGTGCTGCGATAAAGGTCGACGGACAGGATGAACAATCTCGATAGCAACTTTCTGGGTGTCCAAGTTTATCAGGTAGAGCGTGTTTAACACCACAATAATGTAGATTACGAACCAGAAGGCGTATATTGTTCAGTGTACATGTGGATAAAAATTCCAGCAAAGAGTGATATTTGTTTAGCACTATTTTCAACCGGTATGTAAATTGGTCTAAAGCTTTTATCAGATTTGCACATTTTTTTCTTGAACGAGAGATCTCTAGCTTGAATAGCTTGAACGAGAGATCTCTCGTTGTCTATGTCAATTGTAGTATCTATGGAAATATCACTATCGAAGTTATCACAATCATCATTATCAAGATTACTTTTTAAGAACAGTGCTATTGGCGATTGCTTTACTGTTAATAAATATTCTATTTGTATAGCAGGAAATTCATCCAGAATATGGTTGCTTAAAATGTTTATTAAATGTGGCCTCATGTCATCATAGTTGAACAACAAAGTTTCCGGTCGTTTTTGCTTTAGCAGCGCCGTAGCAAAAGCAATAGCAAACACTCCGCAATCAACAAATTTCTGCTGTTGAACCATTGGAAAATGAATTACATTTATCGTGGGAAACATCTTTTCAATAAACAATGCCTCTTCTTCTGTCAAGTGACCACGATTCAAAGAATCATAGACATAAAATTTATCAACTTGAGCATCATAGTAGGTACAGATCCAGTGTTCAGAAGTTTTACTGTGTATGATTTGAATATGATTTTCATTCTTCGGCACAGGTTTAATTTTTTTCAATCTTTGTGCTAAAATAGGATCATATGGCAAGTAAGAAGTAACAGTGTGAACAATTGACGTAAATATCGTCATGTGCTCAGACGTAAGTTTCTCCTGATTTTCGATTTTTTTCCGATCTTCCGTGGTTAATTTTTGGAGATTCAGCCGACGCATTCCTTGCCAAGTATTGGAGTTGTTTCCTCGTTTCAATTGTGATTCTTTTCGATTCTGCTCACTATCTTGAAAATTGAGGTTTGATTTTTTACCACAACGTTGAAGATGTTTTGGAGTTTTTGGTCTTTTAACAGCGAGAGTGAGCATTTTCTCTTCTACATCAATTGTCTCGTCGATTTATTCACATGAATCCAAAATAGAAAAACGATTTGGCGTCTCGAAAGATATTTTCTGAATCTTTTGGACCTTCGATGATCGAAGCGTTTGAGGGGACATGTGATTACTTGAAACCATTTTTGACTGCACTGAATGATCATTGCGTGTAAGTGCGTCATTGTCGAATAATCGTAATTCATCTCTTTTCAGAGGTGCATTTTTGTTCGTCTTTCTTTCTGAAGAACAAGAGACATTCAAGCTCTGAAAGTAATAATCTGTCGGAACAGTTCCGTTTTGACGATTCTGTTTACAAGTTTCGTTTGCAAGCTGTTGATTTTTGTAAGCATTACGTTTTCGCTTAGCGTCTTTTCGCTGAAACAAAGCGCGATCAAGAGATATAATTTCTTTTTCTTTTTCTTTCATTTGTGGAAAATGCTCGATTGTCTTGTTGGTTAAAATTTTGTGCAAATGAGGGCGCATCAATGGTACGTTGTACGAAACGGTCTCTGGCGCAAGATTAAATAACACAGAAACGGCGAACGCAACAGCGTAAACGCCGCAATCATACATATTTGCTTGTCCATACTCATTCCGTTGTTGAAGAACTTGAGGAATTTTCACGTGTTTTAAATCTAAGTATGGAAAAAGTCGTTCGATGTACAATGTGACGTGTTTTTTCAGTTCACATTTAGAATTTAATGAATCGTAAATGAAAACGTTTTTGCCATTGTAGTAACAACACACCCAATGACCGATTGCTTTTTTTTTTTAACGGATTATACTTTTCTTCACTCGGAATGAAAACAAACTGAATGAGTTCTTGTCCTTCTGGAATGGCTTTAATGTTCTCGAGATGTTCCCAGTAAACAGGAGATTGTGGCGAGAAGTAGTTTTTCGTACATTTTTTAAGAATAGATTCGAAATAGACGAAATGTATTAGTTCCAGATAATGGTCATGACCAAGAACGTAATCAATGTCCTCAGGAAGAAAGTACTCCGCGTCAACACTATAATTTTGGTTATCCATTTTTTTAAATAAACTGACGAATATACTGAAGTGAGAAATCGATAGCTATAGACGAGACGATGTAAATTGAATCACTAAAAACTGATTTGTGTCGCCTTTGGCAGACAATATCGTGCTATTTCCGTTTCACTATTGGCATTTAATACTGAACAATTATTGTGTCGCCTGTGGCCGACAATTTTATTCTTTCGACCTTTTCTTAAAAATTATGAATCAAAATCGGATTGTAAACAATAAGTAAAACGTTTGATTTATGTAGCCTTTGGGTAGATGATATATAACAATTTTTGTGTCGCCTTTGGCAGACAATTCTACGCTTTCGACAATCTTTCAATATTTTAATAAGAATCGAATTGTTAATAATACTAAAAAGTAATATATGTCGCTTTTGCCAGATAATATCAACCAATTTTTATGTCGCCTTTAGCAGACAATTTCAAGCAATTTCTGTGTCGCCTTTGGCAGACAATATCAAACAATTTGTGTGTCGCTTTTGACAGACAATATCACGCAATTTCTTACTGCCTTTGGCAGACTATTTTACTCTTCCGATCTTCTCTGCAAAATTGTGGACAACAATCGGATTGTAAACAATACTGTAGAGGAATTTATGTCGCCTTTGGCAGACAATATCAAGCGATTCGTGTCACTTTTATTAGACAATAGCATGCAATTTCTTGTTGCCTTTAGTTGACACTTTTGCTGTTTCAACTTTGTCTCTTAAATTTTGTGAATAAAATTGATATGTAAACAATACTAAGAATTGCTAATGTCGCCTTTGGCAGACACTTTGGTCAATCAATAACAACAAATTAACGAGAAAGGTATACCTCTTGCTCCTGTTCGATGAACAACAAATTTGTACCTACATTAGATAAAAAACGTATATATTGCACTATCTGTACACAGAATTTATGAATTAAACTATTAGCGATGAAAAACGGTTTTAAAGTTCACTGCTATTCACAAATAATGAAAGCAGCACAACTGTCAAAACACTTCATGCTACCATGCATTTCTCATTTCTGACGTTTCTGATCTGACCAAGTAAAGGACTGACTGAGGAGGCGTAATGTGTGCGTTCCACCAAACCATTACCCAAGTGAACTTGGGTAATTTTCCCCCTTTACACTCGTATACATAGCTTTATATGTATATAAAGTAATGGATACAAGTGGTAGTGGGAAAGTGACCTGAGTAACTTACACTGGGAAAACTGGCGCTGGTGCTGCAACGTGATGCCGTCACGTAACTTATTCCCGTAACGCCATCGGGAAATACCGGTCAATCTCCGGTATTTACCGACAATCTGACGATATATTTCTACCGCGATGACATACCGGAGAATCACCAGTATTTTCCCGTTGCAGCAGCACTTTTTTCCCACTGTAGGTAGTTGAGTTATTGGTTTTAGAGGTTTTAGAACGCACCAAATTTGTGTCATTGACCAATGTGCGCGCGCAAATACACGCACACACACGCACTCACTTGCATATTTCAAATTCAAGTTTTGCGAGCGTTAGTGCAACGACTGTGCAACACGATTGTGCAACAACGACTTTTTCAACGTTTCCGAGCAACAAATTGTGCATTGTGCAGCCAAAATGGCAAATGAGAGCGAAGGTAAGGTTGTTAATTGTTGTTGTTTTTGGTTTTTGGCTATCGTGGGCCAAAGCAAGTGGGATCTACGTATTTGAGTACTGGCGAGGGCTTTTGAAAACCACAGGATCTATTTATCACTTTTTACTCGATGCCATTACCAAAAATTCTTCTCGCACTACGTCTCTCTCGCACCCGTTGATCTCCTATATGGAGACTTTTCTCTCTGTCACTCTCTCAAACTTGCCCCACGCCTCTCTCTCGCACTCGTTGAATCTCCTATGGAGAAAAATCTCTTAACTGACGATGAACCGCCAGCTGAAAACTGCATACACGGACACATAGAAAAAATACATGGCGCGTATAACTATAATAGCGTTAGCGTGCTCACGTATACATCATGGATATACACAACTACAATTCATTCGAGTTGGCTCCAGTAAAGAACCTTCGGTCCGTGCTTTTTGGGGTGAACCCGACAAGCACGTTCGACCGAACGTACTGATACAAAAGTTGCGTGCAATTATTTTACATGTAATTTTAAGCATATACAATCATTCTTATAATACAAATTTACAGTTGCAACTTTACATTTGCTGTTTATGTTTTATAATAAAAAAATAATGTGGGTACATATTTTTTTTTCTTTTTTTTTTTGGCGGGTAGGGTTAAAATGCCTTCGCACCATATAGCAACCGTCATTGCTACGTGTGTGGTGTATCCACTAAACATTCCCTCCTCCTCTTTTGGGGCATTTCATGCTGTACCTGGCAGTCTCTGCTCAAGTACAGCCCCCAAATAGGTCCCGTAGGCTACTGTCATGGCCGTCGGGCATGATCCATGTGCGGCGGCCATACCAGCTCCTGATGGGGCAAATTGCATAACCTGCGTCCAGGTCCGCCATTTGATTTCGTCATCCACGTCCAGGCTCACTAGAAAAAAGGAAATATAATTAATTAGTAAATGTTTAAGATTCAAAAATTTCTATAAATTATATTTTGTGTACGTGACAAAGGTTTTAATCATCCATATGGAAGGCACTGTTGTAGTGGGGTCATCCTTCAGTCTTCCTTTCTTCTTAGGGTGTCTTCCTTCCTTCAGACATCAGAATAATCAGCGACCTGTAAAAATTTTTTGTTAATTATCTTGCAGTTTGACAAAAGTTTTTCAATTTTTTTACTTACTATTTAAGGGAATTGTTGGTGTCATTATCATCATTTGCGCATCCATAATTTGACTGTTTGGACTACGCCATATTTCATGAATATGGAGACGCCATATATCATGATTGAAAAAAAAAACCATCCATAAGCAGCGACAGTATTTCTCCAGCGCAAAATGTCGGGTTATACCGCCCCTTCTCGGTCGTCAGAGCCTCGTTTGTGCACCTGAAGGTGAGGTTGACTATTAATAGGGAGAGGCTATATATTCGCTTCACCTACTCATTTGCAGTTGCTTAGGATGGTTTAATGGCAGCCACCATATGACATGGATGTCACCAAAGCATTCTCAACTGTAAAAGAAGAAAATTCAATAATTAGATATAAATCCATTAATTTGATCAAAGATGTTTTATATGCTTACCAATTTTTATCCAGAAGTATTTTCATTCGTTTTGCAGCCTTTTCCTTATATTTGTCTATGTTGAGGTCTGCCAAAAGCCATCGGGCTTTTTCCTCAACAGCACAACGATTAGTTTGCTGAGAATGCTTGACGATGGGAATTGCATCTGTGGTCAGTAGCAAACCAAACCGGATATGTTTTATCAGTTGCTAATATGTATTTATTCAAGATTTTTTTGCCAATATCTTCGCAATGCGCATTTCCTTCGAAATGTTGCGCAAAGATATTGTAGTGCAAATTGCATATTTTATAAAACATATCCGATGCATTTGTTAAATGGAGCACCGAGTCCGAAAAATTTTTCGCTACTATCAAATCTTCGGATGCATCCTTCTGGAAGAGCTCCATTGTTTGCATTGCGTTATCACAGTCTTCGCAATCAAACTTGCTCGTACATATTAAATACCCGTCAAAATATCTGCGTGATGTTATTTCGCCGATATTTTCGGGACTATTTAATAGTTCCACATCGTCCATGTCCATGTCATTTTGGTGGCTTGGTTCTGTCTCGATGGCTTTGGTGTCGGTATCATTGTGGCATATCCAATCCAGTTGCAAATCCTCATCATTCTCGCAGTTTGCTCCTTTCAAATGAGTTCTTGTTACTAACTTCGTTGAAAGGAGGCGAGCTGTTAGGTATTGTATTCCGCGAACTGATGGATTTGTATTGTTGCCCAGTTTGGATCTAACCGCGCCAAAGAAGTTTTCCAAACTATCTTGGTTGAAGCGCGTTAGATGAACAAACTCCACACCATTGTTCAATATCAAATCATCGCACAGTGCTATCATATTATGCAGTGTGGTGATTATTGGAGAAATTGGAGCCCGTTTTTAATACTCTCAGGAACGACGCAAATTCGCGCAGTTTCTCCTTAATATTATTTTTGGCCGAATAAGGCCTTTTTTGGCCAGCGTTGAAAGATCGGCAGCTAAGGAGATCAAATGCGTCGTTCATTTTTAGTACAAAATCGGCTGTTGCCAGTGCGTTGCCCGCAGTTTTATCGGAGAACTGCTTATTGTTATGGCATACTTTAATTGCATCTGCAACCGATTTTGACAGAACCTGCGCTGCCAAGCCCACTCTCATCTTTTGCCATTTTTGGGGGTATACGTGTGCCTCTGTCAATTTCGGAACCATGCGCGTTGTTGTACTGCTTTTGTTAATGTGGTAGAGTTCCGAAATGACATCCCACCTTGCAAGGCCTACTGGCGTACTTATGTCGTTCACCAATAAGCAATTTCTCATGCTTTTGAAGAGGTGAACGTAGTCGTACATAAGGTAGATGAGAGTGCCATCTGCGTCATAATATTTGTGTTCCTTTGTGCCCATTTTTTGGAAAGCACTTCGATTTGCGCCACTCTGATCGCAGATGATGGCTCTGACTTGTAGGCCGATCTGTTTCAGGGCACTTAGGTTTTCTTGCAAAATGCCGCTCAGATTATCGACTTTCACTACAGTCTCAGCGCAGTAGTAGGAGAGTACATACTTCCACGGTTGTACAGGGCCTTTTACTTGGAAGAAGTGGAAGGTATGTGCAACCTTTTTCTCCCTTCTTCCGTTGGCTAAATCTACAAAACCATCAATCTTATCGGTTGTAGAATTATACTTGAGTTCTGCTCGACCGCGTATATCGTCAAATACAAGCACACATATTTTTTCTGTGTATGTCATGCTTTTAACGTGCTCTGCAATATTCTTGCATACTTCTGGGTCAATCCCAGGCTGTACTCTCCTAATGGGACTCCAATTGAGTAGTGTTCTAGGATGCGGTAGAGGGAAAGAGAGGCTTGACCTCATGAATTTATAGCATTTAGTGGAGTGATAGTTGATATTTAACAGTGTATTTTTCTCCAAATCACTATACCACTTTTGCTTTCCCTCAATAAGTAATTTTCCAATTGCTTTGGACTCATCACTTATGTCGCCCTCAACTAGAACACGATCAGCTGTTTCCAACCTTGATGCTGACATTTCACTTATGTCTTTTATCTTTTGCAATAATGCATCAATGTGGCTTTGCTGATTTTCAATTTCTTTTTTGAGTTTGCCAACTTGCTTTTCTTGCTCGAAGTATTTTGAGCGCCAGTATACCTCGTTGCGGCAGTACATTTCGCAACGAGGGCAAGTCAGGTAAATCTCATCGCTATGCACGGAGACCTTGAAGTAACCATCGGGCAACCTTTGGCTCGATGTTACCAGTTGTTCTTTTTGATTTATCTTTATGCACTCATCCACAAGTGGTACTGGCATTTTTTGACTTATTCCACTTGTGTGAGCTTCAATATGCATAATCGGTCTCGCATTTTTTTTTAGCTTTTTATCCATTATATCTTTGGGATAAAAGTGATCGTTGCATATGAAAAGCCGGGCGAGATTTAAAAACCTCGGCTTAATATTGCATAGCGAGTTCCAAATATTTTCCTCATTTTTATCCAGCGGAAATGTATGTAGCGTGTACGGTGGTCCTGTGTGTGTGCAATCTGCTATGCAGCACACTCTCTCCTTTACTTTGAGTAGTGGCTGTACGAGCCACTCCTCATCTTGAGCTGAAAAAAATATTGTAAAGATTATATTAAAATAATGATATGAAATAAATAAAACAATTGCAGATTAGCAATTAATTATTAAAGTTTGCTTAAGTTTTAGTTTATTCATTTCGGTTATAGTTGTCCGCACTTAGCTTTAAGTTGCAACTATAACTGACTTGAATAAAAATGTATATTTTTTGAATATAACTCGTAAGCCGATATATACATATATATAATATATATCACATATATATTTTCTTGCCTTGGATGTTTTGAAATAAATTGAAAATTGAAGAATATGTAACATATTTACCGCCGATTGAAAGTTCACGCTTGCAACCGAAACTAAGTGTACGGATATTTTTGTCACATATCACATATATATTTTTTTAAATTTTCAATTTATTGCAAAACACTTTATTTTTTAATTTATATGCACATATAGCAAAACAAATAATAAAGCACTTACCCAATCCCTCAGTTGGGATGGCGCCTTTTTTCAATTTATTGGCACCCATGCATTCCGCCTTGAAATGCCGACTGCATACCCGCGTACGGGTGTTGATGTCTTCGTAGGACAATTTCAGGTTGTTTAACCACTCAGAATAGCCCTCTTCGGGTATTCTGAATAATTTTTGTCCTCCCGGACAATTAGACACAACACATTTGAATGGCATTTTAGTATTGAAAAATACTGTTTTATAAAATTCACTTTGAAATATTTTGATTAAGAAAAACGCAGCAATCTTGGC
The DNA here is from genome assembly GCA_037043745.1 of Chymomyza amoena. NCBI lineage: Eukaryota > Metazoa > Arthropoda > Insecta > Diptera > Drosophilidae > Chymomyza > Chymomyza amoena. The sequence continues at coordinate 10,509 of JBAMAX010004439.1, read as the reverse complement.
CAAAAATTCACATAGAATTAAATATATGCAAATACATACAAGCTTTAAGCCGCATTGCGCAGAATCCCTTTTCATGCTGCCAGATCACCTGCTTGTGTTTTCACTGATCGTTTGTTTTCAAAATTGTTACTTACTTTCAATAAAACTGCACAAAATCTTATGTGGTGTTATATAATATAGAAATGTTTGGTGCAAATAAGAATACAACAATATATATTCCATTTTTTTAATTTTATTAAATTTTCAAAAAATATTTACAAATTTGCTTAAATTTAAAAATATAATTAGGCGATTGCAACAAAGGCCTTCGGAACATTTACATATATATATATATATTTTTTTTTTAAATTATATACTATAATTAGATTAATTTTAAGAATTTCTTATGAAACGTAGCCCTTCGGACCATTTACATATTTTTTTTTTAAATATTATAGTGTAATTTTCTAAATTTCATAATTTATTAAAATAGTAATAAATAAATAAAATATAATAATAATATATATAAAATTGAAAAAGCAACTATTTTGAAAAGTTTCAATATTAAAAAACCCTAAAACTTGCCGTGGTAATGGGTAAATGACCCAAACTCGTGTGGCTTGTGAGGGGGTGGAAGGCGGAATAACATAATAAAATATGAAGAAAAAAATTTTTTTTTACTTTTTACCTCTTTATTATATTTTATAAAAAATATTTACTTTTAAATAACTAAATTTTTTAACTTATACTTTATACAAAATATTTGCCTTGAAATAACTAGATCATGCAACTTAAATATTATATATACATTGTTGCATAGCAATAAGGTACATACGTTGCTGCAACAATCAAACACAAAAGCAACATGAAGCTAAACACGTTTTGTTGCTCGGTTGGCTTTGAATCGTGTGGTGCGCCCATCTGGCGAACGAAAAAATATTGCCTTCACCTTAAGAGAGAATTTTCGCCTCTGTCTACTTTAATACTCTTTGCTGAGACGAAGTGGAAGACGAATTGCAAAGAGTATAAAATTCCATTTAAAATTCGGATAGTCGTTAGTGAGATTTCGTCGTCTTCAATTCCTGCATACGCTTCCAAATCACCATCTTCTTCCTCGTTAGCAGCTCGACTTGTGGGTTCGTAATTTATAGCAAATTCCGCCAAACTAAGATTCTCCAGATTAGTCGGCCTTTGAATATACCTGTCGAATATATTTTGATATGTTTGACCTTCATTACTGTCATATCTTAAAATTCGATAACGCTCCTGAGGTCGGCATGTGTTGACAAAAGTAACTTTTCGAGAACTATCTCTCAATTTCAAATGGCATAATCTATATGCACATTCACATGCCGACACTCTACGATGATTTAATAATGCCATAGAAACAGCAAACAATTGTCGACCGATATCTCCATGACAGGCTCTGACTTTATTAACGGCATCTTTCACAGCTTGACCTACATCCTGGGGATCGTGTTTTGATGTATATTTGGCTATATAGTAAGATACAGCTGTTACATTTCCACATGGTTGGATATCCATATTACCCTTTTATAGTTTTAATATCTGCGCATTATAATTGTTTACATACTGTTCATCAGAATTTCGTCGCAAAATGCAGAATCTTCCATTATTTTGCAAAGTCTCATCAGGTCCCAATAATACTGTTTTATCGCTAACTGATCTTGGAAAGTTAAATCTACAGTGATGGTCATGTCTATTTTTGTAGCAGGTTGATGAATGCGAGTGTATTTGCAACCAAAAAAACCTTTCAGGTAAAAAATGAGTGTCGGGTTCCCCCCAAAAAAATCACCGTTAAAATAGATCACCTTTTCCAAAAAAGTTCCTTGAACATAAAACAAAAATTAATGATATGAACTCAGTCGGCTTAAAGCCGTTCTACATTAACAAGTAACGTGCTGCCCTCCAGTTGGACCAGCCACTTTTTTCCCCATTGTACGAAATTGATAGATTCGGATGCTTCTCGTGTATAGATGTGATAAGGGGAAAAAAGTGGCTGGTCCAACTGGAGGGCAGCACGTTACTTGTTAATGTAGAACGGCTTTAAGCCGACTGAGTTCATATCATTAATTTTTGTTTTATGTTCAAGGAACTTTTTTTGGAAAAGGTGATCTATTTTAACGGTGATTTTTTTGGGGAACCCGACACTCATTTTTTACCTGAAAGGTTTTTTTGGTGGGATATCATCCCTTTTTGTTGCGCTAAATGTCATTATTTTGCAAGTTATATTCTCCAATTTCTTGTTGCCTTTAGTTGACACTTTTGCTGTTTCAACTTTGTCTCTTAAATTTTGTGAATAAAAATGATATGTAAACAATACTAAGAATTGCTAATGTCGCCTTTGGCAGACACTTTGGTCAATCAATAACAACAAATTAACGAGAAAGGTATACCTCTTGCTTGTATATGTCGCAGAAGCGTTTACTTACTTTACTTTGTGAGTGAAGCGAATTCCAACCGGCGCATACAACTGTCTGAACACAACTACTCTCTGTACGCAACTATACGCAACTACTGTCCGAACGCAACTATACGCAACTATTGTCCGAACGCAACTACTGTCCGAACTACTTCTTTGCACACGCCGGCTGGACTACACTCGGCGACAGCGCGACAACGCCATCGCCTCACTCGTATTGTACCTAGGCGCCAATCATATTCTACGTTGTAGTCAAATTCTAAGAATCACGTCTGTCTCTCTCGCACCCGTTGATCTCCTATATGGAGACTTTTCTCTCTCTCGCACTCGTTGAATCTCCTATGGAGAAAAATCTCTTAACTGACGATGAACCGCCAGCTGAAAAATGCATACACGCACACATAGAAAAAAACACGCACACATAGAAAAAATACATGGCGCGTATAACTATAGCGTGCTCACGTATACATCACATGGAAACATGGATATACACAACTACAATTTATTCGAGTTGGCTCCAGTAAAGAACCTTCGGTCCGTGCTTTTTGGGGTGAACCCGACAAGCACGTTCGACCGAACGTACTGACCCGTTTAACAATTTTATTTAACTCATCATCTTCAATATGTAAAGAACATGATACTATCTCAGTGATCAGTGATCTACCTTCACGAGTATCAAAATTTCCATCCACCAGAAATCTGTTAGCTTTCCTCCTAAAATTTGATCGTCGTTCTTCAATAATCTCATAAAAGCATTCACACGAATCATAAATTGACGACTTAAACTCACGGGATGTTCATCTACCAACTTTTGTTTGTCATTGAAACTTAAATCATTAGGATTTTCATCGGGTCTTCCTGCAGCAATTAGTAGTGATCTCAGTATATCGTCCCAATTAAGGTCGTTGCAACTCAATGTAAGGAACCATGTAGGAGCACCCAAGTTTTTTACCATTGCAATAAGATTTGAACATGCACTTTGCCAATAAGCATTTGAGCCCCACATTTTCCGCATATATAGATGAATGTTTTCTATTAAATTGTCTGGTCGATTTTCTCTCTGGCGCATTCTTAAAACGACACCAACGTTTTGCTTAGCTCTATAGAACTCCATTACCGATAACGCATAAAAAAGGTAGTCGTTTCTTTGAAATCGTGTATCAGCTGCCATTATCCTAGCTTGACAGTAGTCTAATGGTGTCATCGGATGAGGTCGATTTTCCTGTAATCCATTCCTGCCATAAGGAAATAAGTGGAACCAAGATAGTTCTTCTGCTCTTCTTTCTCTTGTAATTTGTAAGGGCGGCTCGGTTTTTCTTCGTAGCTGGTGAACTGGTACTTGACTACAATTATCGTTAGCAATTAAAGTAGATAATTCAGGAATAGGTTCATCTATGACACGTAAAACAGATGAAGTAATAACAATGTTGTCATTGTTCAAGTCATTGGAAGATTGTGTTGAATGGTGAGTATTTCTTATAGCGTCCGTATCGTTTTCAGGCTCATTTACATTTTCAATCAATGAATGTACATCAGGGGTAATTTTTGTAATACTATATTGGTCACTGTCCAGTCTATTTCCCTGTGATTTAGGTATATTTGATTTTAAAACCATCTACAAGGCCGTTATATCGGTAAAAGATATTAAGCAAGCTGCTCCATTCTGAGCTACACGACCTTTCGGCCCCCTTGAATGAGAGTCAAACAAGTAATATAAATTACCATGTTTCCAAATTGCGACCGATATGCGATTACAAGTAATAATACCTCCCTGACCATCGCAAGATTCCGTGAAGAAATCCAGTAAGCCATTCTTTAGATTTGGATAACGGACAATATTTATATTCAAATGACCGCAAATCGAAGAAGTTTCATCGTGAATTTGTAATAAACATGAATGATTTAATATCTCAAAATTGACCTGTAACTCATGTACACGTAAATATTCTCTATTAGCTTCGGCCAAATTTTGACCGAAAAGTACAGCTTGCCCATGGAAACCATGCTGTCCAAAACGACCACTAAGTTTTACCATTTTTACAAATGGGATTATCCTATTTAATAATCGTATTTCCACATCGGACAAAATCTTTATTTCAGGGGGATTTCGTCTAATGACATGCCATTCCAGTAAGCTTGCGTAGGTGTTCTTCCCCTACGAAGCGTTGTGACACATCGCACAGTGGTTCCCTCCATAGCACTATGGTCCAGAATTCAAGTTTTTTGGCATAAACTCTAAAAATAAAGCTACAGACTTGAAACTTTGTACGTTTTATTTTTAAATCATAAATATTTTGTAGACAAAATTTGAAGTCCGTGCGACCACGCCCTCTCTTGCCTCCCATATAAACTACTGTTATGACTTAGGATTCAAAAAAGCTCTATACTGTTTTCATCTTCAGAAATGATATTTTTATATTTTAAAATAAAATATTAACAAACATAATAAATGGGTATATGAATATTGTTTTATAAATAATCAAACTCTTCTTCTTCTAGTTCTACATTAAGAATTTCGGAATCAGAACTCGAATCAGAATCTGAGTCCAATATATGTTCTGATGGATCTGGTTGAAAATTAGATGGTATATCCAAAAGCCTTATTACTTCCTTCGGAAGTGATTTTTTCTTATTTTTTCGCTCTCTTTCTTTTAAACATATTGTTGATAAAAGTGGATCCGAGGAATCAATCGCTCTGTGGAAAATATCAGTCATCGTATTGATTCTATTATTTTTCCTGGCATGTGATAGTCGGTCCCTTTTGTAAAATTTATTACGAGCTTCACTCGCATTTTCGCCTAGGCATCCAAGTGGAACCAACGCCGAATTATTAATTTGAAACCCATGGACCAGTACTTTATGGATCGTTGGTGACATGGGGTACCAAGGATATGTTTGCATATATAATTGAAAAGTTGTATCGCAAAAAGAACGAAATTTGTCAGAATTTATATAATAGTTTGATGAAATTGCTATTAATATAATGTGAAACTTTTTTAAAATATTTTCATCGAAGTTGGTTATCGACGAGAACTTGCTACTTGCGAAAGCTCTTCTTGCCGTATTACCATCATTGGTATTGCCGCAGCCATTCTGTTTCGGCATGCTTACTCGTAGGCCCATTTCTCTCCAAATCTCCTCCTGAATATATTTTTTTCGAAGCAGCAGCAAAGCATTTTAGCTTTGTCATCTCCTTTTATATGCCACTTTTTTATCTCAGCTCTGTATCATTTAAGACAAATTCAAAAAACCGGATCCAAGCATGTAGTGAACTTACCCCAAATTGTAAAGATTTTATTTTTGGTGCAAAGGTTTCTGAACTAAAATTTGTAATTTTCAATATTTGTGTTGGTTTGACTCCACAGATCGGACAACATTGAGTAGATTTAGTGTCTGTTAATACGTTTAGGACTTTTCCATCTATGAGTGTCATATGCATTTCATAAGTAACTTCGATATCACGAGTTTCATCATATCTATAAGCAAACGACCTAAGATTATTAATTTGAATATCTAACTGATTTTTTTCCATCATTATGTGGGAAGCAGTTTCTTTTATCAACTCAATTTTTAGCGGCCTGCAAAATCGAATGGACTGCGGTGCTTTGTTGATCCAGATATGCCGATTAAACGAGTCTATAATTTGTATGGGTATGACAGAAGTTACAAACAAAGATTGATCACAAATTTCTGTGCCAGGTGTTTCAGTTTCTAATTTCTGCTTGTAAGCACTATGACCAGTTGTCCCATCAAAACCGTAGCTGCAAATTAATTTGATTTTGAGGATATCTGGAAATTGCTTGAAAACATCCGATTGCAACTTTATTAATCTTTGCGCAGTATGATCCAAAAGATTTTGTAATAGCACTTGAGCAGTAGTTTCCTTTACCTCTATACCCTCTGGTCGGCACTGTAATTTTGCTTTGAGCACTTCATTATACGGCGGATATATGTCGCTATTATGACTTTTATTCAAAAGCCTGGTGCTTATATATTGCTGTTTTGTTAACGTTTTTCCAGGAGATAAGCTAGAGCTTCATCTGGTGAAAGAGGAGTTGGTTTTTGCCATTGAAATTGCATCTTCGATTCGGTTAGAAATTCAGGTTTTGTTAAGGTTTCTTTAAGAACAAAGGCAACGTCACTCTTGCCTTCTTTTTTAGCAGATACAGTTGCTGCATGAATCAAAAGATTTGTGTCATTATCACTTTCACTTGCCAGTTCGGATGCCAGTTTCCTTTTCAATCTTGCTCCTGCATTTGGGTAAGATAAGTTTCGGCGTCCCACTTTCTGTGGTGTCTTACAGTTTTCCCACTCATTAACAAAAATTGTAATTTTAGAAGCCATCCACTTAGTATGTTTGGACATAAATCGATCTAACTGTCTGTTACACTCGGGCAGTTTTCTTTTAATGAATAATTCAAAATTAGCTATTTTTTTTGTCAATCTGTTCTTTCTTTTTTAATTCCAGATGGTTATTGTTGATTGTGGAATAAACGTAATCATAAACGTAATTTATTTGTCGATTGTTACCGCTCCAAATGTGTATGAGGTCGCTATGTCTGAACTCGAACTTGCATTATAAAATCAGATTATTAGAAAACGAGCAAAAACGGGCAAAATATATTATTTTGCCGTCAAAACAATAGTTAAAGGTACAAACTGGCGTTTTTAACTTTTGTCAGAAATTGTCAGAAAATTAGTTATACTCCACGAAACACAGGGGACATGTTAGAATTTTCTGTAAAAATACACATAAATTGGATGTTGCACAACACAAAAACTCTATAACTACACATATATTAAAAACATACATTAAAAACTACATACTTTGACCTTTATTTTCCATATTTTACTATAATTTGTGGATGCGTATTGACAATCGTATCATGTGCAAAATAAACAAATAATTGGCGCGAATTGCCTTCTCGCAATCAGCTGATCAATACTGAACTTTTAAAAGCTCATAAAAAGCTCAAGTGAAGCTTTCGGTCAGTTTTTGTTTGTTTTTAATTTATATGATCAATTTACTTTTAGAAAATAATTGCTAAAGTACGATATATTGACATAAAAATTTTGAGTTTATGCCAAAATAATCGAATTCCGGACCATAGTGCATAGGTCAAAATTCAAAAAATGCGTGCAAAAAAAAATTTCAAAAAGTACACAAACTGTCTCTAAAATGTCCAAACTTTTTAATGGCAAACCGGTTTTTTCTGGAAATCTTACGGGACTTTCTAAAAATAGCATTGAAGATGTGAACACGTGTTCATTTTTAAAGCGCTGCTGCACGCATTGCGAAAATTTCACAGCAAAAGCGCACTTCAATCAGTTCAGTCACTTAGTACAGTTTATGAATTTGTGTTATTTAAAATGGATTTTAAAGTTGAAGGTATTTATTTTATGTTCTTAAATTGAAAAAATACTAATTTGTGTTGTAGTTGTTTTAAAATTAATGTTTTAGTTTACCCTGTTTTTGTACATTTTGTGTGCGTCTTTTTTGTGTTTACTTAAAGTTTTAGTTGTGTTCCCCCACGATTCCCCCATTCTGTTTTTTTTCAGTGTATTTGTGTGTGTCTTAAGGTAATAAGAGAGTTTATTTTAGCTGCAGATATTTGCAGATGTGTGCATAATCTACAAAATACTAACGCCGTCTTTTTTTTTTTCAAAGGTTAAATTTTCCCTGCAAAGCGGCTGCTTTGTCTTGTTGTTGATGCTTTGTCTGTGTTTTCGTCTTTCGTGTTTTGTGTTCTTATTGAGTTAAAATTATATTATTAATGTTATTTTTCAAATTTGGTATTAAAGGCGGCTCTTATCGCTGTGTCTTTACACGATTATACATTTTCAATCGTTGGTGCACAGAAATAGGTACCAATGCAGAAAAGTTACAGAAGGCTGTGGATCATGTACAAAGCAATATTGAAAATATCGGCTATGTGCCCGAGCGAGCTTACGCAATGTATTGGATACATATGTAAAAAAGTTGCATCATTTTGAATTCAATACAAACGTAAAAAAGCAACCGTTCTTCAAAATAAATCGGATTGGTTAAATTCAAACGAAACTATTTCAATAGAACGCACCGAAAGTAGATCTCAAGAAATGGGTAAAAGTGCCAAGCGTGGACGTCCGAAAGGTGGTTTTGGTGATTCATCCAAAAGAACAAAGCGACGAAGAATTGGTGAGCTATCAAAAGCCGATGAATCTGCTGCATCTGCTTTACGATCGTCTAACATTCCAACAAATCAAATGTGTACCAAAGCTGATGTCGATGAGGTCTTAGCACTGTTCATAGAAGCAAAAATGAGCAAACATCAATATCTGCTAATACAAAGCTTTATAAATTCCAAATTGTCATTCAGTTTTTTACCAAGCTACAAGCTATTGCTAAAAGCGAAAGCATTCAGCTACCCCGACAAAATAAGTGTGAGGGAATCACAAGCTGAAGTCGAGCTGCAGAGCTTGCTCGATCACACGGCGTCGCGGATTGTAAGACTTCAGCGTGATGTTTTCGGCAGTCTTACAAATGATTTTGTTGACAACCTAGTTTTAATTGGAAAATGGGGATTTGACGGCAGCACTGGATATTCAGAATATAAGCAAAAAGTCCTCAATAACGATATGAACGATTCCAGCCTTTTTGTGACATCATATGTGCCATTGCAACTTTTAACAATAGCAGATGATCCTAAGCACCGCCAGATAATTTGGAAAAATCCGCGGCCTTCATCAACACGTTACTGCCGACCACTGAGATTTCAGTTTAAAAAATAAACTACTCAGTTAGCTCTAAATGAAGAAAAATATAACAAAACCAAAATTGAGCTGTTACAGCCAACAAAATGTTCAATATCTGCAAAACAAATTCAAATTGAACATCGTTTACAGTTAACCATGGTTGATGGCAAAATTTGTAGTGCCCTTAGCAGCACATCATCTTCTAAGTGCTATATATGTGAAGCGAAGCCAATAGAGATGAATAATTTGGAAAGGTGTTTGAAAAAGAAGTTGATGAAACACGTTTCGAATTTGGATTATCGCCATTGCATTCATACATTAGATTCTTTGAATATTTTTTGAACGTCTCCTACAGACTTGATTTGAAAAGTTGGCGAATTAGTACTGCAGAAGGAAAAGAAGCCATGCTGAATAGAAAAGCCCAAATGCAAAAAGATTTTCGTTTAAAAATGGGTCTACTGGTGGACATACCCAGAAGTGGAGGAAGTGGCACTTCAAATGATGGCAATACGGCCAGAGCATTTTTCAATAACCCGAAAATAGCAGCCGAAATTATAGGAATCAATGAAAATGTTATAGTCCGGTGTGCAACATTGCTGCAACGTATGGCATCTGGTTATAAGATCAAAGCAAACAAATTTGGAGAATTTGCACTTGACACTGCCAAAGAACTTATTAAGTTGTATCCCTGGTACTATCTTCCACCCTCAATACACAAAATTTTGGTTCATGCTCAAGATGTAATAAATTATGCACTTTTGCCAATCGGGGAGTTATCTGAAGAAGCTGCAGAATCAAAAAATAAGGACATTAAAATGTTCAGAAGGCAGCACACTCGGAAGATGTCACGCATTGCTACAAATACGGACTTGATAAATAGATTGCTTCTGAGCTCAGATCCATTTCTTACTGGCCAAAGAAAACTCCCATGCACAAAAAAGTCCGTTTTATTAAAATCAGCATTTGATCTTTTAGATGGGACAAATTTATTCGATTAAATTTATATTAATATGTTATTATCCATTTTTAAGTTTTTTTTTACCAAATTACTTACTGCATGTGGGCGTACTGAGAATGAACCACGCCCCTTTCCACAAAATTTTAATTTTAATCTAATAATTATAAAATGAAAGTTTCAAACCGAAAATCTACCTCTTTATTTATTTTGGTCTATTTTTTTTGTTATCACAACCGATCGATCATATGACAGCTATATGATATAGTGGTCCGATCCGCCTGATTTTTATACATGATCTTACTATAAATTTACAAAAATTTTGTGGTAAGTTTCAAGCCTCTGCCTCAACTAGAAGTATTTTTGGCCGCCCTCCCCATACAACAGGAACCAGTGT
>JBAMAX010004437.1:0-109760 GCA_037043745.1 Chymomyza amoena | reverse complement strand
ATCCATTGTTATCCCTATTCATAAAAAAGGTTCCAAGTCCAACATTGAGAACTATCGTGGTATTGCCAAGTTTTCATCAATTCCTAAAGTTTTTCAAACGATTGTCATATCACAATTGCAACACTACTGTCGTTCTTTAATGTCGGATTCCCAACGTGGGTTTATAAAACGTCGGTACTAACCTTTTAGAACTTTCGTCTCTTATCAATCTAGCTTTTACCGAAAAAAAGCAAACTGATGTCATTTATACTGACTTCAGTAAAGCATTTGACTCGGTAAACCATAATCTTCTCATTGTAAAACTCTCACGTCTGGGGTTTCCGTCTTGCCTCTAAGTTGGATTCCATCCTACTTATCAAATCGAGTCCAAAAGGAAGTTTTTAAAGGCTGCAAATCTAAAGAAATAAAGGTCACGTCTGGGGTACCTCAAGGTAGCCATCTTGGCCCTCTTCTTTTTAATTTATTTTTAAATGATCTCCCGCAAGTAATCAAATCTTCTTGCATTCTTATGTATGCGGACGATGTCAAACTTTGTCTGTCCTATTCCGATAAAAATAAGCATTTACTTCTTCAGCATGATTTTGATAACATGCAATCTTGGTGCAAATTCAACCATCTCTTTCTGAACAAGTCAAAATGTAATGTTATGACATTCCATATTTGGCTACTTACTCTTTAGAATCTTCTACCCTAGAACGCATCGAGTGTGTGGCCGACCTTGGTTTTTTGTTCGACCATAACCTTAAATTCAACAATCATATTTGCAACATCGTCAATAAAGCTAGAGGTGTTCTTGCTTTTATTAAGCGTTGGTCTAAAGAGTTTAAAGACCCTTACAAAACCAAACTACTTTATATCTCTCTCGTCCGTCATATTTTAGAATATTGTTCTTGCGTTTAGGGTCCTCAATACCATGTTTATCAAGATACGATTGAGTCCGTACAAAAGCAATTTCTCCTTTTTGCACTTCGTGGCTTAAACCGGGACCCAAACATCCGACTGCCGCCATATTCTGATAGACTTCGCCTTATAAAATTGCCTTCTTTAAATCATCGCAGAACATGCCATGGCGTATTATTCTTACATAAGCTGTTACTCGGTCTTATTGATTCTAATGTACTTCTTAGCAAAGTTACTTTTGTCATTCCATCTAGAGTAACTCGTAACTTTCAACCTTTAGCCTTACAATTTTGTAGATCTAATTACACGATCCTTTCCGTGTCTTATGCTCTAATTATAATAACTTCTATAATTTCCTCTCTTTTGAACAGTCTATTCAATCTAACATTTCATATTTCATTTTCATATTATATTATGAAAGTTTCTTTTGGTCAACGGTGATACCTTGGCACTTTTTTCTTGTTTAATTATACCCTGTACCGTATGGTCCAAGGGTATATTAAGTTTGTGCAAGCCGAAAATGTATGTAACATATAGAAGGAGACGTCGGAGACATCCCAAAGTTACCTAAAATATGATCAGGGTGAATAGAGAAGTCGATATACCCATGTCCGTCTGTCCGTCTGTCCGTCTGTCCGTCCGTGTGAACGCCTAGATCTCAGAGATGGTAAGAGCTAGAGTTACCAAACTTTCACATTAGATCCCATATTATTCCATAGGAGGCAAGTTTATTTTATTTTTTTGATATCGGGGATAAATTATATAGCTCCCATGGGGGTGTTTGAGACGACCTCGACAAAAAAAAAGCGTTTTAGATGAATAATTCGTTTGTTTATGAAGATATCGTAACCAAATTTGGTATTCGATAGTTTTTTATAGTTCCCAATCACTGTACCAAATTTTATCAAAATCGGTTGACTATATCATATAGCTCCCATAGGACCGATCGGCCAAAATAACTTTTTTAAAGAAAAATTCGCTATATTTCGTTTTTTAATAAAGATATCCTAACCAGATTTGGCGTTTGGAAATTTTTTAGACCACTTAAGCAATGTGCCAAATTTGAACAAAATCGGTTGACTATATCATATAGCTCCCATAGGTCCGATCTTCCAAAAAATCGATTTTTTAACAAAATTTGTTGTGTTTCGTTTGTTTATTAAGATATTGGGACCAAATTTGACATTCGTGAGTATTTTATAGTTCCTAAGCACTGTACTAAATTTAATTGAAATCGTTTGACTAGATCATATAGCTCCCATAGGACCAATCGGTCCAAAAACACGTTTTTTATACAAAATTCGATGTGTTTTGTTTGTTTGTAAAGATATTTGAAATAAATTTCGCATTCATATCTTTTTTAAGGTATTTAAGCACTGTGTCAAATTTTATTGAAATCGGTTGACTATATCATACAGCTCCCATAGGAACGATCGGTCAAAAAAAAATTTTTTGCTTAAAAATTCTTCTGTTTTTGGTTTTTTGTGAAGAAATCGCACTTTATTACAAGCTAGTGGTACAGGGTATCCTAAAGTCGTCCGCGCCCGACTTTACGTCCGCCATTTTTTTTTATGTTTTTGATATGTTTAATTTTTATCTTGCTTCCTTTTTTTAACTTTCATATTGTAAATCCAAGTGTCTTGCCAGTTCTTGATGTGAGAAGGTGCATATCATTAAAAAGTTCACCCATCGGACCCTTCTATTTTTCTTTTCTAAATAAATTTACTGTTTTTTTCTATAATATTTAATGTCAACTGTGCTTAGTTGTACTCCTTAAATAAATAAATGATTGTGCGTATGCTATATGAAATGAGAGATGCTTGGAGGAATGTCAATGATTAAAATAAATAAATATAGTGACATATCCATATTGCCAACTCCACTCAAGCCTTTTAGTTTACAATAAGAATATGGCAACGCTGACGCTTATTGCCAACGCCACTCGGGCCTTTTGGCTTGTAATACGAATATGTTTAAGTGGACCTTGGGAAGAGACATATCCAAATCGTCAACTACAATCAGGCCTAATAGTTTACAATATGAATATGTTTAAGTTAACTTTGTTCACATAATACTGACTTGTAAAGAAACAGTCACAGACTCCGAAAGTATAAAATTGCGAGAAACTACAGATCTATAACATTTACTAAACAACGATGCTTAAACACGAACTCAATTGATTATATTTTCGCTTTATTCTGTCTGTACCATAGAGTTCTAAACATTTTGGGTAATTGGCAAATCCATCTAGACTGCGAAAGCTCAGTTGCAGATTCGTGACCGAAGGTTTTGAGGTTTTAAACCCAGTGTGCGTGTTATTGCTTAACTCACACCCAATTGTAAAAAAAAAAATACTGACGTGTGCGTGTATGGTATGTATGAATGTATTCATACATTCAAGATATGCATTTTAATTCAATTTTGCAGCCAAACCATAAACTTTACACAATTACCAAAAATTAGTTAATATTAAAAAAGTAATATTAATGTTTTTTTATATTAAGTTTTATTTTCTTTCAGGCGGTGTTACAATACTGTACATTAAAGTAAATTAAACAAAAATGTAGCATACTTACATACATATTTTTCTTTATTTGAACTTATGTATGTAAATTGTATATAAGCAAAGAATATAGAACTAGTTCTATATTCTTTGATATAAGTTAAATTCTTTTATTTTATGTTTTGTAAAAAAAACTTTAATTCACATAATTGGCTTTTTAAGGTCTACCCTAAACTAGTGCTGCCGCGTCGCTGCTGTAGCTCTGCAGCTGCCGATGTAGCTTCTGCGAGCTTTGTTATTGTCGTCGCTTCCGCTGCAGCTTACCCAAGGTGTCCTATTCTACTGTGCGTTCCCCCGGATGATCTGTCTGATAAAATACGCTGATGCAGCTCGTGTGGCAAAAGGTTCATGCATTGGGGCCATGATTACATGGGCGCATGTGCATGCACTTTTGGTCAACTTTGTCTTTAACTCCTCTTCCATTAAACGCATTCGTATGCGATGCAAAATCTTTTTTCGCTTGGAACTACACTCCTGCCACTGATTTTGCTTCTTTAAATTCTCTAGTTGTCTGATGTGTTGCAAGCGTCTCAATGCGTAAGCGATGATTCCGATCCTTAATATCAGCAATATTCCAGATAGTGTAAAATTAATTGTTATCGTGACGTTATTGTTGTTCCTCAGGGTTTCCTGATCTTTATGATTTGCAATTGCTTGCTCGTTCTGCCATAATGGTATACGTCTCGGCAGATTGCGTTTCATTCTGTTCGGTGTCGTTAGTTTGTATGTTAAAGTTTGTCTGTCTTTTATCCGCGTCGGGCATTGAGCCTTGAGGTCTATTTCCTGTTTCAAACTGTGGCCTATACATATAGTTTATCACTTTTGACCTAATGCTTCGGTCTAAGTCCATGGGCTCTGGACTTGGTAAAGGTTTTGGGGCGAAAGGAGGTGGACGTACCGTGAAATTCTGTCGTTGTGATTAATTGTTTTGCGGATTTCTTTGGAATGCTCCTTGGGATGGCCACTGAGCTTGGGTTCGCTGACCTAACGGTGTTTGTAGATTCGGGGCATGATATAATCGGGGAACGCAAGTTCTCCAATTGCTCAGATGGTTACCAGCGTGCAGTCTATACATAGACTGTTTTTTGCCCAACTGTCCAAGTGGTTGTTTAGGTGGTAATGGCGGTACTTGCTGCTTGAGTTTAGATGTGAAAAGATTCCTGTGTTCCTGATTTTCTACTAACTCACAGAGGTGGAGTGCGTCAATCAAATCCATCTAGGGCTTTTCCTAGATAGCTTTCAGTTAATGCCAGGATGCTTTCTTGGGAGTCTTCTAAAATGTTTATTTGATTTAAAATAAGCGAATGATGTTGATAGTATACCGTTTGGTAGAATTTGCCAATAGTAGCTCGTCCCTGGGACAGAGAAAATAGCTGATATTCGAGGGTCTTAAGATCTGGTTTGTCAGCGTAATGTGCCGTGAGTCATCGAGATATAGCTTTCCAGTTCATAGGCGTATTGTAAGTTTCTAACACGGTATCGGATTCACCAACTACTTTGTTTCGGATGACTAGTGTCACTAAGTAGTAGCCACAGGAGTTTTCTTCCCTCTCGTATATACTCATAATCCTGCCTACATTTTTTTCCAGGAACCAAAAGAGGTGCGGTCCCCAGAAAGATTTCTAATAAGTTTTACTACTTTAGGAATTTTGGGTTGCTCGTTAATACCGGGTCTAACCAATGGCACATCTTCTAGTTTTTCGGTTCCTGATTAGGCCTACTATAACATCTTTAAGTTCTGGGCTTACTATTGGGGTACTGATGGCTGATTGCCCGGCCCTTGCAGCATTGCTATACGGTGGCTGGCGGTGGGACGCTCTTGGCCCAAGGGAAAGGCTGTTAATAACTTCGGACAATTCGTCTTGCATGCTTTTCGGTTTATAACGTTTTAATGCGGACCACACAACCCATTTTTTATATTTAGAATTGTAACGCGAAAAATATAAACTTTGTAACCAGGTTTAAAAGAGAGTTAAAATATCAGAATTATTTTCAATGAATATAGAAAATTTTCTACACTGATATTAAAAAAAGTAATTTTAAATTAATTAGTAATTTAAATAAAAAAAAATGGCGGACGTAAAGTCGGGCGCGGACGACTTTAGGATACCCTGTACCACTAGCTTGTAATAAAGTCCGATTTCTTCACAAAAAAACCAAAAACAGAAGAATTTTTAAGCAAAAATTTTTTTTTGACCGATCATTCCTATGGGAGCTATATGGATATAGTCAACTGATTTCGATAAAATTTGACACAGTGCTTAAATACCTTAAGAAAGATATGAATGCCAAATTTATTTCAAATATCTACAAACAATCAAAACACATCGAATTTTGTATAAAAAACGTGTTTTTTGACCGATTGGTCCTATGGGAGCTATATGATCTAGTCAAACGATTTGATTAAATTTAGTACAGTGCTTAGGAACTATAAATACTCACGAATGTCAAATTTGGTCCCAATATCTTAACAAACAAACGAAACACAACAAATTTTGTTAAAAAATCGATTTTTGGAAGATCGGACCTATGGGAGCTATATGATATAGTCAACCGATTTTGTTCAAATTTGGCATATTGCTTAAGTGGTCTAAAAAATTTCCAAACGCCAAATCTGGTTACGATATCTTTATTAAAAACGAAATATAGCGAATTTTTTCTTTAAAAAGTTATTTTGGCCGATCGGTCCTATGGGAGCTATATGATATAGTCAACCGATTTCGCTCAAATTTGGTACAGTGTTTGGGAACTACAAAAAACTTTTGAATACCAAATTACGATATCTTCATAAACAAATGAATTATTCATCTAGAACACTTTTTTTTGTCGAGGTCAAGTCTCAAACACTCATATGGGAGCTATATAATTTATCTCCGATATCAAAAAAATTAAATAAACTTGCCTCCTATGGATTAATATGGGATCTAATGTGAAAGTTTGGTAACTCTAGCTCTTACCATCTCTGAGATCTAGGCGTTCACACGACGGACGGACGGACAGACGGACCTGGGTATATCGACTTCTCTATTCACCCTGATCATATTTTAGGTAACTTTGGGTGTCTCCGACGTCTCCCTCTATATGTTACATACATTTTCGGCTTGCACAAACTTAATATACCCTTGGTACCATACGGTACAGGGTATAAAAATATGTTTCTTAAAGTTGGATTTGTATTTTAAATGTAATATGTTCCCTTAAAGTTATTTGTTAAATATTTTGTTAAAGATTAATTTGTGTTCTTAAATTTAATATGCTCATTTATATTTTGATTTTTTACCTTTTTGATTCTTCTTATATATATTTTTGTATATTATATATATTTAAAATTGAAATAAAATATATTTATGCCATACTTACACTTAATCTATATATATAAAATGTGAGAGGTTGTCAATATGGAGTTTTTAAGTCAATTGCGATGTGCTTGTGTGTATTGGTTCGTAATAATAATTAAAAGCCAATTTGAACTTTAATACCATACGATAAAGAATAAGTGATAATTCCGGAAAGGCAAAACAGTTGAGTGACGTTAGTATCGTATAAATATGAATGTCAGTAATATTTTTTTTTTTGGAGATGCGAGCATTTCTAAGAATACTTACTGAAAGTAAACTAGTAAAAATCATTTAATTGTCAAGATAAGCTAACTAGAGAATCTTACGATGATTATACACTTTAAGAGTATTCAAAAAGTTTGGGCAGGACAACTTCTCTGGGCTCACTAGTTTCCTTATAAAAGACTACTGTCCTATAGTTACGCTAAAAATTGCATCAAAAGTGGCTTATCCATGCATAAACTTTTGCGAAACACCGTGTGAAGCAACAGTGCCATAACCTTACGGTAAATTAAAAGCTCCTATGTTAGGTTGTTGTTTTTGTAAAAGGAAGCTTTGCTGGATTGTGCTTATGAACCGTAATATTTGCACGTGAAACTAAATTTTCCGACTGGCCTATACTTATGAATCGCATTGTATATGTATATATTTATAAGCTTCTAACATTTATTTTATTTAAAGGACTTGGAGACCTATGACCTGGAAGATTTCAGATACAATAACGTAAATATTACTGCATTTCGATTGATAAACGTCGAAAGTAAGCGTTATCGAGAAGTAATAGATAAAATGCAAAATTTTCAACATAGCGGATTAGATTTAATTAATGGAATGCCATACATTCAGGCAAGTAAAAAGTAACTTAACTTAACAAGCACGTCTTCAAAAACCATTTACAGACCCAATCGGCTCTCATGTTCGATTCTGTATACGCTTTTGTATCTGGCTTGAAGCATCTAGACACAAGTCACACACTTAATTTTCGAAATCTTTCCTGCAATTCGGACAAAACATGGAGCGATGGATTGTCTTTATATAATTATATTAATTCGGTGAGTCTATACAATATAATCGTATAATTTTGAATGCTTCTATAAAGATATAACATCTCAATAGGCTTCAATTGATGGGCTAACTGGCAGGGTTAACTTTTTAGAGGGACGGCGAAAACAATTTAAGGTTGACATACTAAAACTAAAGCAAGATCAAATAAAAAAAGTCGGATACTGGAAACCCGACGAGGGAGTTAACATATCAGATCCTACAGCATTTTACGATTCCAATATTGCAAATGTAACACTAGTGGTAATGACCAGAGAGGTAAGTTCAAATATCGATGTATTGATACATTGAATTATATTTAGTTGTCACTTGTTAAAAAGTTAATTTTAATAAAAATCCGCGGTTGGCTCGAAAAATAAAGGAAAGAGCTCTACAACAACATCAAGAACAAAATTACAAAATTCTCGAGTAGGACAATTAAATTCGCACACTGGGATCTAGTTGTGTGTGGACACTGAACGAAAATTCGCAACACACTCAGCGACACAACAAATGCCATGAGTTTATATGACAATTTGTATTACCCAAAAAAATCACTCGGTCTTTAAGCTGCCAAATTAAGAATATTTCTGTGCTCAGTGTACATGTGCGAATTTTCTTCCGCAAGCACCCATAAAAAACTTCATTAGAGTCGCGCAAATAAGCGCGAGTTGAGCGAAACTCGCACACTGTATTTTGATTTTGTAAAATTTTCGGCTTTCGACATGTGCGTCTGGCTGGCACCACTCGCAAGAAATAACAGAAAGAGCCTCCGCTTTTTATATAAGGGCCAAACCGAAGTTTTGCTGTCAAATATAACTACAAGGTACTTAACTTCCTCATTTTGATACACTCTAAGGCGAAGTTCCCGCATATTTGGTAATTTGTTCCTTCTTGTGAGTGGAACTACTACAGTTTTGGCCCTACTTCCCCGCACCTACCGTAGACAATACTTAATCCTCTCTGTACTATATCACTAGAGTATCTTTAAATTTGCCTACTGCCTAAGGACATGTCGTGGCCATAACCTTGGCACTGTATACCCATGTTCGGCAGTCTACCTAGCAATTCATCTACTAGGAGGTTCCATAGTCATAGAAATAATACTCCGCCTTGTGGGCAGCCACGGACAGTAACAGAGGAATCTCCAGATTCTGCCGTGACTAGCCTTGACTTGAGCAGAGGTTGAATCCAATCTGATAACGTCGCATAATGCGACTTCCTTATTTTCAAGTGCTTTGCTAAGAATAGAGAGCATTGTCTGTTGATCGCCATCCTTTTTCCCAGTCGTGGAGGTGAAGACATGCTCCAAAACCAGGCTGCTAACCATGACTCTCATCAGATGTGTTAAAAGGCCTTCGATACCATTGTGATGAAGTGACGGAGAAAAACCATCTGGCCATGGACACTTGAAATGTTCCCCTCTGGTGCTGACTTCGCCGTGGCTTTATGAAGGCTGGCCGCTGCGTTTTTATTTGCTATAGACTCACAGAAATTCCTGTAATTCTGTTGCTAAGTTGTTTTTTTGCAATGCATAGAGTAAGACTATGAAGATAGGACTTCCACTCTTCATTTGTATGGCACGATTGGAGAGTGAGCTACTTATCTTTCGTACTCCTTCCAGGCGTTTGTTCTACCACGGTATGCTCGGCTGACAGTGGGTGGGATTTCCCATACCATCTGATGCATTTGCTAATGTGCCGCCTTTCCTCAAGGTGACGTCGATTACATTCTGTTCTGACTGATGGAGGAGTACTCCTGCAGTGCCTGAGACGACATCAGCCACTCATTCATTAAGTGCTCCTTACCTACGGCTGTCTTCTCCCTTTTCTTGCCTATAGGGCTTCTCCACTCTACCTCGAACGTCTCGACACTGCATTGACTCCTTGTCCAAGTAGCTCAACACCAAGTATTCCGATTTGAAATGGACGCCGACTAGGTGCAATTCAGATCTCCATCCGTTGGCAATTTCCAACAGGATGGCCAAATCTTCATGTGAAAGCGGCAACACCGGATATTGAGGCCTTCTGGCGTCCGCAGCCACTGGTGTCGAGTGTCATTTCCCATCATCGACAGTTGTTACTCTAGAGGGCGTTTGTTGGCTGACATCATTTGTGTGTATTGATAGTCCGCTTTGTCACACTGTAGGTACTTTGGTACATGTCCTCTTAGTGGTGTCCGTTGACACACAAAATAATACCAAATTAATTGTAAGGACATTAATGCGATATAACTAAAAGAAGCAAAATGGAAAGCATTTGGGCAGCTAAGAGACAAACTTTTCAAAACGATTCGGTCCTTGTCGAAATTGAAATCCGGAACCCCTTCCATTTCGATCCAACACTATTACTCGGAATCGAAATTGGAACCATATCTGATAAAATCAAAAACCGATTTAAATAATTGCCCGCTCGAACTGCCATAGCAGAACTGACTGCTACAAAACTGACTCTGCTGCCTTGTTGTTTACGGCTGCGCTGCCGCTGTTACTGCCGCTGATCGTCGTAGAGTCGAAATCTAGAACATGCCTGAATAATTTGCTTATGCATAATTGGAATTTTATGTACAAAATTACGCAACGCGCAAATACAAGATTCACTTTTAGGAGTATCGCCAACATAAAACAAATTGGACACCCGACAACATAACACACTCCATTACTTGTTAGCCCAAAAGCCTATCGGCTTTTACGGAAAAAACTTCCCTTTTCCAGCTATCGCAACAAATGTGGGAAAAAATGGCAATATTGAAGAATATGTTTAAGAACATGAACGTTAAGGGTTTATTCATTACCCCCAACTACTTGAGCCAAAACCTGTCCGCACCTCTATTGATTGCAGTATAAAAGTAAAAGCAATTTTTTCCGTGCAAGCATGATTTTTAATTTAAGAAAATTAAATAAAAGTATATTTCAAAAGGTAGCATTAAGAAAATTAAATAAAACTATTAACTAAATATTGTTAAAAAAAAATATGATGACAAAAATGTACGCTGCCAAAACTGTAATTCAAGAGGTCGTTTTGCGAAGGGCTGAAGGAAACAAAAGAGGGACACAGGATCCTGCTATGCATGATATTTTAAGATTTATTTTAAAGAAAAGACTAAAACACAACTAATTACAGCGTGCCTAACAGACTCAGGGAGCCGAATTTCTTTTGTTAAAATTTCATCTGTTTCAAATCATATCCATTTATGTAAATCCAGTTTCAGAACCTTAGTTTGGACTCGTTAAAAGTCCAAAGTGTGCAAAGGCTATTAATGTGGCCCCGTTAATCCATTGTGAGTAAATTAATCAGGGACAACGTTTAATATGTTGTTTTATTTAGATTTTTGATTACTTAAATATTAACAATATATTATGCTCAAAATTGCAATATAACTATGACGAATTTATCTGTGCATGTGACCAGTGGAAGATACCGGCAACGATTGTCTTTGCGATGAAGTACATAAACATTAACTTATTGCTTTACTTATATTTTTAAGCCAGTGACTTTCAAGCATTTGTGAGGTCTAATGGACTCAAAGTACTTTAGCACAACACAAACAAACATGCAAACAGCTCGTGGCGCTTGTTTATATGTATGTACAATATGTGTAATACACATTGTGCATGTGCAAGTTAGGTACACTATCAGTTCAGGTTACCCAAATGAATGGTCTGTCTTTCCAAGCAGCCTACGACTTCCTCTGACCCTGTACTACGAGTTGGATATAACCAAACATAGTTAGAGAAACCATTAACAATGGCCAAAATATGATTATACCATTTCTTTGTTGTTTCCATCGGCCCAACGTGGTCGAAATGATAAATCACTAACGGTTTATCCCTCTTATCAATTGTACTTAAAAACACTTCCTGCTTGCCAACCTTGGCATTTACCAAAATGCATTCATCACAATTGGCTACTATCCGAGATACCTTTTCCCTTAACTTAGGGATGAAGTAAGTCTTTTTTACTAAATGCAATATTTTTTTGTTGAGAAAGGACCCTGCCGGTGCATTATTTCTACCTCCATTTGAAATTTGTACCTTACTGGTCACGTACATAGCCGGATGCAACATTCTATCCTCCGAGTCCATCTGTAAAAACACATCCCCAAAAGCATCTACTAGTTAATGCCCCTTTCAACTATTCGAGTGCCACCTGCTGAAATTCCTTAAACTCTAACTTGGAATCCTTTCGTTGGATATCGGACAATATAATACGATACAACTCATACTGCCCGTTCTTCGTCACCAAAGATGAGTATTTTCGTTACTGATCATCAATTGGTACGTAAAAATAACCATTCTTCAAATACAACGTAGTAAAAATCATTACCCTAGGCAAATTATCGATAGCAGTATCTATTGGGCCATATGGAAATTATCGCGCACTAATTTTTTCATTTAACTTTCGATAATCACAGCAAAAACGCTTTCCGTGTTTTTTTTGTGCCAATACCACAGATGCAGCATAATTTGAAGTGCTTCTCATCTGTCAACACGATCTTCGTCTTCACAGGACTTTCTATGTTTCTCTTTGGTTTATACTCATTTATCATACACTCAGTGGCGGATCTACGGGAGGGAAATGGGGAGGAGTTCCCCTCCCAAAAGGTTTCTAGGAAACAAAAAATAATCAGACAAGCGATCTTCATTTGACTTTTTGGGTGCATTAAATGTATTTTCTTTAATTTTTACAATATTATGAGTCCATTTGTACTATTTTTGGACATTTTAGACCATTCATTGTGATTGGGCTTTGAATAATAGTATTTCATTTCGGAAAATTATTATGTTAATGAAGTTTCAAAAATATGGAGTGTGTTTTTGACTTAATAAGCATAGTTTTGAAAGATCATGCAGAAAGTTCAAATAAATATCGAGACTTTCAACCCTTCAGAAAATTTCAAGAAAATGAAAATTTCAAACATGAGAAAAGGCATGCATTTTTACGAAATGCGAATGATTTCTATGAAATTCACGTCGAACTCGAAATTTTTTATAGTTCGGAAATTTTCATAATTCAAACCTTACTAATTTTTTTCGAATTCTAGTCGTCTTTACTTTATTTTTTTTTTACTAAATTCGACGAATTTTTAAAATTCGTTATAATTTAGTATGAATTGTATGGAGCTCTATAACATTGAAAAAATAACGCAAAATGCAACCCCATTTATAAAATTCCATGTAAGAAGGAAATTTCGTTTCATTCAGCTTTGATAATTTTGTACCGTCATATACCTTTGTTAAATATACAATTTTTGTAAATCCATCATAATTTAATTAAAATGAAATTCACTTTACTCTTAAAAATTGATTATATTTAATAAAACTAGATCATTTTCATCAAATTTTTTTTTAGGTCAGTTAATTTTGACAGAAATAACAGACATGGGCCTAGATGTTGAGAAATGCGTTGGAATAGGTACTGATGCCATGCATCGTTATGTTAGGTGACCGTGGAGCTGTTCGAGAAATTAAAAAAAAGGCTACAAACGCTGCTAGATCGCCATGTTTCTCTCATAAATTGAACAGCAGCATTTCGAAATCAGTAAAAGTTGCTCTAATTAAAAAAATCTCTGATAATATTAGAGAAGTAACATCAATTTTCCAAGTTTCAAGACCAAAACGTAATTCAGTTCTAGCTAAATTTTTAGGAAAGACAATAGTACAGTTGTGCGAAAATGATGGGTGCAAAGACATGATGCTGTCCTTCAGTTCACTATCGCCCTTCCAGACAACATTCCAGGCACTGACGAAAATCAGTAGATGGAAAAATAGAACAACCGCAGTTAAAGCGTCGAATCTGATCATTGTTTTGTGTAATTTCAAATTTCTTATCGGACTGTTTTGCTTCAGTGATTTTCTCTGTCTTACGCAGTCACTAAGCGTGATCCCACACGCCGAACACACGTTGACGATCATTTCAAGTAAATTTTTTCAAAAGCCACAGAATTAGTTGAAAAATTAGACGTTGAAGCTAAGAAACCTAGAACTTGTGGTCGACAGACTCATCGAAACAACCATATATCCCCAAGATGTGAGGAGTACTATAAGGTTTCAGCATACATACCACTTATTGAAATGGTGACATAAGATATAAAGACGCTGTTCTCTGAAGACGTTTTAAAAAGCTTTAATCTGAGTCTGCGTTTACCGAAACTCAACGCAAAATTAACAGAAGAAGAAATAGCTGAACTCATAAGCTGCCTTGTTGACCGATTTGGTGAAATTTTGCAAGGTAATGCAGTGGAAGCTGCACATTAGGTCTGAAATTGAGATGCCATCTACGATCGAAACACTACAAAAGTGTGACAAGGACATCTATCCAAACATTCACACACTGCTTCACCTTCTGTGCACATTGCCAGCAACCAACGCTAGTGCCGAGAGGTCTTTTTCCTCTTTGCGTCGCATCAAAACTTGGCTAAGAAGTACGATGCTGCAGGAGAGACTAAACAGGCTAGCTCTTCTCCATGTAAATTATGACGTCGAGGTTACATCAGAAGAAGATTTAGAAAGATTCTCTAAAATGGGCAAACGTATCAATTTAAATGTATGAAACTTATGTTCACACTAACACAAAGAATAAAACTTTTTTCCAATAGAGCGTTATAACGAATTGACACTTTTAAATATTGTGTTCCACCAAGATCGCCTCATATTCCATATCGTCATCTGCTTTGACGTAAAATTGTTACACTTTCAAACGTTAAAACGTGACCACCGCTAAAGCCTTTTAACTTCTCTCCGGTCCCACCTAATTTGCAATATCCAACTTCATAAAAGTGCTTCTACGTACTACACATATTGGATGCTTGGTGCAAAAGCATATGCACGCACATGCAAACATTGTTGTAAAAGAACTTTATATGGCGCGCGACAATTTTAACATTTACACTCGAGAGAGAATTTTCGCCTCTATATATTTAGTACTCTCTGGTTAGGCTAAGTGAATGATGCATAAAATAATTTGTTGGATCATGGGCTAAGTGTATGTTATATGTAGGTACTTTGACAGTGGGAGATCATTCGGTGTTAAGTGTTCGCATAGCTACAACGTTTACGAAACAAAGAAATAAATAAAATGTTGAGTTAACTGCGCCTTTAGTGTTTTCTTGCAAAATGCTATAAAGTATTTATCTTGAACTTTTTCTGTCAAGATGTTATTATTTTTGTCCGGAAATGGGACTATTTCGAACATTGGCATGTGAGCGCTATCTCTTGGAATGTGGGAAATAATGAAAATTTCATTAGTTTGTAGTTTCAGCCATGTAGAAGTTTTTATGTTTAATAATTTTTCGGAATCCACATGTTTTAAAAAATCTTGCTTCAATAATTTTGGGTTAAAAATTCCTAGTCTTGCTAGTTGCATTCCCATTTCTACATCTTCGATATATTCAGTAAAATGTTGTAAATTAAATATTAATATGTCAATCTGTTGACCCTTTTCCTTATCTTTATTTAACTTATTAATTACTGATTACTGTTTCAATCAGTATGCACAGAACCCTGGTCATCTTCTGATAATGATTATCGTATTTACTCTTGTTAAATATATTTTTCTTTTGATTTATAATGTACTATTTTTCTACCTCTATTAGTTTCTTCGAAATGCTTTCTATTAATTTGTTTGATTTTACCCGTCTTCCTAAATGGATTAGTTGTTTTATTTTTTACTAACGGTCTTGTCTAAATTCCGTGGTTGTTTCATAGTCGTTTCGATTTTTATTCAATCTTTCTATCTGTTTTATTTTATTAGCTTGCGTATCATATTGGGGTGTTCCTGCATAAATAAAAATGTCTGCTGGTGTTCTGTTTGTCGTATTATGCTTAACTTTATGATTGTCAGTATATAGTATCTCAAATTTCGTATATGTGTTCTCAGTATCTGCTTCAGTTGCTATTATTCTTAATTTTTCATTTATTGTCTTGTGAAATCTTTCTATGTCTGATAGTCCATTTTTACTTGATGTTATCTTTATTTGTACATCTTCTGAATTTAACCAAGCTTGTAAAGCTGCACACATTAATGCTGAATCTTTATCTGCTTTAATAACCTGTGGTTTACCCATTTCATTAAAAACTTTTATTATCGCTCTCTTCGCTTCTAACCAATCCCTACTTTTTATTTCAACCAATGTTGCGAATTTGGAGTATACATCAATACAGGACAGAAACTGCTGGCCTCCTACTAAGTAAAAGTCCCTAACATATCTTTCTCTTATGTTAAGTACTTCAGGTGTGATTTCGAATGTTAGCTTAGTATTTCTATGTTCTGTTTTTGCTAAGTTGCAAGTTTTGCATTCGTTAATTATATTTTGTATTAGCTTTTGGTAATCTGGGTAGTAATATTTTTCTTTAAATAAATTTATTGTTTTCTCAATACCTGGATGTAACAATTCTTTATGTCTTTTCATTATCATTTCCTTAAATTCCGCATAGGTTTGTATATCGATTTATTTTGTGCTAGATTTGATCAATTTTGTAGCTTTATTTGGGCCTATGATTTCCAAATATGCCTGATGAAAAACTGGATAGTCCACTTCATTATGGAAATAAACAACACTCCTTTTTTCACAAATATACTCTTTTTATCGTTTGTTTGGCGGTTTCGATTGTCAATTCTTTATATGTTTTTTTTATGTTCAGTTTGTGAAAATCTCTACGTTATTTTCATTTCCCTTTATTAGATCAATCTGTCTGTTATAATAATTAACTGCTCTTTCGGTTATTGATATATCAAAATGATTATCTTCTTGTGCACTGAAGCATTATTGCTTTCCATTTCTTCTCCTAAGAAATTAGCTTCGTTTAATTCATTTATCATTAAATTTTCCTCTGTTATCTTTTGCTTTAGTTTTTCTTCTTTTTCTTTTGGGGTTTCTGGGGCATTTGTTAAACCAAAGGGCATACGTAAAAATTCATAATGAGAAAGACGTTTTGGTCGAGAAAGCCGTTTTGGCAATTGACTCCTCATCCATTTGGATTTGATGGTATTTATATGCTTTTTTGTAAACTGGGTCCTCGTGCTTTGTCCTTATTGAATGTTTCATAGTACTTGTGATGGTCAAATTGTCACCCTCTCTATATTGGACATCACGGAATTCGTATAATAATTTTTTAAGGCAATCTTTTTCTTCCTGATTCAAATGTTCGATTCTCAACTCTTTACATTCTCTTATTTCGTTATTTATCGCGAAATGAAACTCTTCTGTATTTGGGGGATCAATTTCTTTAATTTCAATCTCTTCTTCTCTAATGACTTGATAAATGTTTCCTCCCAATGTTACTGTATCGGAGTCCCAATCAATATGTCCACGCGCGCCCAACATATATTCATCACCCAACAATATATCATAATAATCTTAAAAATCTTTTATGTAGAATTTTTGCTCGGACGAACAAATCTCACTATCTCACAAAGGCACGAATATTTGAATTTTCAGCAAACTCTTCTGTTCCCGGTATATTAAACTTTATCACACTTGATGTTGCACCCGAATCTGCTATATTCAATTCAATTTTTATATATGGGCTACATCTTTTTTTCCGAGGCTGGTTGAAGAAAATTTACGTCCATTCTCATCTGACCGCTCTGACTTTCCCTTGATCTTTTAACAGGCCGATTAGCTATTAAATTATATATCAAAACTATATTGTTTTCATTGTTTTCCTCTAATGCTAACTTATTAACTATTACATAAGATTTTCTTTCCAAGTCATTTACAAACTTACGGAGACTTCCATTGTAATTTGTGTGATACACCTGGCGAATCAGCTCCTCATAGGGCGTGTGGTTTTTGAATTCGTCTATTAGTGCTGTCTTCATCTCGATCCATCCCACTGCTTGGGTCATTTGGATCACTCGCGATGCCTCGCCGCACACCTGCATCTCGACCGCTGCATACAGCACCTGCATCTGCCTCTCATCCTCCGTCGGGTACAGTTGCTGGATGAGCTCCACTCGTTTTATAAAAGAGCTCAGTGTCTCTGGTGCTCCCTCGCAGATCGGGATCTGCTTTATCTGTTGCAGTGCCTGGTTCATGTGCATCTCCATCAGTATTCTTGGTGGATTTGCCATTTTGTTTTTATAGATAATTTAATTTGCTTGTTTTAGCTTTTGTTTAGTTGATACCGACCGTATAGGTTGTTCTTTTAATTAGTTTTTTTTTCACAATCACGTAATTTAGATCGGGAAAGTTCTTTTACGGATCTCGCTGATAAAATTAATTTTCTTTTATTATTATGAGTTATTCGCTGATCAAAGATAAACTAGTTGTTTAATTATATCTTTCACTTGATCAGTACCGTACAACTTTTTTTCAAAAAAAAACTATTCGACGAGATCCTACCGACTGCGCCAATAATAAGTTATCAATAAAAAAATACTTTATTAATTGAAACAAACTATTGAATTCACAAACTCTAAGTATATGTAAGATACAAGTCTTACATAGAACTGACTTATGCTGCCGTATTGATCAATAAGGAAACCTCCGATTCTTGGATAGTTTCATGGATTTATGCTGAGCTGGCTTGGTTCCCATGGATTATGCTGGACGCTGCGCTGCCGTCTTTGATGTTTTATGATTACGGCTGTGCTGCCGCTGATCATAGTCAAGGGCTTATCCGCTGACGCTGTCAATTGGTTGTATCGTCCGGTGTCGCCTTTCGTCGACGTAAGGGGTCTAGCCGCGGAGCGTTGTAGGGGGTCTGGGCGCTGGCACTGTAGGTGCTTGCATCATTCGGTGACCACTCCGATGATCGCTGCCAGATGTTTGTAATTGTATGCGCAATGCCGGCAAAGTGCTGGCGTAAGCATAATCGTAACATATTCTTATTGTTAAGTTCAAAGGCGTGGGTGTAGTTGACAATATGGATATGTCACTAAATATATGTATATATATGTAAAGATAAGTAGCTGGAGTTGGCAGCGCGATCAACAGCGGGAGTTGCCAGGCGTACAACAGCAGCGTGAGCAGAGCAGAGTAGAGTCGAAAAGCGGTAGTCAAGAAAAGTTGTAAAGTCGTTTTAACGTCGTTTAAAGTCGTTTAAAGTTGTTACTCTTATAGTTCATTATACTCATTAATTAATAATCAAATAAATATCAATCCTACATTTGGGGGCTCAACCTATCGTAATCTGGTAAAACAAAACCGTTTGTGCATAGAAATTGTGTTAAAACATTTTGCGCAGCAAATACACATACATATGTACATAAGAATGTGTGTATGTACCTATGGTGAAATTCATAGCGTCGCGTCGCTATGAAAAGAGTTACAGTCACAAAAGCAGCAGTTGAAAAGAGACAGCAAGAACAAAGTGAAGTTGCGTGTATAGAAAATAGAATAGAAAACATGGAAGATCAACTAGCGAGTATGCAAGAAAAAGTGGACGAAATTAAGCCAAGTGAACTAAAAATTACACCAGAAAGTTTTGCGAAAATTATACCTTATTTTGATGGCGAAAATGTGCCGGTTGAACAGTGGTTCAGTAATTTTGAATATAAATATATAAATAATGCCGAAGCGTACGAGTTGAATAACAATCAAATGTATGTGCAAGCGCGCGGAAAAATGATAAAAACTGCGCAGTTGTTTTTGGAGTCTGTGTGCGTAAATACATATGAACAGTTAAAAAATGCACTTGTCGATGAGTTTAAACATACAGTGGGTAGTGCCGAAGAAGAAGAATATCTTATATATAAAATTCTCGTGTCACAATGTTATGTTCCTTTGAAGCTTATAGACTCACGAACGGCTGAACCGATTTGGCTAATTTTGGTTTTAAAATGTTCGTGGAAGTCCAAGGATTGTTTAAGGTTGAGAAAATATAACAAAATTGCGACGAATACTAAAAAGGACAATTTGATTTTCCAATACAATTTTTTTTTTTAATTTAGGTTGGCATTGTGTACATTGTCAGATTAACTAATATTTTTTAGTTAATTGTTTTTGTCGAAAGGAAACACAAAAATTATAAACGTTATAAATTTTATTTTATTGAGGCACACAAATTTCATGAGAATCGGTCCAGACGTTTCAGAGGAGTATGGTAACTAACATTGTGAAACTAGAATTTTATATATAAGAAGAAACTTATGTTTTACGTGCTATGGGTGTTCTCATGAACGAGTCGATGAATTTCAAATCTGATTTCGGAGAGGTCAATGCGGAGGTTTTAAGCCTATTGCGATGTGTTTGTGTGAATTGGTTCGTGATCTATACGCATTTTTGTGAATATTAGTTTTTGTGTGAACATACTCCTCCGAAACGGCTAGACCGATTCACATGAAATTTTGTGTGCTTATTGGGCAGGTCTAACAATCGGCCAACATCTATTTTTCCTACCCCTAAGAGATAAGGGTTGCCACTCCTAACATTCCTGGCAAATCAAGTGAATTTAAAAACTCGGTAGGATAATTTACAATTTCATCAATTTTAGAAATTAATATTGATTTAGTTATTCCTTTCCAAGAAAGTGTTCTTAAGAAGAAAGGAATTCTGCGATTTTTGCTTACAATTCATGTTATGATTTCTGTAGAAAATACATATAATCAGATCAATATTTGCACATAATGCAATTTCGTGAATTCGCCACAAAAATAAATCATTGAAAGAAAATAAAGATCTAGACGAGCGAGCGGAGCGAGCGTGCCGGAGGCCGGCTAGTATATATATATAAATAAATGTAATTTTTTATAAATAAAAACTTAATAAAATCAAGAAGATGACGTTTAAAGTCGGGTGCGGACGACTTTGGGAAGCCCTGTACCACTAGCTTGCAATAAAATCCGGTATATCGCTTAAAAACACCATAAGCAACCAAAAACAAGAATTTTTAAGCAAATTTTTAAGTTTTTTTCAATTTTCTTAATTTTAGTTTTAAGTGTTGGTATTTTTTTTAAGTCTAAAGTAAGTGAGAGTAGGACGGAGCGGAGCCTATAAAGTTTTCGTTGCTCTTTGCGAGTTCGACGCGCTTCGCCGTGATTGTCTTAGTTAAACTTAAAGAGATAAATATTAAATATTCTAAGATCAGCTTTAATTTTTCACACACATTTTTTCGCTGCTTTCGTTATTGTCAAATAGTTTTCAATAACTTATAATTTTGCACCTTTAAATGCGTTTCACTATTTATTAAAAATCTATCATAAAAACTAATGGATTTTCAATATTTTTAGGAGCGACCGTACGTAATGGTGAAAAATTTAAACCTTACGGGTAATGCAAGATTTGAGGGATTTTGTATTGATCTCCTAAAAGCAATCGCCGTCCAAGTTGGCTTTCAGTATAAAATTGAATTAGTTCCTGACAATATGTATGGAGTGTATGTGCCAGAAACAAACTCATGGAATGGAATTGTTCAGGAGTTAATGGAAAGGGCAAGTTTATAGGACACATCAAATTTATAAGTAGTGGTAACAACTATCTTTCAGCGAGCGGACCTAGCTGTCGCGTCAATGACAATAAATTATGCACGAGAAAGTGTCATTGATTTTACAAAACCATTCATGAATTTGGGGATTGGAATCCTATTTAAGGTATGTTACGATATGTTTGCACAATATCCTCTACAATTCTTTCTGCTAAGCATGTAATTTTTGTTACGCAACGTTGTAGCACAAAAAGTATTTTCAATAATGAGCACTTAGATTTACAATAACGAGTAAGATCGTCTCAGGGCTTTAAAATAAATTCATGCATTTAAGGGGGTCTTTCTATGAAAAACCTCATTTCCGAGCGCTATATTCAAAAATTTATTACTCGAAAACTATAAATGATTTCGGGAAGCCGTTTTTTGTATTGTTTTCATTCATTATTGAACTTTAAATAGTTTTTTTGGTTTTACATAAAAATGACGTATGTGACCGCTACACGTCCTTCACTGCGTCCTCGTCAAAAGTGTGAAGGGCGCACGGGGTGAACGATTTTGACCGATCAGATTATCAGAAAAAAAACCTTTAAAATTAATTTTTCTCATCCCCTTGGCTATGGATAGACACGAGCTTTTTCAAAAATTCTTATAATAATAGAATTTTGAAAAAAAAAAATGTTTTTTTGCACTTTTTTCAGGCTGTTAAAAATTTTTGGACAAGAATTTCAAAAAAAGCTCGTGTCTATTTGTTGCGACATCTTTTCTGATGATAAAAATGTTTAGTATGACAAGATCGGTCCCCACCTCTAAAAAGACGACATTCGGGAAAACACGTTTAAAGTTTGACAACGTAACGAAAAATGCTCTGTCAATGCCAAACGAGCCCGTCCACAATAAAATCGTTTTACCAGCGTATTGCTAACACTATTTAGATTAAATAAATGTAAAAAAAAAATCGATTTTTTGAAACTATTACATAGAAAGACCCCCTTAAGCAATTCCCATAATATGTATATGTTTTTATTTTTCAGTATAAGCTTGTATAAGTATAAGAATATCAAATTTTGTACAGCCAAATATCGTTTTTTTTGTGGTCTTATTGCATTAAATTAATATTGAGTAAAATCATATGGTGATGGAGCCTGCATGCTCACTCTCATATTTTATTCCTTATCGCCAGTGGAAAGTAGCGAAAAATATTTTTTGGACGATATATTTTTATCAATTTGTTTTTTGTGCGGGTTTGACTGCACAAAATAACTTCGACTCTCCGAAATTCACAGTATTTTACACCATTTTGTATTTTAAAGGCATATTATTAATTTGTGTAAAATGTTAGATATCACTGGATCTTTAAATTTTTGTATGTCGAAATCCAATAGGTGCCGACAAGTCAACCTACTCGTCTCTTTTCCTTTATGAACCCATTGGCTATGGAGATTTGGTTGTATGTGCTAGCTGCTTATATCCTTGTTGCATTTGCGCTCTTTGTGATGGCTCGGTTTTCTCCAAACGAGTGGACAAACCCCCATCCATGTTACAAAGCTACCGATATTGTGGAAAACCAATTTTCCATATCAAACAGCTTCTGGTTTATAACAGGAACATTTCTACGACAAGGATCAGGACTAAACCCGAAGGTAATGCTGTGCTTAGTGCACTTTTATTTAAATTTATAAGCTAGTGTAACTAATTTAGCTTAATTTTTAGTTACAATAAGAATGTTTTTACGTATATGAGCCACCAAAAACCTACAATCCACTAACTTAAGATTGTTCTTTTCAGAAATCAGACCGAGCGCAGACGAAGTTTTTTTCATTTATGAACCCGTTAGCTATTGAAATATGGTTTTATATAGCATTTGGATATATTATAGTTTCGCTAACTATATGGATAGTTGCAAGGTTCTCTCCAGACGAATGGGTTGACTCCAAGCCGCCGTGCTCAATGGCGTGCGAGCATATATTACAGAGAATTCATAATTCTTCCTATACCAACGATGCAATTAATAAAAGTAACCAAGATTTGTGCTTGGATTGTGGAAATCGAAGCTGTAATATAAGCTTTGACGGGAAAATGAGCAATGCTGACTGTAAAGTTCGCGATACGGAGAATAGAGTAAATCCAGAAGAATTAGACGATGCTGCGCTGGAATTCGTTAGCATACAAAATGATTTTACTCTAAAAAACAGTTTTTGGTTCGCTATTGGTGCTCTTATGCAACAAGGCTCCGATTTGTACCCTAGGGTATGGATTTTTTACTCCGTCTATTGTATATTGAGATCTTGGCTATTATTGTTCCTAATGGAAGCATTTATTGATGATTTACTACATGCCCCGTTAAATCCGTCTCGATCTACCAAATTCGATCGTAACTTTTGTTTGTCTGAGTGCGAAATGCACAAATTTTACAAAATGTTATTTAAAATTGCTTTTTATATACCAATTATTATACTTTTGAGCGTTGCATAAAACTTTACACTCTTCAAAGCTAATACTTCTAATTTTAACTTTTCTGTATTAATACTAGGGTTGTTTCATTACGATTCTTTCTGTTTATATTCAAATTAAAGAAATAATTCACAACAGTTATGGTTGATAATAATCCATTTTAATTACAATTAAATAGCCCTATTAAAATAGAATGCAATAATTATTTAAGGTTGACTGCTGTAAAGAAATTTAATAATTTTGATTATCTTTTTTTAGGCAACTTCGACTCGTCTAATAAGTGGAATATGGTGGTTTTTCACTCTCATACTAATTTCATCTTATACTGCCAACTTAGCAGCATTCTTAACGGTAGAGCGCATGATTACACCAATTGAAAGTGCATCTGATTTAGCAGAGCAAACTGATATATCTTACGGCACTTTAGAAGGAGGCTCAACAATGACCTTTTTTAGGGTAGCTATTTTTCCTACACTGTAAACTAAACCTTAACAATAAAATCTTTAAGTAGGTTGGTTAGTAACGAAATTTTTTTTAATTATAGGATTCCAAAATTGGTATATACCAAAAAATGTGGCGATATATGGAAAACCGAAAAGCCTCTGTGTTTGTAAAAACCTATGAAGATGGAATTAAACGTGTAATGGAAGGAAACTATGCCTTTTTAATGGAATCGACAATGCTTGATTATGCAGTTCAAAGAGATTGTAACTTAACACAAATCGGGGGCTTACTAGACTCCAAAGGTTCGAGTCAGCCAACAATAAATTCCTTACATATTTAATTAACCTATTCAAACTAAATACATTTAATTTTACATGTGCATGGCATTTTTTGAAAAAGTGAAACGGCAAATCATATTGATAACATCTAAGATCTTGATACCATTAGGAAAGGTATCCAAAAAATGGAAATTGTCCAAGCGGACGGGAATGTGAAAATACATATTACTGCTTATAGAAACCAGAAGAATTTTAAACATTTCACAATACGAGTTTTACACTTGTTTCAATTAGTAAAGTTGTTCTATTCCGAATCTGCAAACCAAAATTTAACGGAAGTGGTTATTCACCTAGGTTTATTTCAATTCTCTATAAAAAAGTAATAATAAGTTCGTACAAATGTATGTAACGGGCAGAAGGATGCGTGGCATACCCCATAAAGCATTCAAACTCTCCCTTTTCTTCTCAACCGCTGATTTTACCAAAAGTGCGCATAATAGTTAAACTGATGAGGATTATTGAATTATGTTAGCTAATCAGCCCCTTTCTCCATACTTCACTGTTTACTCTCCACGCTATAAATGCTATCCGATTAAAATTTCCCACAGGGCATAACACTATGCTTTTAGTAGTATGATGCAAAAAATTAGACTGAACTGATTTTCAGACCCCTCCATAAATAACTGGTCTAGAATCTAGTTCGTAAAACTATGTAGACTAGACTCACGGGAATTATAAGATTAATATTGTTTCAGTTTACGACATCGCAGTTATTTACTGTTTACTCCAAAACCTTTTTATGTAACAAATTAAAGATCGCCATATATCTTTATATATTTATTTCTTAACTGTTAATTTTAACATCTTGTGGAAAGGTTCTTATCTTATTCTTCTTATTTTTCCCAGCGAAACCGTAAAAAATGTTGTCTGTTAATAAATGCGGTTGTTATCAATCAACCCATGAATAGACTGATAATATAATTTGAAAAAGCATGTTATTATTAATATAATACATATTAAAATAATCCCATTAATTCCTCTAAAATGCACTCAGTATGAATAGCCTTTTCAGTGGTTTTGTGTACTCTCTTTTTGTTTTATATACCGTGGGCTTTTCGATTAATTGATATAATTTATTTGTAGGTTACGGAATTGCAACACCGAAAGGGTCTCCATGGCGAGACAAAATTTCGTTGGCCATTTTAGAGTTACAGGAAAAGGGAATTATTCAGATACTGTATGATAAGTGGTGGAAAAATACCGGAGATGTATGTAACAGAGATGACAAAAGCAAGGAATCGAAAGCGAACGCATTAGGAGTTGAAAATATAGGTAAGGCCAATTCGAATTGATAATATTTTTCTTAATCGATTTGTTTTATATTCTTAAGGAGGAGTATTTGTTGTGCTGCTTTGTGGACTTGCTCTGGCTGTAGTAGTAGCAATCTTTGAATTTTGCTGGAATTCCAAGAAAAACTTAAATACTGATAATCAATCACTTTGCTCGGAAATGGCAGAGGAACTCAGGTTTGCTATGCATTGCCATGGTTCCAAACAACGACCAGCACAAAAACGGCATTGTTTAAAATGTTCGCCCGGAAACACTTACGTTCCCACAAATCTGGGCATGTCCAACATAGGGGTTCATTATAATGTTTTTAACTAAATAAGATGTTTACATATTTGGTCTAATAAAATCAATGTCATATATATAAATTTTTTTCCGCTGTTCCAGATTTCGATTCCAAATCGGTTTCAAAAGTTCTGCGCCTTTCTATGTCCGTAATCGCAAGGTTAGCAAAATACGTTTTTCACAATATCTCGATGCCCGGTTTCATGAAAAATTTTATGTCTGCATTTACCGAATGCCAAATTTATTTAGGCCGACTCTATATGTTTGTATGGTATGTTGAGATCAGTGGTTGATCCACGGGTTAATATTTTTCCAAAAAATGGTTTGAGGAGCAATTGTCCGCAACTTTCAAAGATAGATTGTTGTATGCAGGACCAGTTTTGTTTGTTTTTTTTTTTTTTTTTTTTGATGCCAGTAGTAAACCAAAGGCGTCGCAATCAGCAAAATCGGCTTTTCAGTTTTGCAGCTAGTTATTTTGGACTCGATAAATTATGGCTGGTCGACAAAATCGTTGAAGATCGATGTAAAATTATGAAAAAATAGGTATAACAATAAAATAATTCAATTGTAACTGGCAGAACATAAAAAGCAAATTATATTACAATAACTAATACCAAAGGAATAAGCGAGATGCGTTGGAATACTTGCGGGGAAAAATGCACAGCTAAAGGTGACTTAATAATATATTGTGGTATGCCCAATTTAAACGACCAACATGTCAATGGTGTTGGCATTTATTACAGTCGAAGAATCAGAAGGGCACTGATTGGATGGCAGGCAATTTCAGATCGAGTAATAACTGCAAGTCTTAATACAAAACCGCGGAAAATAACTATCCTTTATACTCCAACAGAAGAAAGCGAATTAGAAACCAAAGAGGAGTTTTACAACTTGCTCGACAGGACACTATCGCATGTCAACCGAAACGATATCATAATTCTTATGGGTGATTTTAACGCCAGAATTGGAAGTAATAACACCGGGGTTGAACTTGTTATCGGGAGAAATGGCATTGGAGAGAGAAAAGAGAATGGCGACCTACTAATAGAAACGTGCTCTATCCATGGTCTTATGATTGGCGGGTCTCTTTTTATCCACAAGGCAGTTCTCCAATTACAGGGTCCGGCACTCAAAGTGTAACCAATTAAAAAGGCCATAAATTCATTTTGGAAAATTACCTTTACTCAATTCAAGGTACAAAATGTGTAAAAATAATACGAAATTTAGAAACAATTTACTTTCGCTCAATATGGCCACCTTTTGCCTTCACTATGGCCTTGAGACGGACCAAAAATGAATCGCAAGCTGCCCGAATGTGACTTGCAGGTATTTTGGCCCACTCGTGGACAATGGCTTTTTTCAGCGCCTCGAGACTTTTGTATCTTTTAGTTCGGACCTTGCTCTCCAAAATGGCCCAAAGAGAATAATCCATCGGATTCGCGTCTGGTGAATTCGAGAGCCATTGTGTGGACGTTATGAAGTTCGGAACGTTGTTTTTCAGCCATTCTTGGTTCACTCGAGCTTTGTGAGACGGTGCCGAGTCATGTTGAAACGTCCATGGTCTGCCACCGAAATGTTTGTCTGCCCACGGCTTCAAAGCAAGCTCCAGAATACTTTCCCGATAATATTGCGCATTAACCTTGACGCCAGGCTCGATGAAAACGATTGGAGAGCGCCCATCTGCGGTTATAGCGCTCCCAAACCATTATCTGTGGCGGGTGCTGCCTCCTGGTGGCCAATCGATGACTCAAATTCTCGTATGAACGGTCCCTCAAGTAAACCCTATCGTTTTGAGAGTTTACGAATTGCTCAATTGTAAAAATTTTCTCGTCAGAAAACACAATGTTCGGCAATTGACCGCTTTCGGCCAAGCGAAGCAACTCCTTCGCTCTCTCAAGTCTGACTTGTTGCTGCTTCGGTGTGAGATCATGTGCCTTTTGGATCTTGTAAGGCTTGACCTTGAGATCATTTTTCAGTATACGACGGATGCTACGGTCAGATATTTTTAGTTCTTTCGCCATTTGATTGGCACTTCGTCGGGGATTTCGCTCAAGTCGCTTCTTCACTTTTTGAACCATCTCACGTGACTTTGCAGTCTTTTGATGACCACCTCCATGACGTTTTGCGATGCTACCAGTATCATTGTAACGAGTTATGGTGCGATAAACGAAAACTTTATTTACTTTAAGGTGTTCGAGCTCACGAACAATCGCTGGTTGTGATTTTCAATCTAAATATAATGCAACTACACTATTACGTTTGAAATCCATTACTGATTTTTTTTCGCGTTTACTCACGGCAAAATGCTTTCGTGCGCTTGTAAACAATACTCTAAACTGTCATTTAGCTAACTTACAGACAGCTGATGCCCGTGCGTCAGCTGCGCGAGCGGTCTGAATTTGGTTACACTTCGAGTGTCGGACCCTGTAGACCACATATGCATCAGTAAGCGATGGATTCGCTCTCTACTTGATGTTGGAAACAAACGAAGCGCAGAGATAGGTAGCGACCACTACCTCGTTGTGGTGAAATGAAACTCCGAACGGCGTCAGCAGTCCATAAAAGCGGCTCTAACAGGGAAAATTTTCAAATCGGCAAACTACAAGATAACGTAAAAATCAATTTTGTCCGATCAATGTGCACCAAATATGAAAATCGTTGCGAAACAAACAATGTAATAGAAATTTGTAATATGTGGGATAACGCGAAAAAATCTATAATAGAAGCAGCGAACGAAGTACTCGGAAAATCGACAAAAAACAACAGAAAGTGATTAAGCACAACGTTCTGGCAACTAGTAGAAACAAGAAGCCAAAAAAAGAACCGATTGCTAAGTGTTCCGAGTACGATTGCTCGGAACTTGTTAGAGAAATCGCAACGCTAACTAAACAAATAAAAAGACATGCAAGGGTTGACAAAAGAGCATTTCACGAAAGACTGGCGCATGAGGTTGAAGTTGCCGCTTCTAAAGGAAATCTGAAGGAAATATTCAGTATAACCAGGAAGCTTTCCAAAAATTGCATTAATGGCGCTGTGCCTATAAAAGATCAACAGGGTAATCTCAGAACGATGGATGAAGAACAATTGAATATATGGCGCGAACACTTTTGCAAAACATTCAACATAATCTAAAATTTCAATGAAATGCCTGCTCTCAGTCATCATAAACGTCTATTTCGTAATATTTGCACCGAACCTCCTAGTAAAGCTGAAATAGAGGAGGCTATAGTCTGCATGCATTGACAATATTCCGGCTGAATGCTTAAAAGTATATCCACTTTTTAGAGAGATTTGGAATTCGGAATTTCTTACCATTGGAATGGAAAGAATCCATTATAGTCAAAGTACCTAAAAAGGGTAATCTCTCAGATATCAACAATTAGAGCTAAGTTTTTAACAAGGTAATTTTGAATCGCATCAGTAGTCCGCCCAACGAACAACTTCGCAAGCAACAATCTGGGTTTCGTCCGAATCGTACTTGCATTGATAACATTGACAGCATGCGTGTGATAACAGAACAATTCGTTGAGTTCAACACCAGTCTGTATGCAACATTTATAGATAACGATAAGGCATTTGATTCAGTTAAAAGAGAATTTATCTGGCTATCCCTGCAAAGGCTCGGTATTCCACATAAGATTATCAATATAATTAGCAAAAAGTTCGAGGGCTCAAAATGCAAAGTCTTACATAATGAAAAACTAAGTGACCCATTTGAGTCGACCACAGGTGGTAAACAAGGCTGCATCTTATCGCCATTATTATTTACTGTGGTCATGGACTGGGTGCTTAAGATTTTTGACTCACAGAATAGAGGCATAAACTGGAGACTCAGCGCCAACCTTGAGGATCTTGAATACGCGTACGACAACGTCCTACTCTCCCACTCACACCAAACAAAGGTTGGCCTTAAGATATACCAAAGAATATAGAACTATATATAGTAGTACATAAGAATATATAGAACTATATATATAGTATATATAATAGTTCTATATTCTTTGGATATACATAAAGAAAACTGAGTCAATGCGCTTAAAAGCCAGTAATACATCACCCTTTACAATTGATGGCAAATACATTGTTGATACTGAAAGCTGCCATACAAATTTTCACAGACTGCTCCAAAATAAAATCCGGCGTTGGGCCATCGGTAAGCTGTATAGACCCACCAATGGAGATACCTTTCAAGTTACCGGACCAATCTAACATCTTCCAGGCGGAGGTGTTCGCCATAAAGAAGGCTGCAGAACCCTAGAGCAAAGTCGAATAATAATAATAATAATGTGCAAACTGTCTCGAGACTCACGCAGCTAGCTATAAAGGATGCAGAGTCTATCAGCAACTAATTGCAAACAAAGCGCCCACAACTATAAACGCAAATAGAAAACAATTTCAAAGAAGTGAGTTTATTCACAACAATCCAGAACCTCAAAATATCCGTAACCAAGCGTATCACGAAAATAATTACAACACTCAGCCTACATATGCTCAAGTTTTAGGAAATTCAACAAGTAACAAGGATAGTAGTGCCTTGGAAAGAATTGAAAAAATCCTAATAAAACAGTCTGAGAATACAGATAATCTATTAAATATGATAATGATGCTTGTCAACAAATTATGCAATTAGATGTACGTATAGCCATATGGAATGCCAATGGGCTTGCCATTCATTTAAATGAAATAAAACTCTTTCTTAAATCGAATGCTATAGACATAATGTTAATATCTGAGACGCACTTTAATAATAAATCATTCTTTAAGATAAATGGTTATGAAACTATTGTAGCAAATCACCCAGCTAACACAGCTAGAGGTGGTGCCGCAATAATTATTAAAAACACATTAAAATATACTTAACTAAACAGTATTCAACAAAATACAATTCAAGCTGCTATAATACAAATTAAATGCATGCATATTGAAACATCAATAGCCGCAATATATGTATGTCCCTCCAAGATCTACTTTAAAAGAAGACGACTTTAAGCTGTTCTTTCAAAATCTCGGCAGTCACTTTTTAGCAGGCGGTGACTACAACGCTAAACATCCGTGGTGGGGATCTAGATTGGCGAATCCTAAAGGTACGGAGCTTTATAAATGCATTAACGCTAAGAACTATTCAACATTAAGCACCGGAAAGCCTACATATTGGCCAACAGATCCTAGAAAAATTCCAGATCTATTAGACTTTGTAGTATACAATGGCGTACCACAACATCAACTCCACATTGAAGAAAACTTTGAACTAAGCTCAGACCACTCTCCAAGTATAGTGACCTATGGTGCAACTGTGACATTAAAAAATCGGCCATACAAAATCATCACAAGGCGATCTAACATCGGAGATTTTAAAAACTTTCTTGAAAGCAAAGTACGCCTTGACGTACCACTTAAAACAGGAGATGAAATTGATTCTGCAATTGAAACGCTCACTAAGGCAATTCATGAGGCTGGAGTTTATTGCACCCCACAATCAAGCGCGAATCATTCCAACAAACCATATCCTTGGAGCTGAGGCAATTAATTAAAAACAAAAGGAAACTCCGAAAGAAGTGGCAACTAAGCCGAAGCCCAATTGATAAACAGTTGCTGAATAAAGCTACTAAAGATCTTAAGCAAAAATTATGGGAACTAAAAAATGCTGCAACGTCAGAATATCTTAAAAGCCTTGACCCATGCACACCAGATCTAAGTTATAGTCTTTGGAGAGCAACCAGTTTCTTGAAGCGGCCAAGCAGAAGGAAAACGGCAATAGTTGACAATAATGGTAGACTGTGTAAAAGTGATAAGGAAATTGCGGAAAGATTTGCACAACATCTCCACACAGTGTTCCAACCTAACTCGGAATTTGACTAGGAAACAGTGACAGAGGTTGACAATTTTCTTAACTCGGCTTGCCAGATGAGTATGCCTATCCGTCAGACAACAATCGCAGAAGTGCAAGCTGAAATTTGGAGAATAAATGCCAAGAAAGCACCCGGATATGACAAAATTGATGGTACAACAATTAAAAACTTGCCACCAAAATGCATTAGACTTTTGTCGTACATCTATAATGCCATGCTCAGACTTGAATACTTCCCAACTCAATGGAAATGCGCTGAACTAATTATTCTGCCAAAACCAAACAAGCCTGAACAACACGCGTCATCATATC
Organism: Chymomyza amoena; assembly: GCA_037043745.1. Classification (NCBI taxonomy): domain Eukaryota; kingdom Metazoa; phylum Arthropoda; class Insecta; order Diptera; family Drosophilidae; genus Chymomyza; species Chymomyza amoena. The sequence continues at coordinate 77,587 of JBAMAX010004437.1, read as the reverse complement.
GTCCCATTAGTTTGCTGGTGACATTCGCTAAGGTATTTGAAAAAATACTTTTGAGAAGAATGTCAGTGGTTTTAGAGGACACCAACATCATACCCGAACATCAGTTTGGGTTCAAAAGAGGCCATGGCACAATTGAACAATGCCATCGTATTGTTAAAAAGATAGTGGATGCATTTGAAAACAAACAGTACAGCGCTGCGATATTTTTGGATATCCAGCAAGCATTTGACAAAGTCTGGCACGCAGGAGTACTTTATAAAATCAAAAAATGGCTTCCTGCACCGTATTTCTTATTCTTTAAATCGTACCTCAGCTGTAGAAAATTTTATGTCCAATATGCTGATGAGCACTCGGAACTGTACTCAAACGCCGGAGTTCCTCAAGGTAGTGTACTTGGGCCAGTGCTATACACAATTTTTACTGCGGACCTTCCTACAAATGACAATGTTGAAGTTGCAACCTATGCGGATGACACAGCAATTATTTCTAACACCGCAATTCCGGCAATGGCGTCACAAAATTTACAAGAGCAACTCGGTCTTATTGAAACATGGCTGAAAAAATGGAGAATTTTAGTAAACACGCAAAAATCAGTCCAAACTACGTTCACATTGAAACGAGGAAAATGCCCTCTTGTGACGTTAAATGGTATGTCCATACCGGATGAAGAATCTGTCAAATACCTTGGAGTGCATTTGGATCGGCGACTCACGTGGAATAAGCATATAAAATCAAAGCATATGCAGCTTAAAATTAAAACCAAAAGAATGTATTGGCTTCTAGGTCCGCGATCGCAGCTTAGTTTGGAGAATAAAGTTCGGCTTTACGCAGTTCTCAAGCCAGTCTGGACGTATGCCATGCAGCTCTGGGGGACGGCGAGCACCTCAAACATCGAAATCCTGCAAAGATATCAATCGATAACTCTTAGAAACATTGCAGGCGCTCCTTGGTACGTAACCAACAAAGAAATTCACAAAGATTTGAATGTTCCTTACGTAAAAGACGAAATATTAAAATCATCGAGAAGATATTTTGAGAGACTCTCAAATCATGAAAACTCGCTGGCAATTAATCTTCTAGATAATAGTTTGGACGTTAGACGTCTGAAGAGATATCATGTTCTGGATCTTCCAGATAGATTTTTATAATATATAGAGTTAATTATATACAATTTAAGTATATTGGTGTTGCTCACTGGAGCATAACCAACCCAGTTATATTCATAATATAAGCAAATTTGTTAAATGTCAATATGACAGATCGCAAATAAAAATAAAAAAAAAAAAAAAAATTAATGGTATATATAATTTTAAGGAATAAATTACAAAAATTAATGTTTGGTGTTTTGCTATTTTTATATTCCCTCATCATTCACAGCGCTTCATACCTCTTTCACTCATATACCACACCTTCAATTAGTTTTTTTTCTTCACTAAAAATTACCTAGAAACACTTTATATGACAAAACAACGTTTGTCGGGGGCTTGTTTCATAAAAATTTACTTCAAGGGTAAAGATATTGTTTTCTTATTTAAGAAAGGTTTGCTCTTATAGTTTGTTATGCTAAACAATAACAATTCGTGTTTCTCCCATCACTTGAATTCTTTCAACCATCAAACATCCAATAAGTTTAAAAAAGCAATAAAAATCAAGGAAAAAAACGATTAGCGGTTAATTTTTATACCCTTTATACCGTATGGTGCAAAGAGTATATTAAATATGTCAATCACCATATTTTTTGAACACGTGTTTTTATTCGTTCTCCATATGTTGTGAATGTGAATCAAATCGATTTGGTAGAACAATGTTAAAAAAAAGTAATCAAAAAAAGTCCAAAAATTTTTTTTTTAAATTGTGAGTCCATTTTATTTTATTTTTTATAAGCGTAAATAATTGGCCTTAAAATTGAATATATTTATGTTTTTTTGTTTTTTTTTTACTACTTTTTGGGATTTTCAGTCTAATTTGTTTGTTTCTCACTTAATTTTTTGGTTTCTCCCAACTTTTTAATTGAGGTATTAACATGATTCAACACACTTCATCTTCTATCTTATCCAAGGTTATGAAGCATCTTGGTATAAAGGACTTGGAGTCTGCCACTACTCCTTCTGTCCTTTACATATACTGCACAAATCTAGCGTACTCCTCATATCTATAGGTAAAGGGACTACTAATGTTGTTGTTGGACACAAAGTAAATGTACTAACCAAAACACTACCTGTTCTGCTAGTAACGCTGCTGTTTTGTACAGCGATTGTGCGATAATCAATTAATGGTGAAGATGATGCTTTGTAGCCGAGTAAAAGATTTTGAAGCTGTATTAAAATAATAAAAAGAATATTTAATTGTTTTCATCAATATTTAATTATTTTTCAGTATTAAGCACCGGGCTTCATCTAAATCATTAAAAGTATCAATTTCCAGCGTATCTTTTGTTTCAATATCCACAGTTGCACACCTTAAAAAAGAAATAATGAAAATTTTTTTATATATATATTATATAAATATATTATAATATATAATATTGGATTTTGTTTGTATATCTATATATGTATGTATGTATATAAAAGAAACTTATGTTTTACGTGTTACGAAGGTTCTCATGAACGCGTTGATGAATTTCAAATCTGATTTTTGCGTGTGTTGTCAATACGGAGGTTCTAAGCCTGTTTCGATGTGTTTGTGTGTATTGGTTCGTGATATATATGAATTTTTGTGAATATCGGTTTTTGTGTATATATTGCAATATATACAAAAACTGGTATTGTTGCTTATCAATGTTCGAGGTCCAACATCGTTTCAATCATTGAAAACAGTGAATGGCGTATTGTGTGCAACGTATCGAGACGCATGCCAAAAATTGAATTTGTTGGAAAATGATTTGCACTAGGATCAAACGTTAGCAGATGCTGCTTTTACTGCTCATCCATATCAAATACGTTTTCTATTTGCGATTATTTTAGCAACATGTTTTCCATCAAATCCACATGAATTGTGGATAAAATATCAAGATTATTTATCACAAGATGATAGGACAATTAGGACAATTGGGAATGCCGTCTCCTAATCGATCATGGCATGATGTATTTCAATTGGAAGAAATGCAACGAATCAAATTAATAATCAATTTAATCGTACTACCCAGGAACGTGAAGATCGCAATGAATGTGAAGGAATTCGGCTAAGACAGACCCGTGAAGCGCGACATTCGGCTAATAAGGGTACAAGTTTTAATCAAGCTGCAAACTAATCTAAAAATCTTATATTATATATGTACATATATACAGTATGTCAAGAAAGTGTTTTTACAAGGGAAAAAAGCATCAAATTTTTTGTTTGGTCGCAAAAATACATATTTTTTTTTTATCATTTTTTAGTAAAACAAAGTATGCAGTATGGTTAGTAACTTAATTCTAAACAATATAATATAAAAAAAATGTTGCATTCAATGCATAAGACTAAAAACTAAAATCACACATTTTCAGGATTGTTAAGAAAGTGTTTTTCTTGTTTAACTAAAATTACCAACTAAAACTAAGTAAATTAAAGGATTTTAATATTTTGTGTGCCTGTCTTCCTATATATCGGTTTTGAGCTCAACACGACTTTTGGGGCTGTGTTTGGCCACTTTTTTCTTTAAAAGGATCACAAATTTTCTATTGTGTTGATGTCTGGACTCTAAGGTGAAGTATCTATCACTTATTTACTGTTGAAGAGGAGCCACATCCTCCCCATATGAGCCTTATACTTTGGGTCGTTGTCTTGATAAAATTTAAAAGTATGCCTGTTGTCGCAGTAAAATCTAAATTTTCTGGCACTACCTGGCAAATGTGATGTTAAAATGTTCAAATATTGTGGAGCATCCATTGTATTGTCAATAAATGCCAATTCTTCAACCCCTTGGCGGGATTTGCACTCCCACACCATCACCGACAGTTTTTCAAATTTCACGGCTGGTATTAAATTTTTATTGCTTCAGACTCTGGATGGTCCATCGTTATAAAACATAATTTTTGTTTCATCACAAAATATTTCGTCATCCCAATATGTGGAGCTCTTCTCCAAATGCTCCTTTGCGAATAGCAGCCGCTCTTCTATGTTTACACTAGAAAGCAATGACTTCTTACGAGCTACTCTTGATGTGTACTCATTGCGAATAAGCAATTGTCGCACAATTTCGTGAGAAATATCAACACCATTCTCGTCGTTAGCTTGATAGCAATAGCTCTAGCAGAAATTCGAGGATTTGCTCCCACTTTCCTCACTATTTTTCGTTCCTCCCTGTCTGTAATTTTTCGGGGCCGTCCATATGACACCTTTGCTTCCAGCCTATCTTCCTTGTTGGCCCTATTTAAAATGTTGTAAATAGTTTGCCTTGTTAGGCAAAACATTTCTGACAATTGTGGATCGGCTTTTCCAATCTGATGATTATAATATACCAGCTGGGCAAAAGACACTGATAGCAGGTAGAACTCATTAGCAAATGGCAAAATTTTCAGCACAATAACAGACAGATTGAAGGAACAAGGAATGCAAAAAAAAACGGCAACGGGATCGACCACAAGGAATTCCAAAGAATGGTAAAAACACTTTCTTGACACGCTTGAAAATATGTATTTTTAGTTTTTAGTCCATTTTTGTTAGGTTAGTACGTTGAATGGTACCTTTTTTTTGTCATATGTTGTTTAAAATTAAGTTTCCTACCACACTGCAAACTTTGTTTTACTAAAAATTAATCAAAAAATATATATTTTTGCGACAAAACATAAAATTTTATGTTTTTCCCCCTTGTAAAAACACTTTCTTGACAAACTGTATACACTAGGTAACCCGACAAGCGTTGTTGCCACTAAAGCCGTAGTACAGCAGGCGATTTTACACTTAAATGTGAATTCCTCCCATATTGTTTAAATTTCCCAAAAACTAATGATGAGGTTTTCTTAAATATATATTTTTAAGGAATTAACAAAAATAATAACAACAATTCATTAACAAGTTTCCTTAATAACTAACAAAATGTAAAAAATGGCATTAATTCAGCGCCACAAAAGTCTTAGTACACTTAGACGGAATACCGAATTTACGTTGTTGCAGCTGTTTGTTTTGATTTTTGCAACGGGACTTTTTTGTATATGCTTTGCTTTACTTTCGTATACGCGTATGGGAATTTTCCGCTGCCAATATTTGCCTTATTAACTGCAAAAATGACGCGTAAGGAAATTTCAATTGAAGAACGCGAATTGAATTATTATTGAATTTACACGTAAAAGATGGAAAATTGTATTCCGAAATTGGAAAAATTTTGTCAGAACTCCAGTCAAGAGTCCAAAAAGTCATAACTATAGGTTACACCCAAATCCTCTAAAAACAGTTTAAACGCCCGGCTGGTAAATTGCGTTCCATTATCGGTAATTAATACTTTCGGTGCTCTAAATCTCGAAAGTATTCTTTCGCGAAACGCTTTTTGCGATGACACCGCCGTTGCTTTTTTAAAGGGACCAATTCTGCCAACTTTGAGAAACGGTCCACGAAAACCAAAAGCACTGTGTTGCTATGTTTCCGCCGAGGTAATGGCCCAACAAAATCCGCACACACTGTTGCCCAATTTGCGTCGAATGTCTCTATACATTCCCGTCCAATAGTACCGTGCTGATACTCTGGCAATAGTCTTCCGGCTGCCTGTGCATCCTGCCGCCGGCGCATCAGGGCACTCAGCTATGACTCGCAGCCTTTTCTCCGTAGGCACACACAATTTCCACGCAGCCACTCATTTCCAACTCTATGCGGCATGTGGCGATAAGGCTGGGCCGCCTCTATCAAATAGTCGGCAAACTTTTGTGGCGCAGCTTCTATATCTTTTCGCATTTGCTAATCCAAGCACACGTAGGCTCAGCTTGTGCAGCGATTTCCGCCGTTCGCATACACTTGTCAGCACTCAATGGTTGTCGAGATAGCGCATCCGCCACAACATTAAGTTGGCCTTTTCTGTACGCTATCTTGAAATCATATTGCTGTAGCTCTAACGCCCATCGTGCTACTCGGCCTGCAGGACTTTCAATGGAATATAACCATTTTAAAGCCATGTGATCAGTCACAACTTTAAAATGGTATCCTTCCAGATATGGACACAACTTACGGATGGCCCGTACTATGGCCTCTGCCTATTTCTCTGTTGCAGAGTAATTCCGCCCAGCTGAATTAAATGTTCAGCTAGCATACGATATTACTCTTTCGCCATCACCTGAGTTTTGGGTCAGGATTGCGGCTAATCCGTAGTTGCTTGCATCTGTGTGTAGCACAAACACCGGCGCCGCAGTAAGCCTCGCCTTTATCTCCTAAACGTCTTTTCTTGCTCTTGGGTCCACATTCATTTGACGCCTTTTTTTAAAAGGGCATTTAAAGGATGTGCCATTGCAAAGAACCCAGGAACTAACCGCCTATACCAGGAGGCAACGCCTTTAAGCGGCGGAAAACTTCTATCAGATTGGCCATATGCTCCTCCAGCGTGCGTCCAATGACAATAATGTCATCTAAGTACGCAAACGCTTGTGATTGCATGTCTGCTCCAATCACGGCATCCAACGCCCTCCGAAATGTGGCCGGCGCTGAATGTAGGCCAAAGGGCATAACCTTCCAATGGAACAGTCCTCTCCCAGGCACTGTAAACGCAGTATATTCTCTGCTCTTTTCCTTCATTGAAATTTGCCAGTAACCATATCTTAAATCTAAGCTACTGATATATTGGTTGGCAAAATCCTACACTGAACCCTCCTCGAGGGTGCCGACTGGTAATAGGTACCACAGAAATTCCCTCGCGTAGTAGGGAGGTATGTAGCAAAGGTAAAGCTCCATGTGCAAGTGTTCGTTACTCATTAATAGTACAGCATTTGAAAATGGAGTTTTACCATGGTGTGAGGTAAAAAGCTGGATCAAGGTGTTATGCGACCCGTGCCGAGGATCAGCCTGGCTTGAGGCCCTTTTTAAAAATAGCCCAGTCTCTAACGTGAGCTTACGGATACCTGGCGCCTTCCGTAATAACTAGCCTTACCTGCGTAGTTCGGAGCTATGCGCAGGCGGACATCCTTTCTCCGACACTCGTGGAACCAAATATAACGAATATAACCAAAACAAAAATAAAAACAATAAGGAGTCCGGTTCTTCTTCAAACAAACCGGAAGGAGCAGCAGGCTCCGAGAAATGAGCAGCGTTTAAAACGAGTTCTCAAACAGCCACCACGATGACAGAAGTCAAACTTAGTCAAAGTGGAGCCTAACTCCAGTGCATCAGGGCCTCCCGCGGCAGTCGGAACCAGGCCAATTAGTCGACGTCCTGTGGCTATGCGGCGGACTGGGGAAGATACTGCCAAACGAGGTACTGAGGCCAGAGCTTACGCTGGAAAATAGCCGTTAGTGAAGATCACTGATCCTACCAAAGCTGGGTACTTGGAGAAGCGAAATGCTGTCAAGATACTAAAGCGACTGCATGAAGCACCACCGTCAGCAGAAGAGCTAACTAAAGAAATGAAGAAATCGATTGACTGGGCGAAAGCAGTGCTGCCAAACTTCACATTAGAAAAGCCGACAACATCGACGGCCGCAAAAAGACAGAGGTCTGCTGAAGAGTTCAAACCGTCAAAGAAACGACCGAAGAATCGCGGCGTGACGCCGAACATATCGTTTGCGGAAGTGGCACGCAATCGCATAATAATTGGTGTTCTGAATGAGGGTGATTCTGAAGGAAAAATTCCCAGAGCCCAATGGAAGTGGGTGCAAGCTGCATTAACAAACGTTGCCCTGGAAGTGCAGCTGAGCACTCCGGGACCTCCGCCGTCATGCACGGACGCTGGCTGGTATCAAGGCCAAATAAAAATAATAGCCTGCGACGACGAACGTTCGGTCGAGCTGTACAAAGCAGCAATGGCTAGGGTCGGAGAAGTATACCCTGGGGCGAAACTGGTCGCGGTCGACAAGAGGGATATCCCGTCTCGACCGAGGGCACGAGTGTGGATCCCAGACACACCTTCCGACCCGGAGAAAATCATACAGCTGATCAAGGTGTGCAACCCCAATCTTCCACCGGCAGGTTGGAAATTTTTCAAAGCTTTTGACAACGCGGAGGAAGAAACCGGTGTGGAGACAAAACGGGCCACGATGCAGGCTATGCTGTTCCTTACTAACGACTCGTTGGAGCCGCTGACGAAGAGTGGCGGCGTCATTAACTACGGGTTTGGCAAGGTCAGGGTCAAAACCTATAAGGTCAACAGCTAGACTCTCAAAAATGAGTGCAAGTACGACATCCGAGCTAATGGCTGGTTCGAGTACAATGTACACAGAAAAAGAGCTTCTAAGCGATTCACAAGAAATGTAGATACCACTTTAACTAATGCATCTTCTTCAAATAAATCTTCATCATAGCAAACTAGCGTCACTAGCACTAATTGATCGCATGGCAGCAGACAAGCCTGATTTCGTCGTCATTCAGGAGCCATGGATCAATGGAGGGCGTATTTGCGGATTGAGGACATCTAATTATAAATTATACGATGCGGACTGTGAAGGTAAAGCAAGAGCATGTATAATGACTAAAACACAACTAACCACATTTATGATTCATAAATATAGCAACGCAGACACAACCACGATAAGCTGGGAGACGGTCAAGCAAACGTACTGGCTATCATCCATATACATGGCTCATGACGACCTTCGCAGTACCTTCGCAGCTGTTAAAAGAGCTGGTACTGGGCAGCGAGGCTTGCGGCAGCTTGCTTATATTAGGAGGCGATGCAAATGCCCATCATACAACCTGGGGAAGCTTAGATATTAACGAGCGAGGTGAGTCACTTTTTAATTATATTCTGGGATCAAGACTGCTGATTTGCAATCGGGGTACTGAACCTACATTTGTTGTAAGAAACCGTCAAGAAGTTCTCGACATTACATTAGTCTCGGACGCACTAATAGTCAGAGTAGTGAACTGGAGGGTACTCAATGAGCATTCCTTCTCTGACCATAGATATATCGAATGCACGTTCCAGGAGGAAACCATTCGCTTTAAACCAATCAAATTTAGGAATCACAAGAGAATAAACTGGCTAGTGTACGCTCAAGAGCTAGCAAAACGTTTGTCCATAGATCCCCCTTATAATCCAACTAACAAAGATACCTTGGATAACCTGGTCGATATATTCACCAAAAATTGCAACCAAGCCCTGCAAAAAGCTTGCCCATTAACTAAACATAGAGGAAAAAGAAAGCCTGGTGGTCTCCCGAACTACAAGAACTTAAAGATGAGAGTAGGACGTAATTTAATAGCCAAGCTTTCACAGGATGAAAGAGAGTGGGATTGCTACTATGACCAACTAACAATCTATAAGAAAAAAATAAGAAAAGCAAAGATATCCTCTTGGAGAAGTTTTTGTGGTGAAATTGAAACTGCGGTAGATGCATCTCGGTTGAGGAAAACTCTAACAAAATCTTCTCAATCCATTGGCTATCTTCAGAGATCAGACTCCAGTTGGACGACATCTAGTGAAGAATCTTTAAACCTACTACTAAATACACACTTCCCGGGTAGCACGGAAGAGGTTATATCCACTAATGTTCCTAATTCGGACACGGAATTAAGCTCCGAGATCCTAAACACTATCACAGAAGCCAATATTACTTGGGCTGTAGAAAATTTTCAACCTTACAAAACGCAGGGACCAGATGGGATATTCCCTGCACAATTGCAACAAACATTGAGTTACATTATGAAATGGTTAATCACCATGTTCAGGGGTACTTTACGAATGAAATATATCCCACTTAGTTGGAGGGAAGTTAGAGTAGTCTTTATACCAAAGGCCGGTAAGAGCTCACACAAGAACCCTAAATACTTCAGACCCATCAGTCTCTCGGATTCCGGATACCCTCTGCAATATAATGCAAAACGTTTTGAACGATATAAGCCGATGGGCGGAATCGTGTGGTCTAGGTATAAATGCCGGCAAAACAGAACTAATTTTGTTCACTAGGAAACACAGAGTACCTGTGGTAAATCCCCCAACCTTAGGTGGCATCACACTGACGTTGGGAGAAAAAGCACGCTACCTAGGTCTTATATTAGATAGGAAGCTTTCATGGAAACTAACAGTAGAGGATAGAGTGAAGAAAGCAGACACGGCACTCTACACATGCAAACGAATAGTTGGAGCAAAATGGGGCTTAACTGCTAAAATAGCACACTGGCTATACACAGCAGTGGTAAGACCAATCATGACATATGGTTTCAAGACACCAACACTTGAGAAAAAGACCATGGTTAAACGCATGGAAAGCATACAAAGAGCAGCCAGTCTCTGTATAAGCGGGGCATTAAAAACTACGCCTACAGCAGTGTTGAATGTCATACTGCACCTATTACCGATTGATGCCTATTGCCGATTGAACAGCTAGCTGCAAAATCGGCACTTAGATTAAGGGAATCCTCTCTCTTAGCCATTAACAGAAAGGGACATTCAAAGATATTGGGTGAATTCCATTTCATACCACAAACCACAGACTTTTGTAACTCGACAGAGCTACATCTAAACACATTCTTTATCACAACTTTCCTATCGAGAGAAGATTGGGATAATTGGGTAATAGACAGTAGAAAAGGAATTAACATATATACAGATGGATCCAAGCTTAACGAGCAGGTAGGAGGAGGCTTCCACTCTGACGAGATGGAAGCCAGTAGTTCCTTTCGGCTGCCAGATCACTGTAGCGTCTTTCAAGCAGAAATCATCGTATCAAAGAAAGCCTATTATTTTTAGAGAAAAGTTTCTCACCGCAAGAGAAATCAATATTTGTTCAGATAGCCAAGCGGGCCTTAAATCGTTAAAATCTTCTAAAATCACCTCGAAGACAGTAAAGGAATGTATCAACGTATTAATAGAACTAACACAATATTTTACAATAAATCTGCTCTGGGTTCCGGATCATAGAGACTTAGAAGGTAATTGCAAAGCAGATGAAGTAGCTAGATTAGGTACAACAATGCCAATCCTGTCAGATAAAGCAAGCACACCTATACCATTAGCAACTTGCAAGCTGCTAATAGATAGACATACCATTAAATCCGTCAATGTCCTATGGATCCTCGACCTGTGCAATAAGTAGATTGACGTGGCCAGAATGGAACATGGGGTGCACAAACCGACTGCTGAAACTTAACAGGAATGACGTAAGAAACCTAGTTGTGTTTTAACAGGGCACTGCCTAGTCAGTGGATTGGGGGCGCCTTATAACGATTACTGCAGAAGTTGTAGAGATGCTGAAGAAGAAGAGACTGTAGAACAGCTTCTATGCGGGTGCATGGCTCTGTGTAGAAGAAGGCTAAATACTCTAGGACAAAGCTTTCTGGACGGCATGACAGAAGTTGCAAAAATAAATCTAACAAAGATTGTTAGTTACATCAAGACTACAGGTTAGTTCAATGAGGACAGCGTAGAGTGAGGAGAGGGATAGCCCCGGTGGTATCACAATAGGCCTACAACAGGCCTAGGAGCGTCAAATGACAGCCACTTTACCTACTGATATATTTTACATCACGTAGCTGATCCAGGATATGGTTAATGCGAGGCAATGGGTACGCATCACGTACTGACATTGCGTTTAGCTGCCTGTAGTCCACACACAACCGCCATTGACCGATTTTCTTGCGTACCATGACTATCGGCGCGCTGTGCGGACTATACGAAGGTTCAATGCACCCCAGCGCCAACAGCTCATCAATTTGCTCATTGATGAGAGCCTGCATCGCTGGGTTCTTAGGATAGTACCGCTGTTTGATCGGCTGGGTGTCCTTCATAACAATGCTATGCTCAGCAATGTTTGAAACACCCGCCATTTTCTCAAACTCAGCTTATTCTATCCTAAGAACCGAATCCACATCAACACCGGGCCCTCCCGCCCGTGTGACTGTGATTCGCTCTTCAGCCAAACGCCTAACATGCGTCTTGTTGGGGATATTTCATACATGGCCTGCACAGCTCATACTCACGCCCATCTGCCCGAGGAAATCCCACCCAAGGACCAGTTCGTCTGTCACACTCGGCATCACTCGGAACCCTTTTGTGGCGACACTGTGTCTAAAGGCGATTTCCACATCGAGCCGTTGCATGAGTTCGTTGTATCGGCCATCCGCCAACTGAACTCTGTGCCTTTCCATGCATGGCTTGCCTAATGCACTGGCCAATTTCTCGCAGATGAAGCTGCCAGTTGCACCGGTGTCAATTGTGGCTTTTTACAATTTGCCAGCAATTGCCACCTCCGCATTTATACGGCCATTTATATCTGCCAATTTGCCAATGAACGCCGCGGCGGAATTTGTTGCTGCGGCTCTCACTCGTTTCTTTGCAGCGAGAGCCGCCGCCCGTTTCCAGCTGTTGGGCAACAACTTTAAAAAATTTTTGGAAAATACCGCAAAACGGCGGAAAAATATATGTATGTATTAAACTGAAGACAAACTGTTTTGTTATTTCAAATATCGAAAATCTCAGCAAATACAAATTTGTTGTGACATCTACCCTGGGCATATCTGAGCCATCAAAGCCGTTGTTCTGGACTAAACCAGAGGTCGTTACAACTGGCGCCCGAGCAGGGACTTTTGATATTTGAGGTATATAAATTTGCCTTGGTTTTAAAAATAATATTTCGTTGCAAAAAAAAGAAATATATATATAACTAAGCACAAAATGGTGGCACACACTTGGATAAAATCCTAAAGCGTGATGAACCCTAGCTTATAGCCATGAATTTGCTATTCCAATGACGGGCACTGTGGAAGAATTGTGCAGTCAATTTTCCCAGTGGGTAAAGGAGCAGGAGGGCCAGGTGCAATGGGCGTTGCGGCTGAGCGAGCTGGCCAGAAAACATGGCCGGCGTGGCTCAACAAACAATTTGGAGGAGAGCGGCTGTAGCGGTCTGGCAGTTCCACAGTGTAGTGCAGTCCTGACCAGCAGCACTCCAGTCCAAGTCGACACAAGACCACCGCCTTGGGGTACAGGATCTTTTAGAAATGACGTAGCGGTCGAAATCTCTGTACCTCACAATGCCTTTATTGGTTCCAAAAGTCTTCGAGACTATCCAAAAGTTGCGAAGCATGTGCGCGAGTGGAAATTTCGTTTTGACGGATCCACTAAGCCACTGGAATTTTTGTAACAGATGGAATGGTCAGCTGAGACCTATGCGTTGGATATAAAGCAACAAACCAAAATTTAATGTATTTAACAATGTTAGGTTATATTTTTTTTAAAGTTTAAATTATTTGTATGCAAAGATTTAGGTTTATACTACGCCCTTGCCGAACGCTTACCCACATTTCTCCTGGAAGCTATATGGCTTAGTTTTGTTGGCGTGTCGTTTACTCTACCGACGCGGTCGCTCCCGGTGCGCAACTGATTATATAACAGTCTATATTTAGTGAATTTGCTCCGTCTACGCCTTAAGTCTTCGGCACTACTTGTCACTTCACTATTATTTCAAAATAAGAGTGGCCCTCTAATTTTCTATATTTCACATCTGATTTTTATGGTAGCACTTCACTTAAATCTCTGACTGTCTCGCTTGGGCTTTTGCTGGCCTTCACTACACTGATCTCGTTTTATTACTCTGACCGACTGATACTCATCGAATGACCTTCTCTGATCAAATCATCCAGATTTGGCTGTTGATCCGCCTTTTAAAGGTTCTCGATCTCGAACCTATTTTTCCTAAAAAGACAACAACCTACTTGAACCTATCCCTATCCTGCAGGAATTCGGTGTCATTTAAGCGGCCTCAACTACTCTAAACGTTACTAGTTCTTATATGGTTCAAATAAGAACCGCTGTGGGATAGGAATATGCGGTGAACGAGAGAGCGAATCGCTCACTGCTTACGCTCTCAAATTTGTGTTCGCTCAATTGAGCGAGTTGCTCTCTCGTTTTTTGTATTTTTTTAACGCAACAACAACAAACAAGCATTTTTTAAGGGTGGGTTGTGACCATGGTATAATAAGGCTGGTAACGTACTCTGAACCTACCGAATTCTTATTTTTTGTGTGGACAAAAAATCGAGAAAGCGAAAAAAAAAACCACCCTCGTTGCTGTTGTCGTGCATAAGCAAACACACATACATATGCACATATGCATTCAAAATTATTTTTTGTTGCTAATGCTTGCAATAAACGCTGCACAAAATAACTGCATATGCTTAAAAACAATGCGCAGACACAACCTTCCTCATGAACATTCGCAACGAAAATGAAATTAAGAATTGTCGTGGGAGTGAAATTAGAGAATGGTCTACCTAAATTATTATACCATGCTCGGGGTCATCAATTTTGTGAGAGCAAAAACATACGAAGGAGAAGCAAAACACAAGCTGACGCATACACACTTGCACTCGCAACAATAATAAAAAAAAAATTTCACCATCAAAGAGAACGATAAGCAAAACTTCCACTACCTTATTAATTATACCATGGCTTTGTGCTGTTGCTTTGCAACAAGAGCACGGCAACGCCAGAGAATTTTATGCCGACCACTGGTATAGATACTCGTAGATAGTATGTATGCAGCACTACTAAAATTTTGGGTTATGCAATATGCAAGAAGACAGTTGATCTTAGTTCCAGCGGCGGACCTAGCACAAAGCGGAGGCGGCAATCGGAAGCTTTCAGCCACTGCTTAGACACGCTCTTTTAAGAGGGTGTACTAAATATGTGATGCCCTTTTTCTTAGTGAAATAAATTTCCTAAGTGCAATAAAAAACCAATTAAAAAAAATGTTCCTGGGATATTTATACTTTTTATAACAATTAAGCTTACGCAACACAGACACAGCTCTTATAAAATTTGTCTAGTAGCAACGCTATAATCGAGATACCAATTTGCATCTATGAGAGGGTATCAGCTAGCTTGTATGGCCATAAAATTTTAGTGCAGCCAATATATGTACTTGTATAGGCAGAACAGCGATTGTAGAAAGTGTACTTTATTTAATTCTCGTTAAATATGCACTACTCACATTTACAGAAATTTTTAAAGTTTTCAAAACTTTTTAATGGGATGCACTTGGAATTGTTGGTTAATTTTATAACAAAATGGTTTTTTTCCGAATTTTGATTACAGTTTTATGTTTTCCACACTTTCTTTTCGTTTAACAAATTTTAATTTATTTTTTTTAGCCTTTGAAAATAAACTTAGCTCTAGGCTGAACTATAACTATTACATGAGGCTGAGGTAGTGTGGATAGGCTAGATCTCTGCAACATCTCTGTTAAGAGAGTACTAAATATTAGGTCTACAACTTTGCTTAATTTAAAAAATTAAATAAAAAATGGCATCTTATTTATGTTTCAAAGTATTGTCCGTCACTTTCCACTACTTTGGCCCATCTTTCAGGCAACAAACGAATCCCGCGTCGGAAAAATTCTTCATCCATTGATAAGATCCAAGAATCGATCTATTCTTTCACTTTTTCAAAAGAATCGAAGCACTGGCCCGCCAGGCCGTGTGCCATCGACCTAAATAAATGGTAATCAGATGGAGCAACATCTGGAGAGTATGGCGGGTGAGTTAGAATTTCCCATTTCAGTGTTTCGAGGTACGTCTAGACTACTTTCGCCACGTGAGGTCAAGCATTGTCGTGTTGCAAAATTACTTTTTCGTGTCTATCAGCGTATTGCGGCCGTTTTGCTTTTAATGCCCGACTCAAACGCATTAATTGCGTTCGAAAAAGTGCACCAGTAATTTTTTCAGAAGATTTTAGCAGCTCATAATAAATTACGCCAAGCTGATCCCACCAAATACACAACATGACCTTGGATCCGTGAATATTCTGTCGAGGTGTCGCCGTAGGAGTGTGGCCGGGCAATCCCCATGATGTGCGTCGCTTAGGGTTGTCGTAGTGCACCCATTTTTCGTCCCCAGTAACAATACGATGAAGAAATCCTTTTCGTTTTGTCTTTCAAGCAGCTGTTCACAAGCAAATAAACGTCGCTCAACATCTCTTGGTTTCAACTGATACGGTACCCAGTATCCTTGTTTTTGGATCATCCCCAGCTGTTCCAGGCGTTTTGATACTGCTTGCTGAGTTACTCCCAATGATATTGCTAGCTGTTCTTGAGTTTGGTACGAGTCTTTATTAAGTAAAGCCTCCAGTTCATCATCTTCAAAAGTTTTTTCTCTGCCACCGCTATGCCGATCTTCAACAACAAAATCACCGCTTTTAATGCGCTGGAACCACTCGCGACACGTTCTTTCTCTAATAGTATCATCACCATAAGTACTTGAAATAACCCGATGAGCCTCAGCCGCCGATTTTTTCATGTTGAAATGAAAAAGTAAAATCTCCCGCAAATGACGTGAATTCGGTTTATAAGTTGACATATTTAATTAAGTGTAACTATATGACGCAAACAAAAATTAACTAATATCGATGTAAGGTTATATTTATCGATGTCAAAACTGATGGAAAACAGCTGCGATTTATTTATTTGAACTATTACGCCATCTTTTGGAAAACGGCGGGGGCACCTAATAGACCTAATATATAGAGGCGCAAGTTCTCTTTTGAGTGTAAATCTTCGAATAAGCGCACGCCATGTTAGGTTCGCAAACAACAATGTTTGCATGTGCGTGCATATACTTTGCACTAACTCGGCGCGCGAACGTTCAACGGGAAAAAAACTTTTTGAGTTATTTCGCCTCTATGTTTTAGTTCTCTCTGTCCGCTCTTTGACATTGACATTACTTTAAGCTGCAGTTCTTTGCTATTATCCGATACGTTATCCCAGCAAAATGTGCAGAGATCGATGAAGTTGAATTGGTTCAATTGCCATTCACAGTTATATAAAATGTGCCAGAATTACATGTGTCATGTTCAGTTCTTAATAAGCCTTTCACCGAACAACTACAGCTGTGCTATTATTCCTAACACGTTAACACATCGTGATATCTCAGTGACTAGTGACGAAATACTTCATATTCTTCCGAAGAAAAAAGGAGACTAGACATCAACACTGTAAATAGTCAACTGCTTTTTTTAACTACACAATTTAACTACAAATTTTATTGTAGCTATTCAGTTGACGTGGGTCTGTATCATGATACATTAATACACTCAAAAACATGCAACTTTATGTTACAAAACCTATGAATCAGAAGAACTGATTTGTATTGCAGACTGTGTATTTTGATAAATAAAATATTGAATTATTTTGTAGTTTGCAGTATGATACATAACTGATGATAATAATGGAATTATGACTGTTTTAGTATTTAATTTTTAACCGTTTCCCCTTTTTCTGGGCACATTGAAACGCATTGAGAAAATAATTTATAAGAAATCGTTTCACTGTTCAGAGAACCGAAGGAAAACGCGACGTAGAGAATATTTTAGCAGCTTAAAGAGCAAAATGACTACCCTTATGCCAATAATCAATAATTAAATGTATGTCTGCTATATAAATACAAAGATCATTCATCAGAGATTTCATGAAATATAAAGATCGTGAATGCCTAAGAGCGGATGGATTGCAAACAAATTTATGATATCAGAACGAGGAATTCGGTACCAAAAACAAAATAATGGAAGAGTATTGAAGATGAAATCTTAAAAAATACTGAATTATACAAAACAAACCAATGAAAATTAGTTCAGGGGTAACAAATTTACTTATAATAAGGGAACGCACGAAGATATGACATATTCTAGATAAAAAATGGCGGACGTAAAGTCGGGCGCGGACGACTTTAGGATACCCTGTACCACTAGCTCGTAATAAAGTCAATTTTTTAAGCAAAAATTTTTTTGACCGATCGTTCCTATGGGGGCTATATGATATAGTCAACCGATTTCAATAAAATTTGACACAGTGCTTAAATACCTTAAATAAGATATGAATGCCAAATTTATTTCAAATATCTTTACAAACAAACAAAACACATCGAATTTTGTATAAAAACGTGTTTTTGGACCGATTGGTCCTATGGAGCTATATGATCTAGTCAAACGATTTCGATTAAATTTAGTACGTGCTTAGGAACTATAAAATACTCACGAATGTCAAATTTGGTCCCAATATCTTAACAAACAAACGAAACACAACAAATTTTGTTAAAAAATCTATTTTTTGGAATATCGGATCTATGGAAGCTATATGATATAGTCAACCGATTTTGTTCAAATTTGGCACATTGCTTAAGTGGTCTAAAAAATTTCCAAACGCCAAATCTGGTTACGATATCTTTATTAAAAAACGAAATATAGCGAACTTTTCTTTAAAAAAGTTATTTTGGCCGATCGGTCCTATGGGAGCTATATGATATAGTCAACCGATTTCGCTCAAATTTGGTACAGTGTTTGGGAACTATAAAAAACTTTTGAATACCAAATTACGATATCTTCATAAACAAATGAATTATTCATCTAGAACGCTTTTTTTGTCGAGGTCGTCTCAAACACCCCCATGGGAGCTATATAATTTATCCCCGATATCAAAAAATAAAATAAACTTGCCTTCTATGGATTAATATGGGATCTAATGTGAAAGTTTGGTAACTCTAGCTCTTACCATCTCTGAGATCTAGGCGTTCACATGGACGGACGGACGGACAGACGGACATGGGTATATCGACTTCTCTATTCACCCTGATCATATTTTAGGTAACTTTGGGGTGTCTCCGACGTCTCCTTCTATATGTTACATACATTTTCGGCTTGCACAAACTTAATATACCCTTGGTACCATACGGTACAGGGTATAAAAAGTCAATCGACTACTTTCATATTTATTGTTGATTATTATCAAGGCCATTGGCCACAAACAATACCAAGTTTTCGACAGTAAATATCTAAATACGCAATACATTGTACTTTTATTAGGTTAACTACCGAGTATGTGGGCTCCTCATCTCTTTCCATGTCACGGGCACCAAAACTTATATTACCCACTGTTACCAAGCATAGTAGTCCGCCTACTAGAATTATTCCATTGGAGTCCATAATAGGATTGTGTGATGAAAGATTGCTTTTTGGTGAGAGTTGCCTTTTGCTGAGTAATGCTTCGTGCTCATCAGTGAAATGCACCCGCTGAATGGCTATGATCAGTAAGAATGTGCCGCATTTAATGTCTTCTACTAAAAGGGGTCCTATTCAACGAGGCAGGTCGTGGAAAGCCACATGGTGCCAAATCATCCCTTTGGTTAGCTCCTAGATCTGTGCAACCCGTTTGGATGCAAAAACATTAAAATTTTATGGCGATTAACGTATCCAAGAGAGGACTATGCTTGAGTCCGACTAACAATAAAAAGCGCAAGTGAACAATGTTGGCAATGAGTTCAGCAAGTACGTGTGCTAATGCAAATTCCAATTTCGGTATAGTGAGTGTTTTTAAAGGAGACACTCCTTTTTTTGAAACAAAGTAAGTGGGACGTAAAGGTTCCAGCTAGTTAAGAGCGGACGTAAACTCATGCACCATAAGCAGATATGCTAGCATCACAAAACGCATGCATTTCCCATATCGCGTGAGGCAGCATGACAAAACGAGGAAATGTTACAGCAAACTGCTGAGGATATGAGATCGGTCCACGAAGATTGAATGGTTTCGTTCCAACTTAGCTTCTCTTTCGAAGGCTTGAAGAAATATCTTTAGCTACGTGATGATTGGCGATATACCGAGTGGATCGTAGAATCTGGCAATGCTTGAT
The DNA here is from genome assembly GCA_037043745.1 of Chymomyza amoena. NCBI lineage: Eukaryota > Metazoa > Arthropoda > Insecta > Diptera > Drosophilidae > Chymomyza > Chymomyza amoena. Next base: position 57,866 of record JBAMAX010004437.1, on the reverse strand, counting down.
GGAATGGTGCGCTTAGTGATTGGCCCATTTGACAAAGTATGCGTAAAGTTGAATCAACAGAGATTGGGTTCCAAACCAATCCGAGATGCCTTAGCTATGTCAGTGCCGTCGCTTTGAGCAATTGCTCACTCCTTTGAGCGATGCTGGATCGTTGGAGCACCATTTTCGAATTGGAAAATGGCCCCTTTGCCGCAACTCCTTTTTTCTCGTCTGATATGAGAGGCTTCCTCGATTTTATCACCGCTAGAGACAAGATCGTCGACGTAGAAGTCCCTACGAATGACTTTAGATGCTAATGAAAGCGTAGCTTTGTCGTCCTGTTGATGCATGGCGCGGATAGCTAAAAATGCAACAGACTTTGTATCGTATGTCATTGTGTCAAAAGTGTACACCTTGACTTCATCCTCAGGATTGTTCTGCCAGAGGATACATTGAAGTACATTTTGCATATACCTCCACATAATGCAACTTTAAAAAAACGAAAAGGAAGTAGCGTGATTAACTCCAAGGCCATGCCGGAGGGATGCCGCCCTGGGCATCATGAAAAATGCCGCCTTTTTTCAAGCATACATACATATCTTGAACAAACGTTTTGAAAAACTCGGATGCACAAAAATTCCTTCTTGATTGTTGATAAAACAACAGCTGGCAGCTTGTGAGGGAGTTACGAACATTGTTCTCTGCATATGGCGGCGCGGTATTTGAATGAAAATGTATATAGGATTGTTGACGCTGTACGTTGATATAAAACTAATAAAGTTGAATACAGGAAGAAAATTAACTGACATATAAAATATTTCATAATTAGCCCCTAGTGTAAATCCAACACTGGAACTGACCACTGTTAGGATTGTCAGTTTTTTCTTTTAACTCGCGACATAGCCGCACTTGCACTTTGCCGAGAGAATACGTGTTAAAATTTTCAAAGTCGGTGTTGATAAATTTGCTAGAAAAGTCTGCAGCTCAAACACAGGATGTTATGTCAGAAAAGTCCCAATATTTTGGGCAGTCACTCACTACATTAATTAATTGACTTTAACTGTTTTTATTGATATATTTATATTTAAATATATAAGCAGTTATGCTCTCTTTTCAATTAGATATTGTCACGAACTTCCATATATTTTATTAATTTAATAATTACTTTTTTTATTAGCACAATTAGCACACGCAAAATTAGTTTTCCTTCAAAAATGTTGGTTTCCTTCCAAAATGTGAAAGAGACAAATTTAAACACAAATTTCGAGTTAACGTCGATGGGTTAGTGGTATGCGAGCTCAGAATTGTAAACAATTTTGTTTTTATTCCTAAAATTTTCAAATCAGTTTCATATTTTGAATTTTAGAGTTTATAGGCTTTTTCGTTTAAGTACGTAGAACAAATTTTTATTTTGCGTTGGCTGGTGGTGCCCTTTTTACCGCCCATAAACAGTGCTTATTAAACAAAATCTCTTTCAATTTATTTGTAACTTCTCTGGTTAATTCTTAAAGCCACTGTGAAAAATAATAATACATACATATGTATGTCTTTTGAATACTTCCACTAAAAAATCGAAAGGTGGAAAGAGCCTACCTAAATTAAATTTAAAACAATCATTTTTATGAAAATAATTTAAAATCATTTCCTATGCTTACTCTCTCGATCATTAACTGCATCAGATCTGCACAAATAAGCATACATGTAAATTCGAGTATTAGTGTTTGCATAATTTAACACATCCGCCAGGCATAGTTAACGACCGACCGATCATGCAGAATAAGAACAATTTTGTGCATGGTCAACAGTCTGAGCGTATGTCTCGTGCGCGGCTACAACAACATAGCTGCGCGTCAGCAACAATGTTGCCTCAGCGTTCTCAAGCGCTGACTGTCAGAAATACGATCCGCTTGGACAAAATGCTGTATCAGCGAATATAGGTCACAGGGCTAGCTTACTTATAAGAAAATTTCTGTACTTAACCTTTTGATGAATAAATCCGCTCGGACCTGAACCAACTCACATCTCTTATAACTTAGTGGCATCGCACAAGTTAGGAGAATAGTAAAATTTTAGTTTGTATGCATGCTGTAAAAATCTCCAACAAATTGGGAGCCAATAGCAAAATACTCTTTTTCGCATATTTCTAATTTTTAACATACATTTATTTGTGTGATCGCAACTTTGATTAAAAGGTGTCATAGCAGGCACATTCATCGAAAGGGCATGGATGCTCAGGAATTAAAAACTTAAAATTTTGGCTGAATCTGAAAATATGAACATTGCCGATAGCCAAAAACGAAGTTTTTTTTGCCTGTTCTATTTTTAGATTTTCCCGTTTGCTCTGCTAGCCAGTAAACAAGAGCACTAAACATTTTGCGCGCGGGAATGAGCATGAAATTTGCGTGTACTCGCCGAAAAACCCTTCTTGCGCCTTGCGGGTTCCATGAAAGCGCAGCTCTACAGATTTCGTAGGTGTCTTTGCGAAGGGTGTGCCCGATCCACCCGAAACGGCGGCGTTTGATTATTAATTCAATAGGAAGCTCATTATTGCCTCTTAATAATTCCGCATTAGAAATGGTGCGTGGCCACCAAATCCTTAAGATTTTACGTAAGCAGGAGTTGACAAAGGTTTGCAGTTTCCGGATCAGAACCGATGTAAGCGACCAGGACTCGCAAGCATATAACAGGACGGATTCTACGTTGGAGTTAAAAATCCGAAGTTTCGTCTTGACCGATATCGCGTTAGACGCCCAGATGTTGTTTAGTAGTGCGAAGGCACCGCGGGCTTTGTTTATACGGTTGGCGATGTCAGCGGATGAACCGCCTGCTGCAGTTATTTTGCTGCCAAGGTAGCATGTATAGTTGCTCCATGATGATACGGAGGGAGACAATATGGTCAACACAAGATCTATTTGATCGGAAACCTGCTTGCTTGAAATAAGTGAACACGTGTATCGACATTTCACCGAAAAATTTTTTTTAACGATTTTATGAATATTCAAAGTTTTGCTGGTTCGCGTCATAGCACTACATGTAGAATAGATTATCTCCGGCTCTATTTATCCGATCAGTCTAATTTTTTTTTTATTTTGTTCGTTAATATATTGTCTTTAAAAGGTATGAAGTAACATTGTTTTCCATTGTTAACAATTGTACAATATTAAGCATTCAATTGTTTATTTAACTTTTTAGTGCCGTTCCCCACAATGAAAATTTCAATAAAAAATATCATCATATTCGCATTTTTATAACGTCAATAACGCATATTTTTAATAAACGGTTCCTTTATTAGTTCACGAGATATTAAATATTTTCGCGCACAAGACGTGCGCCCGCCATTGGCAAAAAAAAATTTTGGTGGGATTTAAAAATCTAAGGTCAAAAAAGGTGTACGAATTGTAAAAGAATGTCCCATATATAGCTTTCATGGCGCGGGTGCGGGCGTTGTCTCTTAGAGTCTTGAGTTTACGTCTGTTCTCAATAATAGCGATGGTGTCGTCACCATAGACCTCTACAAATTTTGCATACACATCTTAGTATGTATATTGTCATTGGGAAAACAGTTGTCGGCAAGAAATACACACTTATTTTGTCCTGTCGCCGCCTCCTTATTATACCTTACAAAAGCGAGTATTTTACTATGCAATTAAATGCGTAATATGCGCACTGTACCTGCCAGCATCGCAAAAAAAAAATCGCAAAATACGAAAATCAAACATTTTTATAAAAATAAAAAAAAAAGAGGCGACAGTGGAGGCGGACAGTGGAATACCCTGTACTTTTTCTCTTGGAAAAGTTTTTCTGCATATTCCAACTAAGAACTTTCCAGTTGGAATAAATTTTTTTGTAGTGAAATTCGATATTTATTCTTATAAGTTCCGTAAATTTTTACGGATTGTAATGAAACTCAAAAGTAAAGTCAAAAAATGGCGTACGTAAAGTCGGGCGTGGACGACTTTCTGATACCCTGTACCACTAGCATGCAATAAAATCCGGTTCCTTCACAAAAAACCAAAAACAGAAGAATTTTTTAGTAACAAATTTTTTTTTACCAATCGTTCCTATGGGAGCTATATGATATAGTCAACCGATTTCAATAAAATTTGACACAGTGATTAAATACAAAAAAAATAAAAAAGATCTGAATGCTGAATTTAGTTCAAATATCTTTACAAACAAATGAAATACATCGAATTTTGTACAAAAAACGTTTTTTTTGACCGATTGGTCCTATTGGAACTATATGATATAGTCAACCGATTTGGATTAAATTTAGTACAGTGCTTAGGAACTACAAAAAACTCACGAATATCAAATTTGGTCCCAATATCTCAACAAACAAACGAAACAAAACAAATTTTGTTAAAAAATCGATTTTTTGGCAGATCGGCCCTATGGGAGCTATATGATATAATCAACCGATTTTGTTCAAATTTGGCACATTGCTTAAGTTCTCTAAAAAATTTCCAAACGCCAAATCTAGTTACGATATCTTTATTTAAAAACAAAATATAGCGAATATTGATTTACAAAAGTTTTTTTGGCCGATCGGTCCTATGGGAGCTATATGATATGACTATAACCGATTTTGATGAAATTTGGTACAGCTCTTATTATTTATTATTTCCTTGATGCGCAGGTACATTGCAATCAAATACATAGTATGCAAGAACAATATAACTGTAGTTGTCGCTCTTATACAGAGCATAGGGCGGAAGGTACAGTTCTTGGGAACCATAAAAAACTTTTAAATATCAAATTTGGTTATGATATCTTCATGAACAAACGAATTATCCATCTAAAACCTTTTTTTTGTCGAGGTCGTCTGAAACACTCATATGGGAGCTATATAATTTATCCCCGATATCAAAAAAATAAAATAAACTTGTCTCCTATGGAATAATATGGGATCTAATGTGAAGGTTTGGTTACTCTAGCTCTTACAGTCTCTGAGATCTAGGCGTTCAAACGGACAGACGGACGGACAGACGGACTGACAGACGGACATGGGTATATCGACTTCTCTATTCACCCTGATCATATTTTAGGAAACTTTGGGGTGTCTCCGACAGCAGCTACGCAGCCGCAGCTTGTGACATCGCTAACTATGCGCTTCGTACAAGACGTGAGTGATTCTCTTAAGCGGCTATGCGTTGGACAGCCTTGTAAGCTTTTGTTTTAGCGGAAGAGCCCAGTGCAAAATTTGCATATTCACAGAGCCAAGTGTTAACTTATACACGTTCACTACCTTTATGATAAATTACACTGTCCAACAGTGAAAAATAACTTTTCAAGTGACCTAGTGTACGTTGTAGGTCTTGACGAGTAGATCACGATAGCGTTTTCAAAATTGTCTAACACCCCCAAAATCGGAAGTTATCGCTTAAAAACCGTTTTTCGGGTACTGCGATCACTCCCACTATCACAACGTCGCCATTTTTCAACCGATTTTCGATTGCTTTACGGCTTTGGAAAGAAGAAGATTCAAGCTTTAAGATGATATACACTTGTTTATACTTTATACAAAGCAACTACGAGATTTTTAAAAGTTATCTAAGATTTACACTTTTTTTATTCGATTTTCACACTTTGAAGTCATTTTTATATAACATTTTGTTAAAACACCTTTTATTTTTTTACATTTAATCTTAAAGAAATATTAATTCCGAGTAAGAAAAGTTATGGTTTATTAAAATCGGTCGATAAATGCTTAAGTTACGACGCTTATTGTAAACAAGAAAATTAAACTTTCATCGACAAAAAAAAAAGGTTTTAGATGGATAATTCGTTTGTTCATGAAGATATCGTAACCAAATTTGGTATAATGCTTTAGAACAATAAAAAACTTACAAGTGTCAAATTTGGTCGCAATATTTTAAAAAACAAATGAAATACAATAAATTTTGTTAAAAAATCGAATTTTTGACCGATCATTCCTATGGGAGCTATATGATATAGTCTACCGATTTTGTTCTTTTCATACCTTTCATCCCAGTCTTTACGCACGTAATGTTCACTGCGATCTCGGCTGTCCCATCTGCACAAAAAACAGCAATGCTTTGTCCATCCTTGTTGCAGGCAAATATTTTAAGTAACCATCCGACTTTTCAAAAATGTTAAGTAAATAAAATTTGAATTCGGAGGCAAATTTTGGATAAAAATTGCATATTTGGTGCGACCAATGCAAAACTTTTGAGCTTGTGAGAGCCATAGAATTCATGTGCTTTCAGAGTCATAAAAAATAAAATTTGAGTTATTTCACCAAATACTGCAAATGCGGAAGTATTTTTTACCCGATGTTGATGAACCAGGGCAAAAAATGTTCGTAAAAGATTACGCCATTATGTCAATATCTAAAACCGGAGCAATTTTTATGGAAAGATCGAAAAAAAACTTAGTAAAAGTCGGCAAAAAATTAAAAAATCATCAAAAATTTTACAAAAATTCAACTTTAAAGTGCCATAACTTCGTCATTTATGATTGGATTTTAAACAACTGTAATTTTTTTAAGAAATATTTTTGTTATCTTTAATTTACGTCCCAGTTTACAAAAATCGGTGCATTTAAACTAGAGAAAATTGTATTTTAGTAGACTAACCTTTTTTCAAAACATGAAAAATGCAAATTTGGCGATATCTCAAAAACCGTTCTACTTTCAACATATTTCTAAGCAGATTTGAATTCAGCGTGAAATTTTACATAGGGATCAACTATTTTGAAGCCGGGATCAAAAAACTGTTGCATAGTGTTATAAACGTAGTCATTCACGAAGATTATTTACAAAGGATTTCCAATGCTCTCTGTTTCGCGCCATTGCTCGTAGCTCGATGATTGATTTTCCTGCGCCAGGTCATTTTATGATATATAACTGAGCATAGTCTGATAAAAATATAACTCAAATGAGAATAAAAGTAAAGAAAGGCTATGATCATTTTTAAAAGTAAATATGTATAGATTTGTTGAGAAGCGAAGCGGTACGACTTAGAGGTTTGACTTTTTTGAATCTGTTAAACTTCTATAGTTTATTTTAGTGTTGGTGAAAGTAAAAGACTAGGATAATAAGAATGGTCTTTGTGAGACTTTGCAAAACGCAAGAAAAAATTTGGGTGCGTGGATTTCATGCTGACCACTACTTTACAGATGGTCGCTAAGTTTCATATAGTATCTTATGTTATTATTACATAAGAATATGCCAATAAACTTTGCCATAAAATCTACTTACATGTTATTCTGCAAAATTCCCTTCATAATTAATGATCGTTTTGAAAAGTAAAACATTCCTGCTTCAACTATATCACCGTTCCAATCTTGGCGTCTAGGTCTGGCATTTGCTTTGAAATTAGCTGGTAAAAGTTGGTTGTCAGTCCAGTGCCATCGAAGTTTGTAGGTCCTTTAAATAGATGCACAGGAACAAATTCTTGTAATACCCATTATTAATAATGTAAAAATGCTATATTAGTACAGTAAAAATAGGTTTTGACCAGCAAAAAATTGCATGCTGGAATTTCTCTTGCTTAATGTGTTCAGGACCATCCAAAAACTCCAAACCAAAAATGGTGACCTTTTGCCCACTAAGGTTTTCCGTTATGTACATATGTTTGAGCCCATTTATCTCGACTTCAATAAGTCGGGCAAAAGAATTTCCATGGGGGGTCCGCATCGATTAAATTTGGATGTGGATTTGATATTCCCAAAATTGTTGATTCCAGGTCACCTATTACTAAAATTACGTATACTCAAATATTGCTGTTCTTTATAGGCAAGAGGCGGTCTTTGTAAATTTGTGACTATAGCTTTTATTCTATTTGTCCGACTTTCATTTTTAACCCACGGATGCATTGAACCATGAAGCATGTCTCTTTCAGTTTTAAATAAAAATATGAAATGGTGGGAAATCCACGCGCACCAGCTGGCAAAGTTTCATATCTCTAGCTCTTACAGTCTCCGAAATCTAGGCGTTCATACAGACGGATAGACGAACATTTCTCATTTCTAAGATAAGTGTTTTGGCATAAGGAACTTGGGACCTGTCACGCCTCGTGTACATTGCACAAGTCTAGTAGGCCCTTTGTACCTTCGAGCCCAGCCCACTATCAATTCGTACGGCAAGCTTTTTTACCCATATGCAATGTTTAACTGACGATATTTTCAATACTAAAGTAGATAACACATGTAAACCTATTTTTTCTGAAAGATCATTTTATTCTCTTAATTTTAGAAAAAAAAATTTGTGTTGTACTAGAACAACAACAACAATGACAATTTCTTTGAATGCTTTGCTGAACTGATAAATAAAATTTGACCAGTATTAATTCGTACGGTGCGTTAGCTTAGCTTAGAATTGAAACAAGATCAAAACAAAAGCAAACAGTGTACTATAATCACTATCTAGTCATAATCTGGAAACAGCTATGCAATGCAGAGTGTAAGAAATGGGTTATAACTTCAAATTATTCAAAGTTTAGCAACGATGGTATGTGGTAAGCCGATTTGCAAAAAATTAAGAAGTTTAGTTCTAGATTATTATAAATCTGGGAACTCTTTTGGTAAAATAGCCAAGCAATTAAATCTGGCTAAGTCTTCCATTCAAGGAATAGTAAAAAATTTAATGAAAAATGGCATTATTGAAAATATTATAGCAAATAGAGGCCGAACATCGGCAATAACAGCTCGTGATAAAAGAGTCCTGGCCACAATTATGAAGGCTGATCGTCGCCAAAGTTTAAAAAATTTAGCATCAGAATGGTCTGATAAAATCGGAAAAACTGTTATGCGTCAGTGGACGCGCCTACAGTTGTAAAATATTGGATATGAGTTCTATAAAGTATGTATAGGGACTATTTATGTTATATACTCAATATTTTAAATTACTCCTCTTAGGCCAAGAAAAACTATTGCTTACGCCTCGCCAAAAGAAGAAGCGTTTACAATGGTCTCGGGAACGGATCTTGGATTCTAAGGCAATGGAAGTCCATCATATTTAGCGATGAAGTTAAATTTGACGTGAGTGTCGATGATGCGCGAAGGAGAATTATCCGTAACAAAACTGAAGCGTACCATAAAGATTGCCTTAAAAGGACAGTTAAATTCGCAGCAAGCATTATGGTGCGGGGTTGTATGTCTGCCAAAGGGGTAGGACAACTGCACTTTATTGATGGGATGGTCAACGCTGAAAAATACATTAACATACTACAAGAAAGTTTGCTGCTAGTAATACCAAAACTGGCTGACTGGTGAATACACTTTTCAACAGGATGGAGCATCATCTCATACTGCCAAACAAGGCAAATCATGGCTGTAGTATAAGGAATTTGGGGTCTTAGATTGGTCATCAAATAGCCCTATCGAGAATATATGGGGAATAATGAAAAGAAACCAAAAAAATTAGCCTTAAATAACCCATTCTGATTTTAAAACAAAATGGCAAGAGATGTGGGACTCTATTTAAACAAAACAATGTCAGAATTTATTAATATCTATGCCAAAGCGTTGTAAATGTGCTGTAAAGGCAAAAGGCGATGTGACCAATATTAATATTTAAAATAAATTACATGTTTAATCAAATAGTAAATAATTAACGCACCGTACGAATTAATACTGGTCAAATTTTTTTTATCAGTTCAGCAAAGCATTCAAAGAAATTATCATTGTTGTTGTTGTTGTAGTAGTTGTTTCAGAAAAAATAGGTTTACATGTGTTATCTACTTTAGTATTGAAAATATCGTCAGTTAAACATTGCATATGGGTAAAAAAGCTTGCCGTACGAATTAATAGTGGTCGGGGCTCGTATAGGTGCAGGGCATAAATGTACATATTAATTTAATAATATTTGCTCAAATATTATACTCCAGCAATTAAAAGCAAACTAGTGCCTTTTCCAAGCTTAATGAAGAAGCAAGGCGAGTGGGTCTTGCGTTGAACGACGACAAATCAAAATACCTCTTGTCGACACAGAAGCCCTCTCAGCGTCTTGGGCAACATGTAACTGCCGATAGCTACTCTTTCGAAGTAGTAGAGGATTTTGTCTAACTAGGCCCCAGCATAAACACCAAAAACAATTAAGAAGTCTAGCTCCCTCTCGCAAGACAAAGACAACGCTTTATAAAACACTCATTATACCCGTCCTTATGTATGGCGCAGAATCATGGACAATTACGAACAATGATTAGCGAGTCTTAGAAGTTTTCAAGAGAAAAATTGTACGAAAGATCTTTGGTCCCTCTTGCGTTGATGGTGAGTACCGTATACGATGGAACGACGAGCTCCACGAGTGCCAGTGACTGCTTTGGCTACGTCATATGGCGAGAATGGATGATGATGTTCCAGCGAAAAAATCCTTCGTGTTCATGCCTCAACGGCATGAGTGGGTTAAGCGATAATCCGTTATAAAGCTCCGATCAAACTCCGCCCACACAAAGCTGTGGTGAAAATCTGCACTTCCAGCCGCGCTGAGTGCATGCTGATCGTGAGCTTGACATAGGTATTTTAGTCTAAGAACTATTGTTAAAGTAAGCAGACACTGGCAAATCGAGACCTCCTCTGAGATGGAAGGACCTAGCTAAGCTTGCGCCCAAGACCGACCCACGATTGTAATGGCCAATTTTATTTATTTTTTTTTTATTCAACTGTGCTTTTAATATTGAATCTTCTCTATGTGAGAATTAACAATATGTTTACAAATCTTAACAAATGAAATTAATTTAACTAGAAAATTTTATAATGCCCTGATAATTGTTGATGGGATGGACGATCCCTACAGCGTAGCCGAGATCTGTTGCATAGCAGTGTTAGATCTTGAGAAAGATGGTTAGGGTGTGAAGACAGTTTATTGTGGTACTTTGCTGCATTTTGGGCTACTTCATCTTTGGCGGGTGATATATTCAGATCTCTCTGAATGTTTTCATTCCGAATATACCACGGTGCCCCAGTGATAGTTTTTAGAATCTTTGACTGGGTACTCTGAATGATGTCAATGCTGCTCTTGCTGGCATCGCTCCACAACTGAGAGTCGTAAGTCCAAATAGGTTTTAAGGCTGAGTTGTAGAGTAGGACCTTAAGATCCAGACTTATATGTGATTTTGCGTTAAGCAGCCAATGAAGTTTGCTGGCCTTTAGCTTTAAGTGTGTTCTTTTGGATTCAATGTATCTGAGCCATGTGAGACATCTGTCGAGGTTTATGCCCAGGTACGATACTTCATTTGCTTTCGTAAGTATAGTGTCATTTAGTGTAAGCGGGGTGCAATCTTTTCTATTTAGGGTAAACTTAACGTGTTTACACTTTTGCACATTTATTTTAATTCGCCAGTCTGATAACCATTTCCCCACGGTTACAAGATGAAGGGCAAGCTGCATTGTTGCGTGCGGAGCGCATTTAGAGCGACTGAGAAGCCATCAGCAAAAGTAGATGTCAACAATTGTTTGCTAGCGGGGAGGTCCGCTGTATACAAAAGATACAGAGTTGGTCCAAGTACGCTGCCTTGGGCTACTCCGGCTTCGATGATGTGGACATCAGACATGACGGTGTTGCATCTTACATCTTTTTGTTTCACTTTTGCTCTGGTAATTCGCCGAACGTTTTTAAGAGAGAAGAAAATAAATGTCTTTTGCGTTTGTATGCACGTACGTGAGTGAGGATGCTGTTTGAGCTTGTTAGTAATTAGTGAAGCATTCTCAAAAAAGAAAATTATAACATAAAAGACCGTTCGAGCTGAGCATTTAATTTTTTCGGTCATCTGCTGATATGGTATAATTATACATGGTAGTCTATGCTACCATGATAATCTGCGGATGCTTAACGTGCGAGCGACGAGTTGAAAGAGCGCAACAAGAATAGTTCAACTGAAAACCAAAATGAAGAGAAGCGAAATGTTATACTTAGAGACAGAGAGAGCAAGCGTGCATGATTTTTTTGGTTATGTAAGCATGTAGACCGCAAAGGGAAAACGCTCAACTGTTATTTGCGACTTCTACTTGGTTACGCATTTTAAATTGTAATAAAAGTAGAATATTATACTTATACCCGTAATTGTACAATCTTTAAATACCTTTTGGTTGCGAATACGCAGGCGTGTTTTTTAAACTTCCAAACTGCTTGCCGTATATATTTCTGTTTCAGAAACACCGATGTGCATTGAAATAAAGAAATGTTGTGTATGGTTTTATGTGAGCTTAGAAATTCTTTTACTGCGTCAATTGAAGTTGACCCATCTAAAGCATATTGTTTAAGTCGATTATGTACTAGAGCACCATCTGCAACGTCAGAAATCAAAGTACATCGTAAGTTTTTTAAGCAATACAAGCACATGATATTAATTATGAAAAATAAATAATTTTTAGATTATTTTTACCTATACAATACATACAATAATTAATTTCTGAGTACTATTTATTAAAAGAAAATAGATAAGCTTAATATTTTACCATTAAAAATGATGAAAATTTGCGTTTAAGAACGAGCTATTTGTAGTAGGAAAGCGATAAAGGACTTTTTTTGATATATATTTTCAATTACTTTAACAAAACATTAGGTATTCGAAAAAGTTCGGTTACAAATTTGACCAATAAAAAAACACTTTTCTCTTATATTATATTTAAAACAAACTCTATCAAATGAATTATGTGCCGTTTTGATCGATAACCTTTTCCAATTTTTGGGCTAAAACCATAATTCATTCTATATGTACAGAACTTTTAATTTTATAAGCGTAAAACTGATCCTTTTGCAGGCTTCCACGGAATTTAAATTTACACCATTAAGAGACTTAAGCAGAAATCGAAACAAATGCTAATCTGAAGGTACAAGTTCCGGGCTACATGGTGGATGCATCAAAACTTCCCAGCCAAGCTCTCTTTGCTTCTGGCATGTGTGTTTTTTGTAGATCAATTTTGGCCGTTTTAATTGAATTGCTTGCTCTAAGAGAACAGAATCAATCGTTTGACCAGGTTGTAGAAGCTCATAATGAGCAATTCTTTTAAAATCACACCAGATACACAGCATTACTTATCAGATCGACAGCGAGCAAAACACTTCGCTGCTGTTTTTCTGGTTACAGCATCATCTCCGTAAGCTTCATAAACTTTTTCAGCACCCTGCGACACATGCTTACCTTTTTACAATAGAAAGGAAAAATATGACGAATATGTTCCAAATTTTCAGTCATGAATGTATATAACTTTTTACAGAACAATGCGATTTTAATAATGCCTTCTAACAAAACAATAAAGCTTAAAATGTCACCTTTCAAACAATTTATATTACCAGAGACATTACATTTAAGAGCTATCTAGCGACAATTTGTAATCGAACTTTATATTTTTAATCGTTAACATTAATTTTAAACAAAAATTAAGTCTGATTATAAACTTGAAGTTCTTCGGTCATTCAACGCGTCCGATGTTGAATCATTTCAATTACATATATATGTATATCTTAATATCATTCTACTGTATCTTATTTTAATAACATAAGCTATTAATATCATACACACATTATGCACATCTCCTATTATGCCCATGTTACTCAATGCAATTACATATGCAATAATAAAAAGGTCAGTTTAATTTAGGGTAAGTCTTTATATCTACATACTCGTACATAAGTAAAGTTTGATCAAGTATTTCACATACCTACTATACAAAATTTGAGCCCGATCCGATTGTTTGCGGCACCTTGTAAAATTCTTTGCATCATGTGTTCTACTTAAATAATAAGTCGCTCAGAATTAAAGAGGCTTTCTCAAACTTTGTAGAATTGAATCCAGACTTTTTTTTTTGCATCAGCGTGCCTAAATGGATCACCTATATTTCCAGGGAAGGGCATCTTATTGTGCAGTGTTTTTCTTTTTTATACACACATATATGTACGTAAAAGCGTAAGTACAAGTTTTACATAAATACATAAGTGTACAAATATATGGGACATTCTTTTACAATTCGTACACCTTTTTTGACCTTAGATTTTTAAATCTCACCAAAATTTTTTTTAAGGATGATTTTATGAAATAAGTGAACACGTGTATCGGCATTTCACCGAAAAAATTTTTTTAACGATTTTATGAATATTCAAAGTTTTGCTGGTTCGCGCGATAGCACTACATGTAGAATAGATTATCTCCGGCTCTATTTATCCGATCAGTCTAATTTTTTTTATTTTGTTCGTTAATATATTGTCTTTAAAAGGTATGAAGTAACATTCTTTTCCATTGTTAACAATTGTGCAATATTAAGCATTCAATTGTTTATTTAACTTTTTAGTGCCGTGTCCCACAATGAAAAATTCAATGAAAAATATCATCATATTCGCAATTTTATAACCTAAATAACGCATATTTTTAATTAATGGGTCCTTTCTTAGTTCACGAGATTTTAAATATTTTCTCGCGCAAGTCGTGCGCGCGCCATTGCCACGGGTTCCTCGCGACCCATTTCACACGAGATTTTTGTTCGTAGATGTATACGCTAAGATTTTTAATTGTTAGAAAAAAAATATTTAGTGTTGCCACAATGTTGTGTAAACAAATAAGATGAATTAAATTCGGGAAGCGTCCTGAGAACTAAGGAGCATTAGAAGTCAAATTCAAAACCTTGTTTTCAATTCGTTTATTACAACAATATAACGCATATAATAATAGTCTGAAATAATATATTTTAATATACAATAATTCAATTTATATTAATTTATTGAAATCTATAGCATAGAATATCATTTTATAATTTTTACTTTGGTGAAATCATCTTCCAAAGAAAAATGCTTTGCTTTCAACATCTTTTGATTAATTGGAATCATGCAATGATAACCCAAAGTTCCCTTCACGGTTACAGCCTTTTGAAATCTTTTTTCCAATTTTTTTGATGCATTTACATACTCATTATTGTCAACATATTTAAGAGAAATGTTTGGGAGGGACTGTTTTGCCCATTCGAACAATTCTTTCGGAGTTTGAATAGGATCGTTCACTCTTTGCAAGCTTGCCCGCGAAGCTAATCTTTTTATGGTGCCTCCCAAACCATCACATGCACCTTTTCCGTGTGAAGTAGGAAAAAAGTGCCATTCCGCTGTTAACCCAAAATCTTTTTTATGGTGTGTGAGATTGACAAAATTTTTCTTATTTTTGTATTGCGCACTTGCGCCGTCGGAAAAATAGATGATTTTCGAAATTTGTGCCAGGTTTGCTCTGATGAAGTCTACCAAATGTTTTTGGAAAACATGTACAGCTATAGTATCGTGATGCAAACATTCCGATATAATTACAAAACTTTTCATTACCGTTTCACCATCTTCATTTTTATAATAAATAGCAAAAGGATGCACTGTTGCTTGATTATTATTCCAGTGCAGCCCTTGTATAGCATTTTGCACCACAAACGCATAATTTTCGGAGAAATCACAGACAGCAATGCATTCGTTCCCTTTCAACTCTTTTTTGATGATATTCATAAATTCATTTTGTTTTTGTACAAGGTATGAATGCAGAAGCATTTTATCAAGACCGGCTTTCAATTTCTGTAAAAATTCATCTACCGGGGATGTCATTAACTGCAAAGTTATTCTATCGACATTTATCCATTGCCTGTAAGTGATTTTTTCGATCATATTATTTTCAAAACAATATTCCAATTCATCTATTACATGTGATGCGCCAGGACAATTTAAGCATGTTCCAAAATAATAATTTGTTGTTGCTTCGATGCAAATCATACGATCCAGTCCAATACGAATACAGTCATGATAAGTATTTATTGGATTTTTAGAGTCGACAGTCAAACGTTTAATATTTGAACTTTCAATCATTAATTTTACATTCTCATGAATAGTACAAACACAAACCGAGTTAGTTCCACTTGCTCCTGCTAGTACACAATATTTAGGTCGTAAAGCGGCGAATTTAGAGAAACTACATTAAACATTAGGATACCTATCCAAAAATATGAGGATTCATATTGAAAGGGTTTAAACACCTATCCCTTCGGAACTTATTCTTAGGCATTTTTGATAAGAACTTGAATCACTGTATTGTATTGTTACACTGTATTGTCCTATTGCTTATTAAGAAACTTGCAACCTGCAGTACGTATGGCCAGCGATATATGCGAAGCGCGTGCAAAGTGAAACACGTTCAATCACAATGCACGAAACACGCTGGACCGTGTCGCGCTGAACACGTGCCAATGGCGCGCGCACGACTTGCGCGAGAAAATGTTTACTATCTCGTGAACTAAGAAAGGGCCCATTAATTAAAAATATGCGTTATTTAGGTTATAAAATTGCGAATATGATGATATTTTTTATTGAATTTTTCATTGTGGGACACGGCACTAAAAAGTTAAATAAACAATTGAATGCTTAATATTGCACAATTGTTAACAATGGAAAAGAATGTTACTTCATACCTTTTAAAGACAATATATTAACGAAAAAAAAAAAAATCAGACTGATTGGATAAATATAGCCGGAGATAATCTATTCTACATGTAGTGCTATCGCGCGAACCACCAAAACTTTGAATATTCATAAAATCGTTAAAAAATTTTTTCGGTGAAATGCCGATACACGTGTTCACTTATTTCATAAAATCATCCTAGAAAAAAATTTTGGTGAGATTTAAAAATCTGAAATTATATTTTTCCCGAAATCCGTACGGGTTGTAAAAGAATGTCCCATATGCATAAACGTAGTGTCAAACGCACATAAGATATACATAAATGGTTAATTGAATACACATGGTTAATTTGGCTTTGGATTTATATTTCTAGACAATGCGTCTAAATATATTGTTAAAATAAATACATATGTACAAGTTAACGCGACACTTTACTTTCCCCCAACTCCCACGCTATTACAAGCATTCCTGCACATCTGTCATCGACCACACCATCGAAGGCGACACTGGACGCCGCAAGCATCTGACAGCGTCAGCGGGTAAACCCTTGGCCACAATCAGCGGCAGTGCAGCCGTAAACATAAAACATCAAAGATGACAGCGCAGAGTCCAACATAAACAGAGTCAGCAATTATTAATACCACTGTTAGAATATCAAGACAGTCAGTCAGTTTTTACTAAATTCCGCTGCAGTCAGTTCTGCCGTGGGCAGTTCTGTTGTAGGCATTTCTGCTGTGCCAGTTATTGCTTCAGTTTTTTCTAAGTTTGTATTCAGCTTTTGTTTCGAGTTTAAGTTCGCGTTAAGCGTTAATTACAACATTGTTATAAGTTGAGGAAATAAAATTATTTTTGTTTTTAAGTAAATCGTAACTCGATTTTTTAATTTACATATAAACATGTTAAAACCATATTAGAAAACCTACAAAATTAAAATAAAAAAACCAACGCTTAACATTTCCCGCCACTTGTTCGTTACAGTTTCATTTCTTTCCCTTGTGCTGTTTTTTTAACGCATCTCTTGTATTTTCCATCTCTTGCAGCAAACGCAATCGTAGTCTTTAACAAGTCGTTCTTGTGACTAACTACACAGTACTACAAAATCAAAAAAATCAAAACACTTTTCAAGTTACCTAGTGTACGTTGTAGGTCTTGACGAGTAGATCACGATAATGTGTTTCAAAATTGTCTAACACCCCGAAATTCTCAATTTATTGCTTAAAAACCGTTTTTCGTGTAATGCGATCACTCCAACAATCACAACGTCGTCATTTTTCAACCGATTTTCGATTGCTTTACGGTTTTGGAAAGAAGAAGATTCAAGCTTTAATATGTTATATATTTGTTTATACTTCATACAAAACAACAACGAGATTTTTTAAAAGTTATCAAAGATTTACACTTTTATTCCCCGTTTCTCACACTTTGACGTCTTTTTTATATAACATTTTGGTAAAAAACCTTTACTTTTTTACATTTGATCTTGAAGAAATACCAATGCCGGTTAAGAAAAGTCATGGTTTATCAAAATCGGACGATAAATGTTTAAGCTACGAAGCTTATTGTAAACAAGAAAATTAAACTTCCATCGACAAACAAAAAAGTTTTAAATGGATAATTCGTTTATTCATGAAGATATCGTAACCAAATTTGGTACTTAAAAGTCTATTTCTGAGTTTCCAAGCAATGTACCAAATTTGATTAAAATCGGTTGACTATATCATATAGCTCCCATAGGACCGATCGGCCAAAATAACTTTTTTAAAGCAAGATTCGCTATATTTCGCTTTTTAATAAAGATATGGTAACCGGATTTGGCGTTTGGAAATTTTTTAGGACACTTAAGCAATGTGCCAAATTTCAACAAAATCGGTTGACTATATCATATAGCTCCCATAAAAAAATCGATTTTTGAACAAAATTTGTTGTATTTTGTTTGTTTGTTAAAATATTGAGACCAAATTTGGCACTTGTACGTTTTTTATAGTTTTTAAGCATTATACCAAATTTGGTATAATATATCGATATCTTCATGAACAAACGAATTATACATCTAAAACTTTTTTGTTTGTCGATGGAAGTTTAATTTTCTTGTGTACAATAAGCTTCGTAGCTTAAACATTTATCGTCCGATTTTGATAAACCATGACTTTTCTTAACCGGCATTGGTATTTCTTCAAGATCAAATGTAAAAAAGTAAAGGTTTTTTACCAAAATGTTATATAAAAAAGACGTCAAAGTGTGAGAAACGGGGAATAAAAGTGTAAATCTTTGATAACTTTTAAAAAATCTCGTTGTTGTTTTGTATAAAGTATAAACAAATATATAACAAAAGAATCGATAATCGAAAATACGTTGCCCGCGAAATTTGAAACCTTGACCTTACTTTTTGAACACACCTCCTAGCAAGTTAGAAAGCTTGCAATACAAATAATATTCAGCCCACAAAAGATTTTATGAAAAATAGGTCAAATATCATAGAGAGATTTCTACAATAGCATTATTAATGAGTGAGCTAGATCGAGCACCGGCTGCAATTCTAAGTTCAGTCGATTATAGGTAAAGTGGATGCCACGGTTAGAACAAAATGGAGGGAAAGCCTATGATGTGCGCTAGACCACATGGCACAAAGGACGCACATAAGGCTGCTTCGACATTCTTCGCTCTAATGCCAAGAAGCGTATTTTGGCTATGTCAAACGACAATCTAAGACACTGTACACTAGTTTTGAACGGAAGCCGAGGGTAAACAAACTGTTGTTTCAACAAACGATTTCTCGCAAAGCAATCAAGTTTGGATTTTTAATCTCTTTCAACTCCTAGAACTTTCGGCCAGTGGCGTCTATACAGCCAAAATTACTAATCGAGCTTACAAGCGACGTTGATTGGCAAGCGGTTGGACTTTGAGTCTTGCATCTTCCTAACAATATCCAAGAAGTGGATTTCTTCGCTTTAATGTCATCTGATAAAACAAGGAGGAACGAAGGTCCTGAGAAAGACCCCCTTTGCACCCTCGCCCTGTGCGGCTATCGCCAACAAACGCAGTTCATAGCTATTTGTTCGGCGAAATATCTGCTGCGAGCAGCCCACCAGCAGCAGCAACGGCTCAAAAGTGTAATGCCCACAATGCTCAGAAACCTGCCATTACGCAAAACGGCACTAACAATGAAGTACCTGCGAGGACATCGAACGTCACACCAATTACGCCTCAAAATTATTAATATTATTATTATTTCCATACTCCTTTAGGAGCTTAAGGATGCAACAAAAGTCTTCCACTTATTTTTATTTTGCGTTCTTGGCCACCATATTTGCATTATGTTTCAAAGCCAACGGTTAACAAAGGATTGCAACTTCAGCTTTGTGTCAACAGTCATAAGCCAAGTCTCTGCTCCATATAATAAAACAGATTTCACGCATGCTTTCAAAATGTTTACTTATTTTTGTATGTAAGTAACTAGCACGCCATATATTTTTTAATCCTGCAAATGCTCTTCGGGCTTTTTGGATACGATTGTTAATATACTGTTTGGCGCCTCCATATACTGAAAGGATGCTTCCTAAGTAAGTAAAGCTTTCAGTATCAACAATGTTTTTGCCATCAATTGTAAAGGGTGATGTATTATTGACTTTTAAGCGCATTGACTCAGTTTTCTTTATGTTTATCTTAAAGCCAACCTTTGTTTGGTGTGAGTGGGAGAGTAGGACGATGTCGCCCGCGCATTTAAGATCTTCAAGGCTGGCGCTGAGTCTCCAGTTGATGCCTCTATTCTGTGAGTCAAAAATCGCAAGCACTCAGTCCAAGACCACAATAAATAATAATGACGATAAGATGCAGCCTTGTTTAACGCCTGTGGTCGACTCAAATGGGTCACTTAGTTTTCCATTATGTAAGACTTTGCATTTTGAGCCCTCGTAGCTTTTGCTAATTATATTAATAATCTTATGTGGAATACCGAGCCTTTGCAGGGCTAGCCAGATAAATTCTCTTTTGACTGAATCAAATGCCTTTTCGTAATCTATAAATGTTGCATACAGACTGGTGTTGAACTCAACGCATTGTTCTATTATCACACGCAAATTTATTCTGTTAAAAACTTTGCTGACGACAGAAACCAAAACTATACCTCTCCAATTGTATATATCTGAGAGATTACCCTTTTTAGGTACTTTGCTATAAGGGATTCTTTCCATTCTAACGGTAAGAAATTCCCAATTCCAGATCTCTCTAAAAGGTGGATTTAAAATGTCAATTGAGCATTCAGCCGGAATATTGTCAACGCCTGCAGACTTGTCCGTTTGTCAGTATAGCCTCCTCTATTTCAGCTTTACTAGAAGGTTCGGTGCAAATATTACGAAATAGACGTTTAATGATGACTGAGAGCAGGTATTTCATTGCAATTTGAGATTACGTTGAATGTTTTGCAAAAGTGTTCGCGCCATATATTCAATTGTTCTTCATCCATGGTTATGAGATTACCCTGTTGATCTTTTATAGGCACAGCGCCATTAATGCAATTTTTGGAAAGCTTCCTGGTTATACTGAATATTTCCTTCAGATTTCCTTTAGAAGCGGCAACTTCAGCCTCATGCGCCAGTTTTTCGTGAAATGCTCTTTTGTCAACCCTTGCATGTCTTTTTATTTGTTTAGTTAGCGTTGCGATTTCTCTAACAAGTTCCGAGCAATCGTACTCGGTTCACTTAGCAATTGGTTCTTTTTTTGGCATCTTGTTTCAACCACTCTCTGTTGTTTTTTGTCGATTTTCCGAGTACTTCGTTCGCTGCTTCTATTATAGATGTTTTCGCGTTATCCCACATATTACAAATTTCTATTACATTGTTTCGCAACGATTTTCATATTTGGTGCACATTGATCGGACAAAATTGATTTTTACGTTATCATCTTGTAGTTCGGAGTTTCATTTCACCACAACGAGGTAGTGGTCGCTACCTATCTCTGCGCTTCGTTTGTTTCCAACATCAAGTAGGGAGCGAATCCATCGCTTACTGATGCATATGTGTTCTAATTGGAGAACTGCCTTGTGGATAAAAAGAGACCCGCCAATCATAAGACCAGGGATTGAGCAAGTTTCTATTAGTAGGTCGCCATTCTCGTTTCTCTCTCCAATGCCATTTTTCCCGATAACAAGTTCAACCCCGGTGTTATTACTTCCAATTTTGGCGTTAAAATCGCCCATAAGAATTATGATATCGTCAGTCAGTGCCTTTCTGATTCTTCGACTGTAATAAATGCCAGCACCATTGACATGTTGGTCGTTCAAATTGGGCATACCAGAATATATTATTAAGTCACCCTCAGCTGTGCATTTTTCACCGCAAGTATTCCAACGCAGCCGCTTGCATTCAGATGTTAATTGCGCCAATTTTCCAGACTGGTAGAGTGTCCGTACATTCCATTGAGCAAATCGATTCCTTTTTCGTAAGCCATTGTTCGTCATCAAAAAGTTCAGCTGGTTTGTTTCTCTTGTTGTAATGTTGATGTGATAAAAATCTCGGATGTTATAGGATATCAACCTTTAACTTCCAAAGTTTGGTGGCAGGGCAGCTGCCTTTAACAGTTTGTAAGCAGTGATGTGGCCTCCAAACTTGCCACATTCACACTGTTTGCTGTAGTCATTTCCTACTACACCGGATGTTGGCGTGGATACTCCGCCACATACACGCCTTTTGTAGAAACAGGGTGCACCAGCGAGAAGGTGAGAGATTGACGTTTGAGTTGGAGAGGTTATGTATGTCACTTGACGATCCTTTTGCATCCCCAAACGCCTCAAAATATGACGATTAAATAATCGACAATCAGTTCTCTACGGTTGGAGCTCATATATAAGCTGAGGAAGCTCGAAGAAGAATCTATCGTGCAGTGCAAGGCCATTCTGCAAAAAATAAAGCATGCTGCGATACGCCAGAGAAACATTAGTACGGATGCAGAAGACGGTGTATCCGAACTAGCAGAGCAGCTTGACATTATTGAACGGTGCCGCAAAATCTGGAAAGCTACTGAAGAAGGAAGAGTCGCTCAACTCCAAAAGGCCAGCACCGAGATGCCTGCCACACCAAATGCCAAGACTCCAGTCACGAAAACAAAGAGATTAGCCTCAAGCTCTGCTGAAAAAACGAATGCAACTGGCAAAAAAAGAGAATGTGTCAAGCCAGTGGCAGAGAGTAATGAGAAAAACAATAAGAACCCAGCTCTATTAAAAAAAAACGGAAGAAGCTCACAATGGCACCGAAAAACCTGAGCAAGAAAAGCGTCCACGTCAAAACCGGAAGAAACCAGAAGCAGTACTGGCTTGATGTCCTGAAAAACTTACGTAATGAAACTAAGCTGATCGAAGGAGTAAACTTAGAAGGCCTTTGAAAAACTCGCGACGGAGTACTTATTCTTGAACTAGGCGCCGGAAAAAAGATACTGCCGAACCTTGTGGAGCAAATAAAGAGCACATTGCTAGACACCGCGACAATAACTAAACTCACACCAGTTACGACGTTAGAGATCCGCGACATCGACTCCCTCACAGAGGAAAAAAATAAAAGAAGCAGTTGAGAAAGCTGTCGAATGTGCGGCCGAGAAAGTACGAGTCAGACTTACACCGCAAAAGGGCAGAGAGCAAATCTGTGCCTTCGTAACGTTATCTAGCAATTGTGCAGAAACATTGTTAAACCTAGACGAAATAAAAGTAGCTGGAAGACTGCGAAAAATTGCTTTCGTTGCTTCGCCAGGCAGGAGGGATTAATGTACAAAATGCGGCTAGGGCTAGGATGAAAGAGTGTATAAACGATCCAAAGTACTGTATATGTGTAAATGCCGGGCGTAAGCCAGTCGACCATTTACCGGGCTCCAGAAGATGCCTCGAGCTGAAACCAATGCGAGTATGATAATTCTGCAAGCCAACATGCACAGAAGCGCTACAGCGGACTTTCTTCTGGAGCAGATCGTAGTAGAAAAAGAAGCGGATGCAGTCATTATTAGCGAGCAGTGCAGACCCACAATTCGCTTCAATTGGTTCGAAGACGAAATGATGTGCCCATCGATTTGGCTGCCTAGAAACAGCAAACTTACTGTTACAAGCAGCGGCACTGGAAATGGTTTCACTGTTTTTCAAACTAGGTATTGCACATTGATGAGCTGCTGCCTCACGCCAAGTGACTCATTTGGCGTTTTCCAGGACAAGCTTGAAGACATCGAAGATATGGCATCACAAATTGGCGGTGCAATTATCATAAAAGGAGGCATGCCATTCACTGGCTCAAGAGGCCGACGAGTTTTAGATATGGCCGCTAGATTAGGCCTTGTGGTTGCGAGCTCCGGCACCGCTACCACCTGGTTCCGCCAATACCACCCAGGACATAACTCTAATATCGGAAGAAAACTCAAAAACTGGAGAATACTCGAGGAATTTGATGGCAGTAATCACCAATATATCACCTACCCCATCGAGATGAATAGATCCTCCAATCAGGACCAACACAGACGAGGTACTCGCAAATGGAATGGAGCAAAGCTCCGACCACAAGATTTACTGGCTAACATCGACGCAACAATCGAGCAACACAATGACGAAGACGCCATGGCAATCGTCCTTAGCGGTATGCGATTACCGTAAGGTTGTAACGCCGCAATGCCAAGAACTGGAGACGGCCTTCTATGCATAAGGAAGAGAAGAAAGTTGACCAGAGCCAGAAAGCATAGGCCAGCGCTTATCGAAGCCGTGGAGTTTAACGTGGCAAAAAAAGCGCTTCAGACAGCCATCGTTCAAAGCAAGAAAACGGAATGGGATGAGCCCCTATGCGATATCAACTACAATCCATGGGGTTTTGGCTATAAGTTGGTAATGCAGAAACTTGGACCTAGATCTTCAGCGCCAGATATGGATTGATAATCTCTTTCCGACTCATCCAATTTACTTACCTGATCCAGAGCTTGTTGTTGTTGTGCAAGAGCCTATCCCTCTTTACACCGATAGCGAACTGAAAGTCAATAAAGCTCCTGGCGCAAACGGCGTGCCGACGGAGGTGTTAAATGTAATCGCAGATGAACGACCAAATGTTCTTATTAACATATTCAACTTGCGTCTCTAGAAGAGTAACTTCCCGACAGTGTGGAAAAGGCTAAAACTGACTCTAACTGACCCAACACAGTCGTCAGCGTACATCCCGCTATGTATGATTGACATCGCTGGAAAACTGCTGGAGAAACTGCTAAAAATAAGCTTGATTGCAGCCGTGGACTGGGAAGGCAGACTCTTGGTAAAGCAATAGAAGAGTTAGCAGCAAGTGTGGAATCTGTCCAACGAGGAAGACCCTCGATACTTGGCCCAGATCTTTGGAACATTAGCTACGACGACATATAGGGTTTTCTAATAGAGACTTGACAACTGAGAATTTAATTTATGAACGCATACTTTCACTAATCATCGAATTGTCACTGTCAATTCATTCAGAAAACTCAACTTTTTTATCATGGTAAAGTACACGAACGAACAATGTCTGCAAAATATTAAAATTTACTACCGAAATTCGAAGTCGGTGACCGCAACTTTAAGAGCGCAAAATCATCTTCAGTGACGAAGCTCATTTTTGGCTCAATGGGTTCGGGTGAAAATTCACATGTGCTTTACGAATCACCATTTCATCCACAAAAAAAAACTGTTTGGGGCCGTTTGCATGCCGCCGGATTTATTGGGCTGAAATGTGGGGCCGAGTCTTCGAAAATTGGGTCCAACGAATCGCCCACTGAAAACGTGCCCGCGGTGGCCATATGAACGAAGTCGAGTTACATTCGTAAATGTTTTGATTGTACTTCAAGGTCGCTACTAGCTATAAAAGTTTCCTTAGCTTTATTTCGATTTCCCCGTAAACACCTTAAATAAATCGGTGGCTGATTTTCTGACTGATCCAGATTTGGCTGTTGATCCGCCTTTTATAGGAACCCGATCGCCGCAAATCCTGGAATTCCTCCCAAACCTATACTAACAACTCCAAAACTGTACTCTGATTATCTAAATAGCTATTTTCCCTAAAAAGATAGAGTACACCCTACCTGAAACTAACCCTATTCTACATTCACATGTGTGCACTAACACTCTCCCCTACTCGCCAAAAAGTCTGGCCGCTATCTTTTCCCTATTATTGGTAGCTCTCTCTACTAATACTATTGCAATTAAGAGCGCCAAACTGCTGCCGCTGTTGGTATTAGTACTGTCACCAAACCTTTGTTGGTATTAGTGAGAGTACTCTCACCAAGCAGCGCCTATATAGTCCTAAAGTTACTGGCATGCTCAGCAAACTAATGGCAAACGTGGGTGGGCCAACGCAAAAGAAGCGCAAGCTTCTAATGGCAAATACAAACTCAATTTTACTTTATGGCAGCGATATTTAGCGAGACGCTATGAAAACTAAGAGCAAAAGGAAAACACTCCATGCGGTACAATGCATGGCCCCATTGCGGGTGGCTTCAGCATACCGCACTGTGTCTGAAGCCCCAGTTTTAGGTATCAGCGGAGAGATACCCGTCGATATAATAGAGCGAAAAAAGCTGTGGGATGCAAACAAGCACGAAAGCACAAGAGTAAACACGACCGAGCTAAGGCAAAAAACTCTTCGACAGTGGCAACTCCTCCCCGGTATAACGCGATGGGTTGAGAGAGACCACGGAGAGGTCAACTATTACCTCACGCAGCTTCCGAAAGTTCCTTTTTTGTAGTGGCAAAGCTGAATCAGATGATGTTGATCATACATTCTTTTACTGCGAGAGGTGGAACGCAGAACGAGCGTCTGTTGAAACTGAAGGCGGACAGCTCAATGCAGAGTATGTTATCGATAAAATGCTTCACAATTTAAACAACTGGAGCAAAATGTAGAGGGCAGGCATTTCGAAATTCGAAAAAAACATTTTCTTTTACATATAAGGCATACCCTAATGCATGTGTTTTACTTAACTTCAATTTATTACAGCACCTAAACAAAGTTATACATTTCGACGAAATCATTTTGGTCAATACGCTCAACAACTTCATGACAATGATTTCTTTAAAGCTACCTGCTACCAAAAAAAGTCAAATATAACCATTGACACTCCTCAACTGATTCACGCACAGACAATTGCAAGTAAAAATGCGCAGTAAGACACAGCCAACAACAACAGGAACTACGAAACAACTATTAAAAACAACAACACTAAAGTGGAGACTGAGTTCATCGCTTAATTGGCAAGCAAGTACTTTTCAGAAGTATCAAGTGTTCGTCTCTATGTAGTTTTATACTCCTTCCAATATACCAAAGAGAATACTTTTTATGCGGCTATTAGTGTCGTGTAAACATGACTCACTTTGATGAGTTAGCTCAGTTGCTCAATTTGAAGTGAGTGAATAGTCCTTGCTCACTTGCTCAGCTGTTCACTCAGTTAAGCGTCCTCCTTCCTTCCTCACTTGCTTAGTTGATCACTCAGTGAGCAGTCTAGCTCACTTGCTCGGCTACCTCACTCAGTTCAGCTGTTTGTATTCATCAGTTTAATTATCGATAAATTCAAATATTCGTCAGGCACTTTGAAACAGTTTTTTGTTTCTAAAGAAATAAACTTAAAAAATAAATAATCAGGCATGTTCTAGATTTCGATTCAGACAAAAAAGTGTCGGAATCGAAATGAAAGGTGTTCTAGATTTCGATTCCGACAAGAGTTTACTCGTTATGAAAAGTTTGGCTTGCAGCTGTCGAAATGAAAAGTATTTTGCTTTGTTTGCTTAAATAAACGCATTAATGCCACCAAAATTAATTTTGTATTATTTTTTAATGCTTTAAGAAAATTTAGATGTGCTCAATTCAACGAATCAAGGTTAATTTTCATTATATATTCTTATGACAAAAAATGTCTATTAAAATTTGTGTACATGCAAAACCAAAAGAGTGGAATGAAAGTAAGGTGTTCTGGATTTAGACAAAACAAAACTTCGAAATGTGTATTGTGTAGTCGTGTTGTCGTGTTGCACAAGTAAATTCGAAGATAATTTTATTAATGGATGGCTTCAAATATGTATATAAAATAAATTGTACAAAATTGGTAAATAAATAAAAAATGTTTGTCTGTCAGAAAGATGTTGGCAGAAAGAAAAATTAAATTAATAAAATGGATGTTCGAAAACTTGAGGTAACTCTACAAGTCAATTTATCGATGGGTGATCAGCTGATCAGCTGGCAATTTGCTGGAAATTTGGCGCACTTTTTAAACAAACAACAATGATCCGCTTTTTTTAGTTAATTGTAGCAATACATTTTTGAAGGAGCAAAAAGGAAGTGCTAAGCAAAACACAATACCAACGTTGTCAAATGTTGGCAAATTTGCAAGCACCAACGATGTCAACTACAGGAAATATGACTGTGAGAAAGAAATGTGCCTCTTTAACCGATGATAATTAACCGCATGACCAATACAATTGTGAAATGCTTATGGAAAATAAACAAACAACAATTCAACAAAGCGGAATGTAGCAGAGAAGTAACTGAAGGTGGCTCTGAAACTGCTGCTTAAAATAATTTGCCGACTAAAATAAAATAAACACATAGAGTTGGCGAAAAATTGTATGTTATACTTTTAAAACTAAAATGCAAACTACAAATTGCTTAAGTTTTTACTACGTGTCCATTTTTAAAAGACGGCTGCTGTATGATGCCGCTTCCATTTCAATTTAGCGCCATATAAACAAACATAAACAACACAGCTGCTCTGCACAGCTGGTCTAAATGAAAACGATTCGAAAACGATTCGAAGTGGATTCGAACTCGGTCGAAATCTAGAACACCATTTGTCGGAATGCACTCGCTATGACTTTTCAAAACGAGTCGAAATCTAGAACAGGCCTGAATAACTTTTGTTATAAGAAATAGTTGATTTTCGCTTGAAACTTGGTAAATGAAAAAATGTTTAATTCAATTAAGGGAGAACATTTTGTATTCTGCCGCTTCGTGGCTTTTAATTTATTTGTTCTTATTAGCTAAAACAATATAAAAGTTTGATCATATATTGTGTGAACAAGTGAGTAGTGAGGCAAGTGAGTCAAGAATAAGTGAGTAAAGTGTAAGTGTTTATAGAAACAGCAGACAACAACAACTGATCACGTTAGAGCGGTGTTGACGACGACGTTCTGATTTTTCTTCCATACTCGTTGCACGCATGGAAACTACAGCTGCTTAAATGACCCGATCAAATTTTTATATCTGCTCAACACCAAAACCAGCGAGTAAACGCTAACGGCTGTTGTTTCTACTCTATCTATTTTTATTCACGTTACTAAAACAAGGTAACTGCAAATTAAAAATAGGGTAGCATTTCGGAAAATAATTAAAAATATGCTAGATCTAGCTATAATCAAGCCTAAATCTGCAGCTTAATATTGAATTAAGAATTAAGTATATTTAAGTGTATCAAAATGTATATAATAAAAAAGTATTTATAAGTGTTAATAAAAAAATGAAGTACAATCAAACTTGAATCAAAATTGTATCCTCTTAATTCATGTTTCATGGTTCTCATAACCAGACATTTGAACCCATTTTTAGACCGTAGCTAATCTTGATGCAAGAAGGATTCGTGATTCGTCTTAATTTGAGTTTCACCTATCTTGCTTTGAGATATTTTAAAGTTTTTTTTTATATAAATTATCATGTTAAAACATAAATGAACTAAGATCTGCGATTCTTCCTTCAAGAGCTCTAATACACGAAATATGTTTAAAAGTGATCTTGAATTAATGACGAATTTTGTGCTATTTTCGAGTTAATTTATTCTAAATAATAGTATCACGAACACAAAAAAAAAATGGCGGACGTAAAGTCGGGCGCGGACGACTTTAGGATACCCTGTACCACTAGCTTGTAATAAAGTCCGATTTCTTCACAAAAAACCAAAAACAGAAGAATTTTTAAGCAAAAATTTTTTTTTGACCGATCGTTCCTATGGGAGCTATATGATATAGTCAAATCGATTTCAATAAAATTTGACACGGTGCTTAAATACCTTAAAAAGATATGAACGCCAAAGTTATTTCAAATATCTTTACAAACAAACAAAACACATCGAATTTTGTATAAAAAACGTGTTTTTGGACCGATTGGTCCTATGGGAGCTATATGATCTAGTCAAACGATTTGGATTAAATTTGGTACAGTGCTTAGGAACTATAAAATACTCACGAATGTCAAATTTGGTCCCAATATCTTAACAAACAAACGAAACACAACAAATTTTGTTAAAAAATCGATGTTTTGGAAGATCGGACCTATGGGAGCTCTATGATAGAGTCCACCGATTTTGTTCAAATTTGGCACATTGCTTAAGTGGTCTAAAAAATTTCCAAACGCCAAATCTGGTTAGGATATCTTTATTAAAAAACGAAATATAGCCAATTTTTCTTTAAAAAAGTTATTTTGGCCGATCGGTCCTATGGGAGCTATATGATATAGTCAACCGATTTTGATCAAATTTGGTACAGTGATTGGGAACTATAAAAAACTTTCGATTGCCAAATTTCGTTACGATATCTTCATAAACAAACGAATTATTCATCTAAAACGCTTTTTTTTTTCGAGGTCGTCTCAAACACCCCCATGGGAGCTATATAATTTATCCCCGATATCAAAAAAATAAAATAAACTTGCCTCCTATGGAATAATATGGGATCTAATGTGAAAGTTTGGTAACTCTAGCTCTTACCATCTCTGAGATCTAGGCGTTCACACGGACGGACGGACGGACAGACGGACAGACGGACGGACAGACGGACAGACGGACAGACGGACATGGGTATATCGACTTCTCTATTCACCCTGATCATATTTTAGGTAACTTTGGGGTGTCTCCGACGTCTCCTTCTATATGTTACATACATTTTCGGCTTGCACAAACTTAATATACCCTTGGACCATACGGTACAGGGTATAAAAATCGTACTTAATCTGAGTATTATATACGAGGTGTGTTCAAAAAGTAAGGCGACTTTTCAAATTACGCCGGCAACGTATTTTCGATTATCGATTTTTTTGTTTTGTTGTGTTGGTACACTCTTCCCGAACAGCTGTACCAAATTTCAAGTGAATGGCATTTTTTGTTTGGTTGTGAGAGGCGTAAAGGTTACAAGTGCTTTGCGTGCTCGGCGATTTTGACGTGACAACGTCTTAAATTAGGTTAGGCTCGGTGTCACTTATGAAAAAGTGTAACGCCCGGTAGCGTTACGGTGAGTTTATAACGCCCGGTAGTGTTACAGTGAGTTTATAACGCCCGGTAACGTTACGGTGAGTCACCATTGCTAGGTGGCTTGCTTACTCACCACGCTCTCACGCACACCAATGACTAAGTACATTTCGCTCTCAGCTTAGCAAAGCTCTAGAAAAGAGGCACACAGCAGAACCAAACGAAACGAAACGCGGCATTAAATTTGTTGTATATTTATTTCGTGTTACGCTGCGGTCGATTCGAAACTCAAGAGATTTCGTGAATTTGTGTTAAATAAAACGTTGCAAAAAAAAAGTTAATTAATTAAGAACAATTTGTAAGTCATAATAACAAACAACAAAAGCAAGAAAACAACAAATTAAACGATAAACGTAAAATCAAGCGACGCGAACAAACAACAAAAGCAAGAAAACAACAAATTAAACGATAAACGTAAAATCAAGCGACGCGTCGTGTGTAAAAAAGAGCTACACTATTTGCCAGCGCAGCACCCCCAGGCAGCAGTTGAGTGTTATTTGTTGAGCAGTGGAACGCAACTCGTGTTATTAAAACCAAGGGTGACATGTGCATGACTGAAGTTACTTGCTTCACCGCTAATACTAGCTTCAAGTTTATACTCGGTGCTGTATTTATTCATCCAGGAGCTAGTATGCAGGACATTGGAATGTTACTATGGCAAGGACTCGGTCCGTACGTTCACAACAGCCAGTACGTGCCACCGTTCGTGCAAGTTGATTCTGGTATACCGATTCTTCTGTGTGGTGATTTTAACAAAAACGTAAAGTCTGACAAGTCGTTTCTTAATTTCATGAAATATACGCTTAATCTTGATTGCGTATCAAACGTTTCTAAGTCAACTACGTTAAAAGAAACAACCATCGACTTGACTTTCGCAAGACACATTACAGCAGAAACACTTCCTTTCATTTCCTATTTCTCCTGTCATCGTCCTATCCTCAACAAAATAACTCAAATTAGGTAAGTTTTAGTTTGTATGTACAATGTTTTAGTAAACCAAATATATTTCTTGTGCAATTCTTATTTTCATTCAATTCCTTGTTCCTATTGTGCAATTTAATAATATTCATAGCAATAAATATTCTACTGAGAAAAAGACGTTGTCACGTAAAATCTTCGCCCGTAAAACCGACTTTACAGGCACCAGCGGATTTGCATCAAAAAAATAAAATTAAGTGCTCCGTAACACTTGAAATGTTGTCAGTAGCATGCGGTGCTGTTCTGAGTAAAAAAAATGTTCACAAGTGGTACAAACTCTTCCAAGATGGCCGGGAAGATGCCAATGCCTCGCTCTGGACGCCCAAGCACGTCAACGACTGATGAAAACGTTCAAGCAGTGAAGAAAATTGTTTAGGAAAATCGTCGAATCACTATCAAAAACGTTGCTGAGGATGTCGGTATATCGCTTGGCTCATGCCATGAAATTTTTCTAACTTTTTGGGCATGAGACGTGTGTCAGCGAAGTTTGTTCCGAAATTGCTAAATTTTGACCAAAAGAACCGTCGCATGAGCATCGCTCAAGAGCTGTTGAATGACGTCAACGTCGACGCAGATTTACTCAAAAGGGTCATAACTGGTGACGAATCATGGGTATATAGTATGATATCGAAACCAAAGCCCAATCGTCCCAATGGAAGCGGCCAGAAGAGCCAAGACCGAAAAAAAAATCGCCGAGCACGCAAAACACTTATAACCTTTACGCCTCTCACAACCAAACAAAAAATGCCATTCACTTGAAATTTGGTACAGATGTTCGGGAAGAGTGTACCAACACAACAAAACAAAAAATCGATAATCGAAAATACGTTCCCCGCGAACTTTTTGAACACACCTCGTAATTCATTTTAGCAAATCCGTACTTGGCTAGATATTTAGTTCGAAATGTGACGTTTCTAGTACGGAATACTATATTTTTTTTTCTCAGTGTAGCCCCATAGGTCGGAAACCTTTCTTTTTTTTTTAAATACAAGTTCGTTGTATTTCGTATGTTTATGAAAATTTCCTTACGAAATTTGGCAATCCAATACCTTTTGGAGTTCTAATCAATATACAAGATTTAATAGAAATGTGGTAGCACGCCATCTTTTTCTTTATTGAAATACACTTACTTACATTTTTTAGCTTCTTTGGCAATAAATTTGTCATCCGTGGATACCCAAATGTGCTCAAAACATCCAGATTTTTTTATTTCCAAAATTGTGCGAGATAATATGGACCTTCCACCGACAGATACTAAATTTTTGTACCTTATGCCTTTGCTTCCTCCCCGAGCTAGAACAAGCGCATGGAGGTCAGTCTCTGAACTGCCAAAAATAAAAATGGTTTTCAAATGAATATTTTAATATTTATTGTATTGTGTGTACAGTAATATTCTAGGCTAATCTATCTATCTATATATATAAAAGAAACTTGCATTGTGTAAATAATCGATGTTCTCACCAATGCGTCAACCGATTTCGTTTCTGTAACTTGCATAAGTTAGAGGGAGTCCATGCGAAGGTTTTTTTGTGATTGTTATGTGTGTGCCTACTTTGCTGAGCTATGGCCGTTTGTGTGGATGGGTTTTTTTTTCATATATGACCTCTATATAGGCGAAATAGTCATTCGCTCGATATGGCCGTGCGTGGAGTTGCTGATGCAAAACACATTTACTCACTCAAACGGCTTTAATTTACACATGACAGTATGTCGTGACACTTCAATCGACATTTGATTGTTGTGACATTTCAAGCGACAATACCACTTTGTTGCTTAAATCATTCTGAATTAAGTGTGTTTATCAAAGAGAAATTGACTTTAATGCATTTTGCCGTGATAAATTTGTTAAAAAAAAGTGTAAAGAAATGGTGCGAACCCGTAGTAATTTGGGACGTCGTTCACGTGCAGTTACATATCTCAGGGGAAGTTTTTAATCGGATCAATGACTACTGTTTGCAGTCATTGCATGGCATTTAAATTCAACAATGAGACCCCAGCCTTATGTTGTGTAAACGGACAAGTGAAATTACCGGCATTTGATGCTCCACCAGAATCTTTGCGTTCATTGGTTATTGGAGGTACACCAGAATCGAATCATTTTTTGAAAAATATTCAGGGGCACAATTCATGCTTTCAAATGACTACTTTTGGTGCGACGAATATTATTCGTGATAATTTTCTGTCGACTTTTAAGGTAATTTCTGGGCACGACATACGTCATGTACCATTTTATCATTGCGGAATATATGATGATTTTCCTGAAAATTATGCCACTCCTTATTATTTTACGAAACAGATTCAGGAACAAATTTATCATCGCGTTGGTTTTTTGTTACCATTTGCTTTTCAAAGTTATAAATTCTTACAACTATATTTTGTTGGTAATTCTGATGCTGAATTGAACCAACGTTGTGCTATTGTATCAAATGTGAGGAGAGTATTTGCCGATCGATTGCGATTTTTTGCACGATGAAAAAGAATTGGTTCGGTTATAACAGCGCTTGATCGAATGCCTTCAAATAATCATCGAATTGTTATTCGTGATGATAAAGTGCCGCCTATTGGTCAACATTCAAGGCGATTCAATGCTCCGACTATGGATGAAGTTGCTGTAGTTATTGTTGGCGATGAGTTTAATGTCATATACATTATATGACAAAACAACGTTTGTTGGGCCAGCTAATAGACTAATAAATTAAAAAATGATAAAAATATTTGATATAATTGAAAAAAATAAGAAAACTGCCGGTTTTTTAATATATGCTATTTGTCGGGAGCAGCAGCTTCCCAATAAAATTCAATACAAACATGTCATAACATATACTCTTAGGCTATGCAACTAATTACTACATTACTCTTAACTTCTAATATGCATAACAGTTTCTCTCTTTGTACTGCAATGGAATAGTTATCAATTCCAATTTATTTTTTGAGCACAACGAACTCCATGCTGTACAATAGCAGAGAAAATTTTTTCTCTCTTTTGCTTCTATGGAATACTAAATGCAAACGCTGATTTAAACACATGCGTCTCCATGGCCATTGATACATACAATAAAACAGATCCATCCCTACATTTCCTGTAGACTATTCCATTTCGCATCTCATAAAAACTATTCTCAGCCTTTTCTAACATTAGCTTTATTTTTACTATGTCTACGTCCGCTTCTGGGCATATACATGTAAGATTGATTATTGAATAAGGTTTATTATATTATATGTATGTACGATTCTTAATATATGTGACTTTATGTTTATTAAATTAAATGACGACTTTGAAAGTATGACTGCTGCTTACGACGGCGCTTTGTAACTGCCTCTTTTCTCATCGCTCTCACTCATCGTTGAACTGAACTGCCAACTCGTCTCGCGAGGTCTATCGATATGCGAACTGCCAACTCTACTTCTTACATACATAATTAGATTTTCTTCAAAAGAGTTCGTGTGCAAGAGCAACAACAACCCGAGACACGCGCCGTTGTTGTTGCAGTTTTGTGCTTTGTTTCGTTTTCTTTTACTCTTTGTGACAAGAAGCTTTGTTACGAGCGTTAAAAAAACAATTTTTGTGTGCTTGACCATTTTCGTCTACGGGTTATTTATGGTATGTGTGTATGTGATTAACGCAAGGCAAAGCATGCAAAAAACTAACATCACTTACAATGTCACGTTGAAAATGCTACAGCAACTTTTACTTTACACTCGCCTTGGATGGGTCGTGTCAGGTGGTCCCTCGCGTTTTGGTGCCTCTTTCTAGCTAGGACACACAAATATATCTGGCCAGAAAGTAGATCCTGATATTCAAGCTGATGATGCGTTCTCAGCAAAAACGAAGGAGGAGCTAGAATGTGAAGAGCACTTTGCACGTTATTATTCAAGATTGCCTACGGGAGAATACTCAGTTCGTTTGCCTGTTAAAAAAAAAAACCTGGACCTTCTTGAAAACTCTTATGAACAAGCGTTCCGCCGTTTCGTGCATCTTGAAAGAAAAATAGAGCGTCAGCCGTAGTTAAAATCCCAATATACCGCCTCTATTAAAGAGTATGCTGATTTATCGCACATGTCTCTTGCAGATAGCAAATCCATAAATCTTTTCAAATTCTTTCTAACTCACCATAGCGTTATAAATGAATGCAGCACAGTAACAAAATAAAGAGTTGTTTTTGATGCTTCGAGAGCCACATCAATCATCTTAATGATGATTTGATGGCGGGCTCTGTTATACAACCTAAGCTTTTCCGAACGCTTATTCGTTTTCGTTCATTTGCCGTTGCCCTCACTGGCGCCATTTGTAAGATGTATTGCTCCAGTCATTCTGCCGTCCTTGAAGGAACACCGGAGGGAGATAGAGAGAATTTTGGAAGGTTTGATAACGGCAGCGAATATACAAAACTCTTGACCTTTCTTGGGATCATATTTCTGATAAATTCTTCTTTTTGTTTTCTTCTAATCAGCAAACTGCTAAGCCGTGTAAAAGAAGATCCAGCTCACTTAGATGTGCTGATGCCCTTGCAATTTTTAGCAGGCGACCCCAGCGCATCCTTTGCAGAGCCTAATCTAACTCGTCTAAGCCTTAATCGACTAGATGGTTGGCAGCGCGTGACTCACATACAGAAAGTTTCCTGGTCTCGATGGCGGGAGGAGTATCTTGTCAAAGTCAAGGGAGACAATAAACATATGATTTTTGCGTTTAAAAGGTTACTTGAGGTGGTGAACCACCACAGCCGTTTGACAATTGAGTTGAGTGATATCGATTTGTGTTCTGTCGGTTTTTGGTTTCTCTCCAGAGATGAGACTTATATTTTATGTTAGGGCGATGTTTCAGCATTCAAAATCGGTTTTTTTTTTTACTATCCTCTAATAGCTCGATTTTTTCTAGGACTATTTTAGTGAAAAAGGACCTTTATCAAAAAACGGTTGAACATATGATGTCATAAAATCTGTACTAATTCGAATTTTTTCAACCTATTTTTTTCCTTAAAAGTAACTTTCCTTAATGCCACCAATCAAAAAAATCGGTAACCTGGTGAAAAAACGCAACATTTTAGTAACTTTTTCTACAAATATCGCGATTTCTTTCAAAAAAAAGTCTGGGACACTTAAAAACTTTGCTATTTTAAGTTATTGGTCATTATATATAGATGCTATTTCTGTAAAATTTCACAAAAAAT
The DNA here is from genome assembly GCA_037043745.1 of Chymomyza amoena. NCBI lineage: Eukaryota > Metazoa > Arthropoda > Insecta > Diptera > Drosophilidae > Chymomyza > Chymomyza amoena. The sequence goes on along the minus strand of JBAMAX010004437.1, from coordinate 21,103 downwards.
CATGATTTCACCAAAAATAGACGAATTTGTTTTATGATGTAGACAAAAATGGACTAAGCTTTCCGGTATATTTCTTAAGAACATCAAAAGACAATAAATTGCCAAAATTTATTAAAAAACACCCAAAAAAGAAGAATTTTAAAACAAAAATGTTTATTTGACCAATCGTTCCTATGGGAGCTATATGATATAGTTAACCGATTCTGATCAAATATGGTACAGTGTTTGGGTACTTTTAAAAACTTCTCAATGCCAAATTTGGTTTCAATATCTTCAAAAACAAACGAAACAAAACGAATTTTGTTCAGAAAATGTGTTTTTAACGATTGGTCCTATGGGAGCTATATGATATAGTCAACCGATTCTGATCAAATTTGGTACAGTGCTTAGGTACTTTAAAAAACTACTGCATGATATTGCATACGCACAATTACACACAATATGAACAAGGAGACAAGATCAAAGCAAAATCGACAGCCAACAGCTGACAGACATTAACTTCTCTTAGTTTCTCGCACGCTAAAAACAACAACACTAAAGCGGAGTCTGAGTTCATCGCAAGTACTTTTCAGAAGTATCAAGTGTTCGTCTCTATTTAGTTTTATACTCCTTGCGATATACCAAAGAGAATACTTTTTATGCGGCTATTAGTGTTGTGTATACATGACTCACTTTGATGAGTTAGCTCAGTTGCTCAATTTGAAGTAAGTGAATAGTCATTGCTCACTTGCTTAGCTCTTCACTCAGTAGGCGTCTTCCTCCTTCCTCACTTGCTTAGTTGCTCACTCAGTGAGCAGTCTAGCTCACTTGCTCGGCTACTCACTCAGATCAGCTGTTTGTATTCATCAGTTTAATTATCGATAAATTCAAATATTCGTTAGGCACTTTGAAACGGTTTTTGTTTGTAGTGAAATAATAACTTTTGTTATAAGAAATGGTTGATTTTCGCTCGAAACTTGGTAAATGAAAAAATGTTTAATTCAATTAAATGAGAACATTTTGTATTCTGCCGCTTCGTGGCTTTTAATTTATTTGTTCTTATTAGCTAAAACAATATAAAAGTTTGATCATATATTGTGCGAACAAGTGAGAAGTGAGCAAGTGAGTCAAGAACAAGTGAGTAAAGTGTAAGTGAGTAAAGAGCAAGTGAGTAGCGAGCAACTGAGCCAAAAAGAACAACTTTGCTGAGTTGACTCAATTGCTCACTTTTAGTGAGTTGCTTTTTTTTGCTCACTCACTCATTAGCAAAGCAACACTACTAGCGATGATGCGTATGCATGTTTATAGAAACCAATACAAAATTTGCAACACAGCAGACAACAACAATTGATCACGTTAGAGCGGTGTTGACGACGACGTTCTGATTTTTCTTCCATACTCGTTGCACGCATGGCAACTACAGCTGCTTAAGTGACCCGATCAAATTTTTATATCTGCTCAACACCAAAACCAGCGAATAAACGCTAACGGCTGTTGTTTCTACTCTATCTATTTTTATTCACGTTACTAAAACAAGGTAACTGCAAATTAAAAATAGGGTAGCATTTCGGAAAATAATTCTAAAATATACTAGATCTAGATATAATCAAGCTCAAATCTGCAGCTTAATATTGAATTAAGTATATTTGAGTGTATCAAAATGTATATAATAAAAATTAAAAATTTAAAAAACCTCCGAACTTAAGTAATTTTCATTTAAAAAGTAAAAAATAATAAAAGAAACTTAATGTTAAAGTACCTAAGAATCTATTGATAATTCTAAAAAAATACGTCGCGTTGGGGGACACGCGAGGGCAGACGTCGTTGACGGTCGTATCTTACATGCAAATTTTTTGAAGTAATTCTATGAATGTTTTGAAGTATTTTCTAAATTTGGTTTTTTAGTTAATCTTTGTTGCTTAATTAGACTATTTGTATTTAAATTGTTAGTTTAGGAGCGGTCCCCCAACGCGACGTATTTTTTTAGAATTATTAATAGATTCTTAGGTACTTTAACATTAAGTATCTTTTATTATTTTTTACTTTTTAAATGAAAATTACTTAAGTTCGGGGGTTTTTTAAATTTTTAATTTAAATTTTTATTTCATACTTTGTATAGGTAGGCTAGGTTAAGTTAGACTTTAGTATATTTTAATATACTTAATATAATTTAGATTCTTGTTAAGGTATAGATTATATTTAAGGTCAAGCTCGATTGCTTTTTTTTAAGCATTCTCCCCACTTTCACTCCCCACAACTTTTAAACAGCTCAACCGATTTTCATCAAACATGTCTACGAACACTCGCACATAACCTTTACTAAATTGAAATCACTGCATGCGTTCGGGAGTTATGATGCCACAGACAGACAGACAGACAAATTTTAAGCCAATCGGACAAAGTTGATGTTTTTAACTTCAAATGGCCATAACTTCTAAACGAGAAGAGATAGAGCAAAAATAACCTCAGATTCGAATCAGTGGCGTCGTCAGCAACAATAGGACCAAATTTTAAGCCAATCGGACAAAGTTTATGTTTTTAACTTCAAATGGCCATAACTTCTAAACGCGAAGAGATAGAGCAAAATAACCTCAGATTAGAATCAGTGGCGTCGTCAGCAACAATAGGACCAAATTTTAAGCCAATCGGACAAAGTTTATGTTTTTAACTTCAAATGGCCATAACTTCTAAACGCGAAGAGATAGAGCAAAAATAACCTCAGATTAGAATCAGTGGCGTCGTCAGCTACAATAGGACCAAATTTTAAGCCAATCGGACAAAGTTGATGTTTTTCTCCCCACTTTTACTCCCCGCAACTTTTAAACGGCTCAACCGATTTTCATCAAACATGTCTAACAACACTCGCACATAATTCACCTTTAATAAATAAAAACTAAATTGAAATCACTGCATGCGTTCGGAGCTACGATGCCATAGACAGACAGACAGACAGACAAACAAACAGACACGTCAAACTTATAACACCCCTCTTTTAGACCGTAGCTAATCTTGATGCAAGAAGGAATCGTCTCAATTTGAGTTTCACCTATCTTGCTTTGAGAAAGGTCTGCGATTCTTCCTTCAAGAGCTCTAATACAGGAAATATGTTTAAAAGTGATCTTGAATGAATGACGAATTTATTTATTATTCTAAATAATAGTATCACGAACACAAAAAAAAAATCGTACTTAATCTGAGTATTATATACGAGGAGTGTTCAAAAAGTAATGCGACTTTTCAAATTACGCCGGCAACGTATTTTCGATTATCGATTCTTTTGTTTTGTTGTGTTGGTACACTCTTCCCGAACATCTGTACCAAATTTCAAGTGAATGGCATTTTTTGTTTGGTTGTGAGAGGCGTAAAGGTTATAAGTGTTTTGCGTGCTCGGTGACCGCAATGTTCGGGAAGAGTGTACCAACACAACAAAAAAAAATCGATAATCGAAAATACGTTGCCAGCGAAATTGCTTAAGTTACATTCAGGCCTGTTCTAGATTTCGACTCGTTTTGAAAAGTCATAACGAGTGCATTCCGACAAATGGTGTTCTAGATTTCGACCGAGTTCGAATCCACTTCGAATCGTTTTCATTTAGACCCGAAGCAGCTGTGTTGTTTATGTTTGTTTATATGGCGCTAAATTGAAATGGAAGCGACATCATACAGCAGCCGTCTTTTAAAAATGGACACGTAGTAAAAACTTAAGCAATTTGTAGTTTGCATTTTAGTTTTAAAAGTATAACATACAAATTTTCGCCAACTCTATGTGTTTATTTTATTTTAGTCAGCAAATTATTTTAAACAGCAGTTTTAGAGTCACCTTCAGTTACTTCTCTGCTACATTCCGCTTTGTTGAATTGTTGTTTGTTTATTTTCCATAAGCATTTCACAATTGTTTTGGTCATGCTGTTAATTATCATCGCTTAAACAGGCACATTTCTTTCTCACAGTCGTATTTTCTGTAGTTGACATCATTGGTGCTTGCAAATTTGCCAACATTTGACAACGTTGGTATTGTGTTTTGGTTAGCACTTCCTTTTTTGCTCCTTCAAAAAGGTATTACTACAATTATTGTTGTTTGTTTAAAAAGTGCGCCAAATTCCATGCAAATTGCCAGCTGATCAACCATCGATAAGTTCAGTTGTAGAGTTACCTCAAGTTTTCGAACATCCATTTTATTAATTTAATTTTTCTTTCTGCTAACATCTTTCTGACAAACAAACATTTTTTATTTATTTACCAATTTTGTACAAATTATTTTATATACATGTTTGAAGCCATCCATTAATAAAATTATCTTCGAATTTACTTGTGCAACACGACAACACGACTACAAATACACATTTCGAAGATTTGTTTTGTCTAAATCCAGAACATCTTACTTTCATTCCACTCGTTTTGGTTTTGCATGTATACACAATTTTAATAGACATTTTTTGTAATAAAAATATATAATGAAAATTAACCCTAATTCGTTCAATTGAGCACATATAAATTTTCTTGAAGCATTAAAAAATAATACAAAATTAATTTTGGTGGCATTAATGCGTTTATTTCAGCAAACAAAACAAAATACTTTTCATTTCGACAGCTGCAAGCCAAACTTTTCATAACGAGTAAAATCTTGTCGGAATCGAAATCTAGAACATGCCTGATTACTTTTTGAACACATCTCGTAGATTTGTAGAAAAAGTTACTAAAATGTTGTGTTTTTTGGGCTTTCGGGCACACACTTTCGGCTGTGGTTTTTTCTTCAGGTTACCGATTTTTATGATTGGGGGCATTATGGAAAGGTACCCTATTCTACTTTTATCGAAAAAAAAAGTTGAAAAAATTCGAATTAATATAGATTTTATGACATCATATCTGCGACCGTTTTTTGAAAAAGGTCCTTTTTTACTAAAATAGTCCTAGAAAAAAGACGAGCTATAAGAGGATAATAAAAAAAACGGATTTTGAATGCTGAAACATCGCCCTAACATTAAATATAAGTCTCATCTCTTGAGATTTTTCATCGTCGACTAGTGTAATTGAATTCATAAAAGTATGAAATTTTTCATTAATGTTTTCTTATGATGATGTTATCACGTAAAATTATCGTCCGTAAATCGACTTTACAGGCAACGGGTTTTTTTGCAGTTGCATTTTTATGTAACACAAATAACCAAAACTATATGTGAATACATTTAGTGTAATTTACTATTGTGCAACACACCAGTTTAGCATCTTTTGTTATATGATTTCTATGAATAAACATTTTACTTACCAAGTTCTTATACAATTCGTGATAACGGATATGCGCAACAACAATAATAAGGTTAAAATTTGGCGTGTCTCCATTTCTGAGATTTTGTAAATTTTTCTTATAATTGTGTGGTGACTTTTTCTAAATATGTGTTAAATATACATAAATATGTACAAAAACGTGTGTATTTTGACAGTTGCTTACACGTTTCGCACTTTTTATTCGAGAAACTTTAAAAATAGGCTTCCACTAACCTTTGCAAAATCTAACTGAAATGCATTTCAAATGTGTGTGTAAAATATGTATAACAGTATATAGAAATATAACTGTAGTACACACATAAATAGAAAAAATGGCATCAATATGTAAACTAAGTTGAGAATTTTATGCTCGCTGCTATGCAACGTCAATGTCGTGACGCGCCTCAACGACATTCATGAGTTAGCCGTTGAGAAAGAATGATATTTTAAGCAAACATTTTTCAAATGTTTAATAAAGCTTGACTTTAAGTTTTAATACCTTGTACCGGTTGATACAAAGGGTAAGTTAAAGATAAGTAAAGTTATCTAAACTATGCCTATTTCCGTCTGTCCTTCCGTCCAACTGGGTGAACGGCTAGATCTCCACAATGGTAAGAGTAGATTAGATCCGTTATTATCCTCCGGAAGCCAACATTATATTATTTTTTTGACATCGGGGTTCTATTTTATAGCTCCTATAGGGGTGTTTCAGGGGATCTAAAAAAAAACAAAAGTTTTCGATGAATAATTCGATTGATTTTGTTCTTTTATATACATATGTATGTATTCCTAGGCTACTGTAAAGCTTTTTTATGCGTTTACTATTTGGCGCCCCTAGGCGCATAGGGCGGAAACGAAGTCCCTTCAATAGTGCCTGTCATTTAATAGGGCCCTAATTTCATTCCAGCTGGCGCTGTCACTTTCGGAGCGAATTCCTTAGTGGAACCGGAGGATGCGGCCGGTGTAGAATGTACGTTAGTCGTCGAGTATGCGCGTATGCTTGGCGAACGCCAATAGCTGGGCTACTCTGTTATTGATTTTCTTGCACATATTACGAGCTATAATATCTTGCAGATCATTGTCTTTTTCTGCTCTGTCGTAAATCGTCCTTAATGGAATCTTAAGATCCTTAAGTGGCTGTTGTCTTGATAGAGCACCTTCCTTTGCAAGCCTGCCAGTTATTTCATTTTTTCATCAATGCCCTTCCGTTTAAATCTGTGTAAGATGTAGTTTATCACTAGATTCCATAATAAGGGAGACAGTACTCCGCCTTGCGGCGTGCCTGTGTGGGCCTCTTTTATCATGGACGTTATTGTCCAGTAGCTCAATAGGCTTTGTATCCAGGAGATTATGGCCTCCTGAGATATCTTTGTTGTGAGGCTTCGTATTATGGCTTCCGTTGATACATTTTTGAATGCACCCGAGATGTCCAAGAACACTACCAGAGCACAATCCTTGAGTTGTATGGCTTTTCCGATGGTAGCTACTATGGAGTGCAGCGCTGCATGGTTCGTGCATTGCCTACACATATAAGTAGAGATCCTGGAGTTTTTCGAGAGTTTTGAGCAGAAATTTGGTAAGGCATATTGGTCAGTAATCTTTTGGCTCCACGTGACGGCGTTTCCCTGCTTTTGGCAGAAACATAGCTCGTGCTGTCCTCCAGGATTCAGAAAAATGTCCGTATCTAAAACATGCGTTGAATTTTTCTTTGGTCTTCTGCAACATGGCCGGTATAACACCGTCTTACTCAGGAGATTTGTAGCTCTCGAAGGATTCTTTGGCTCACTTGATCTTGAGTACATTTGCTTGTTGGCTGGAATGGTTTATTTGGGGGTCGGATGTAGGGATGTCTGTACATCCTGGGAAGTGCTCGCTTAGCAGGTCGTTTGGTCTGTCCCTCATTCGTTTTCAGATGGCTCTGTATTGGGGGTTGACTCGATAGTAGATTCCTGAGTCTTGCGGTTACTGTGACCTTCTCGATACTTGAGAAGGAGGAAACTCCATGAGTTTTTTTTGGTCTGCCGGACTTGTTTTTTCATGAAATAAAGAAACGAGTTGTCAGACTTTACGTTTTCGTATCTCTTAATAAAATAAAATTTTCTCGGCTGTAGATTATAAATAATAAATAATAGATAAAAAATATACACATGAAACATAAACATATCATGTAAGAATTTTCAATGTGAGGGCATGATATATAACATTAATAAAAATATTATTGATATATTTTCTATATATGTATATTATGTTATTATATGTATGTATATATTGCTGACATGAGGCATTTATAATTAATTATGGAAGGCATAAAATAAAAAGAATATATCACTTATCATGTTTATCATGTATATATTTTATATATGATAAGTGACATACATGCGGAGATGGAAGTTCATATAACAAGTATGCATTTGCAGATTACGATGGAAGTTCATATTACAAGTATGCATTTGCAGATTGCCTGCCTCTCGTTCGGTAACGTAACGTTTCCGTAACGTTACCGGGCGTTACACTTTTTCATGAGTGACTCCGAGCCACAACCTAATTTAAGACGTTGTCACGTCAAAATTTCCGTGTAACTCTTATTTTCAATTTTTAAATAAAACTTGCCCATGTCCAATATATATATGCTCAAAAAACTTATTGACTAACATAGAAATTTAGCTCAATTTGTTTACTTTTTGAATATTTAATAGCCTAAAACTCTGACATTGCTATTGATAACTTTTTTAAAAATTCTATTCAACCCAAGACTTTGCGCCTTTATAAGAGTACCACTAGTTATTTTCTTTTACTTCAGCTAAGTAAAACTTTGTTTCTAAAATTTGCAGCTGTTTCGAACAGAAATATCGACTGGTTCAAGTTACCTTAATTTCGGAAAAAGTCTGATTTTTTTCCAAACATATTTTATTTGTTTTTTTTATAATATGTATTGTTACCAAACTACACAATTTAAGGAGTAATTATTAAAGCACAATATATTGTTACTAAACTACACAATTGAAGGTATAATAATTGAAACACATTCAATTTAATTATATGTATACTAACTAACCGATGTAAGCTGATATTAAATTTTTTTAATTTTATTAATTTCAATAAAATATCTAGGCATAATAATTAATATTGCATGCAATATTACACTGTCCTACAAAACTTGAAAAAAATCAAAGAACTTTTCAAATGACCTAGTGTACGTTGTAGGTCTTGACGACTAGATCACGATAGTGTTTTTCAAAATTGTCTAACACCCCCAAAATCGTAGTTATCGCTTAAAATACGTTTTTCGGGTACTGCGATCACTCCCACTATCACAACGTCGCCATTTTTCAACCGATTTTCGATTGCTTTACGGCTTTGGAAAGAAGAAGATTCAAGCTTTAAGATGTTTATACTTTATACAAAGCAACTACGAGATTTTTTAAAGTTATCTAAGATTTACACTTTTTTTATTCGATTTTCACACTTTGAAGTCATTTTTAATAACATTTTGTTAAAACACCTTTACTTTTTTACATTTAATCTTAAAGAAAATTAATTCCGAGTAAGAAAAGTTATGGTTTATCAAAATCGGACGATAAATGTTTAAGCTACGAAGCTTATTGTACACAAGAAAATTAAACTTCCATCGACAAACAAAAAGTTTTAGATGTATAATTCGTTTGTTCATGAAGATATCGTAACCAAATTTGGTATAATGCTTAAAAACTATAAAAAATGTACAAGTGCCAAATTTGGTCTCAATATTTTAACAAACAAACGAAATACAACAAATTTTGTTAAAAAATCGATTTTTTGACCGATCGTTCCTATGGGAGCTATATGATATAGTTAACCGATTTTGTTCAAATTTGGCGTTTTGAAATTTTTAGAGCACTTAAGCAATGTGCCAAATTTCAATAAAATCGGTTGAATATATCATATAGCTCCCATAGGAACGATCGGTCAAAAAATCGATTTTTTAACAAAATTTGTTGTATTTCGTTTGTTTTTTTAAATATTGCGACCAAATTTGGCACTTATAAGTTTTTTATTGTTCTTAAGCATTATACCAAATTTGGTTACGATATCTTCATGAACAAACGAATTATCCATCTAAAACATTTTTTTTGTCGATGAAAATTGATTTTTCTTGTTTACAATAAGCGCCGTAACTTAAGCATTTATCGACCGATTTTAATAAACCATAACTTTTCTTACTCGGAATTAATATTTCTTTAAGATTAAATGTAAAAAAGTAAAGGTGTTTTAACAAAATGTTATATAAAAATGACTTCAATGTGTGAAAATCGAATAAAAAAAGTGTAAATCTTAGATAACTTTTAAAAAATCTCGTAGTTGCTTTGTATAAAGTATAAACAAGTGTGTATCATCCTAAAGCTTGAATCTTCTTCTTTCCAAAGCCGTAAAGCAATCGAAAATCGGTTGAAAAATGGCGACGTTGTGATAGTGGGAGTGATCGCAGTACCCGAAAAACGGTTTTTAAGCGATAACTTCCGATTTTGGGGGTGTTAGACAATTTTGAAAAACACTATCGTGATCTACTCGTCAAGACCTACAACGTACACTAGGTCGCTTGAAAAGTTCTAAATCACTGTTGGACAGTGTTATTAAACACAAATTTGCTTTAAAAAAATAATTTCAAAAAATTAATTTCACCATTTTGCTTACAAAAAGTATTATTATATTACACAAGCAGTCACTTTCTCAATTTTCCTACTGGGCATGCAGACACTAATTTGATTTTTAATTATTTAAGAGCACGTTTACTCGCAGCTTCGCGTAGCGCACATCACAAATACAACAATAAAATAATGAGAGTGAGAGCACAAAAAAAATACAAACAGTTATTCAGTTGCGCTCACTCAAAACTAAAAATAGCCACCGCTTTGAGCAGTGCCGGTTTGGTGCTGAGCGCTAAGCGGTGCGGCTGACGCTGTGCGTTGCTTGTTGCTGCTATTCTCAAAAAGTCGTTGGTTCGTTTATAGATAGGAGCAGAGCGTAAAACAAAAATAAAAATGACAAGCTGCTTAATGTTGGAATGAGTTGGTAAATTTGTTGCTATGGGTCTCTCTCGTTCGGTGACTCACCGTAACGTACGTTACCGGCCGGGCGTTACACTTTTTTATAATTGACACCGAGCCCAACCTAATTTAAGACGTTGTCACGTCAAAAATAAAAAATAATAATTGGCGAAGAGACGCTTCCATTCAATTTATACATATAAAAAATAATCAAATATTAATAAGTTTGTAACTTATTAAAAACAGAAGTGATTTTTAAACACACGAAAAAAATGAGTCAAACTCAACTAAACGAACAAAAATTTCTGAAAATAAGAGAAACGCGTTTCACTCTTACTTTTCGTATCGTAAACCTACACTACACCAATATCGACAACAGGGCAAACTCATATGCCCACCGACAGCCAAAGACCGCGATCTTGCTCACCATCACTGCCAAGTACAGAGCCAATGTCTTAGAGCGCTCAATCCTCTTCCCCCATGCCTCTGCCTACTCTTCAGAGACCTTTCTCACCACCAAAGCGCCCACAAAGAACAAATGTTTATCAGTTTAGCCGCGCCAACAACAAGCACTGTGGTCTCATGGTATAATTAATAAGGTAGGCTAGATTTCTCTCTCAATGCCATAAATTTTGTGAGAGCAAAAACATGCGAGACAGAAGCAGCACACAAGCTGACGCATACACACTGGCACTCGTTTATATGTATATGTATGCATGCTTGAATTTGAACAAAACAAATGCATAGGCTGAAACTAAATGAAAGACGAAGTGAATTTATGAAAACTATTGTTGTTTTTGTATTAAAGATATAATTAAAAATTTAGATAATGTAATATAAATAAAGTTAAATTAAATTAAATACATAAACTTAATCTATAAAAGTTGCTATGCCGTATTTTCACACCATGCATAGCAAACCATATTTAATACATTTGTATGCGCGCTACTGCTTCAAATAAAAACATGCAATATTCGTTGCTGTTGTATAGCCACTATACATACAACAACAACTCTTGCGTTTGCATACACACATACAACAAAAAAAATCACGCGCAGCGACAGCCGACACAACCTACCTCATAGGCAGTCGCATCAACACAGAAAAATATGGCATTAGCAAGAGAGCCAAAGCCAAATCTAGCCTACCTTATTAATTATACCATGCTGTGGTCTCAGTGACAAATTCAATGGCAAGATCTAAAACTACAGCAACTGTGTCAACGACTCCAACAGCAATATCGTCCAATCAGCAGATGATTGATGTAAATATTCAAATTGGGAGCGGTAATATCACAGTTGCTGACGTCTATTGCCCCCCTCGGTTTTCCATAACTGAGAGCCAGTTCATAAACTTCTACAACTCACTGGGTGCGCGTTTTCTAGCAGGAGGAGACTACAACGCCAAGCATACACACTGGGCATCTCGTCTAGTGAATCCTAAAGGGAAACAGTTGTATAACGCAATCATCAAGCCGAGCATCAAGCTGGATTATGTCTCTCCGGGGTGGCCTACATATTGGCAAACAGACTCAAGGAAGCTGCCAGATCTAATCGACTTTGCAGTGTCAAAAATGTGCCACGAAATCTAGTAAATGCCAAATCACTTATGGATCTATCATCGGACCACTCACCTGTACTCCCAAACCTTCAACAACACCCGCTTCACATCGAGCATCCTACTAGGCTTACGACGTACAGAATCAACTGGCTAAAATATAAATATATATACCCTGTACCACTAGCTTGCAATAAAATCCGGTTCCTTCACAAAAAACCAAAAACAGAAGAATTTTTAAGCAAAAAATTTTTTTTTGACCGATCGTTCCTATGGGAGCTATATGATATAGTCAACCGATTTTAATAAAATTTGACACAGTTCTTAAATACCTTAAAAAAGATCAGATCTAAATTCGGCATTTAGTTCAAATATCTTTACAAACAAACGAAACACATCGAATTTTGTATAAAAAACGTGTTTTTGGACCGATTGGTCCTATGGGAGCTATATGATCTAGTCAACCGATTTGGATTAAATTTAGTACAGTGCTTAGGAACTATAAAATACTCACGAATGTCAAATTTGGTCCCAATATCTTAACAAACAAACGAAACAAAACAAATTTTGTTCAAAAATCAATTTTTTTAAAGATTGGACTTATGGAAGCTATATGATATAGTCAACCGATTTTGTTCAAATGTGGCATATTGCTTAAGTGCTCTAAAAAATTTCCAAACGCCAAATCTGGTTACGATATCTTTATTAAACAACGAAATATAGCGAATTTTGATTTAAAAAAGATATATTCACAAAAAACCAAAAAACAGAAGAATTTTTAAGCAAAAAATTTTTTTGACCGATCGTTCCTATGGGAGCTATATGATATAGACAACCGATTTTGATCAAATTTGGTACAGTGATTGGGAGCTATAAACTTTCGAATACCAAATTTGGTTATGATATCTTCATAAACAAACGAATTATTCATCTAAAACTTTTTTTTGTCGAGGTCGTCTCAAACACCCACATGGGAGCTATATAATTTATCCCCGATATCAAAAAAATAAAATAAACTTCTCTCCTATGGAATAATATGGGATCTAATATGAAAGTTTGGTAACTCTAGCTCTTACCATATCTGAGATCTTGGCGTTCAAACGGACAGGCGGACGGACAGACGGACATGGGTATATCGACTTTTCTATTCACCCTGATAATATTTTAGGTAACTTTGGGGTGTCTCCGACGTCTCCTTCTATATGTTACATTCATTTTAGGCTTGCACACACTTAATATACCCTTTGTACCACACGGTACAGGGTATAAAAATATGCAAGTTCACAAATTGAGCTAAGTCCAAGGCTCAACGTCGAAGCCGATATTGACTGCACATTGGTTGCAGCGACACGTATATCAACACCGAAGCAGGCACCTGCAAAATTCACCAATATTACAACTAGCTTACATATTAAATAGCTTATTATTGCTAAGCGACAGCTACGACGTGAGTGGCAGTCCCACAGATCGCCATCTGCTAAGCTAAAATATAAAGAAACTACACGCAAACTCACCGAGGCGCTGAAGCTCGAAAAAGAGCATTCCCAACTCCGGTACATCGAGAAATTGTCGCCAACGAGTACCAAATACCCACTCTGGAGGGCACACTCAAACCTAAATACTCCAACCGAGACAGTTATGCCAATAAGAAACTCTTCAGGCCAGTGGGCACGTAATGATGAAGACAGGTCGAGCACTTTCGCAGCCCACCTACAAAATGTGTTTCAGTCAAATCCGGCGACTAACTCATTCGTACTACCGCCTATACCAAGTGGCCCCCTAACACGCACTGAACCACTGAAATTTCGCCCAAACTAAATCGCTGTACTCATCAAAAAGCAAATTAAGCCTAAGAAATCTCCAGGCTGCGATTAAATAACTCCAAAAATGATCATCGAACTCCCTTATTGTGCTATCTTCGTCGTTTGCCGACTTTTCAATGCAATTACTAGATTTGGCTATTTCCCAAACAAATGGAAAAACTCTATAATCGTAATGATACCGAAGCCAGGTAAAGACAATTCGCAGCCATCGTCGTACAGGCCAATAAGTTTGCTATCGTGCATGTCAAAATTATTTGAAAAGCTGCTCTTGATGCGCATCGCACCTCATCTGAGAGCTCACAAAATAATTCCAGCTCATCAATTTGGTTTTCGAGAAAGCCACGGAACTATCGAGCAGGTAAACCGCATAACGTCAGAGATCCGTACTGCGTTTGAACGTCGGGAATATTGCACGGCAATATTCCTCGATGTTGCCCAAGCATTTGACCGAGTTTGGCTTGACGGCCTCATGTACAAAATCAAACTATTGCTCCCTGGGAATACCCACAAGATTCTTGAGTCATACCTATACAACAGAGTATTCCCAGTGAGATGCAACGCTACCACGTCGGACGATTATGCCATAAAAGCGGGAGTGCCACAAGGCAGCGTGCTCGGACCAACATTATATGTCTTATACACTGCAGACATCCCAACAAGCCAGCGATTGACAACCTTCACATTTGCCGATGATACTGCGATTCTCACCCATTGCAAGCAACCGCAAATCTTTCTGTTAATCTGGAGGCCATAGAGAAATGGCTATCAGATTGGCGTATCGGAATAAATGAACAAAAATGCAAACGTGTAACGTTTACTCTAAACAGACGAACTTGCCCGCCTTTGGTACTAAACAACACGCAAATTCCACAAGCTGATGAACTTATCTTGGCGTCCACCTCGATAGGCGACTTACTTGGCGAAAGCATATTGAGGCCAAAAAACTCATTTAAAACTAAAAGTTAGCAGTCTCCATTGGCTATTATGTATTCGATCTCCTCTTTGTCTGGACTATAAGGTCTTACTCTACAACTCAACTATAAAGCCAATCTGGACCTATGGCTCTCAGCTATGGGGGAACGCAAGCAGCAGCAACATAGATATTTTACAGCGAGCTCAATCCAAGATCTTGAGAACTATCACTGGGGCACCATGGTGTATTCGAAACAAGCACATCCACAAAGATCTTAATATTGTATCCGTTAAAAATGAAATAGCGTAGCAAAAAGCGAACTACAACATTAAACTCTCGAAGCACCCAAACCATCTTGCAAGAAGCTTAAACAGAGTTAGTAGCCGAATCCGTCTCAGGCGAAATGATCTTCCAACCCAGCAATAAAGCCTCAGGGCCCTGCAAACCAAACACAGTCACACCAGACTGTTAGTTAAGTTATTATAATAAGATTTGAACACTTATTGTTAGTCTCTATCGAGAAGATTCAATAAATAAAATATATATGTAAAAAAAAAAAAAAATATATTATTCACTGCACACGTAAGTCTCGCTTTAAATTTGAAATTGACATGTGGTCAGAGAAGGAGGGTTTGCTGAGAACTTTCCATTCTGCGATCGACGGGTTGAAATCGTGACAAAGGGTTAGGTCAATGATACTACATGAGGGAGGTCCCACATAAGTGGGTTCCTCCCCAGTTTTAGAAATACTCAAATTACTAGGTATGAAGTCTAGCAGTGACTCACCTCTCTTTGTTATGGCTGCCAAGGTCTTTCTCGACCTATCCAGTCTCAAGCGTATTCGTGCTCTCGTCGTTCGGGTGGCGCTTTTTGTCACGTTACCTACACCCCATGTCATCTCAGCCTTTGGTTGGCATGTCGGTATGCTGCCACTTGAGCAGTTTAAGTGCGTGGTCTGCAGGGACTACTCTCGGGAACAGTACCTTCGCCTTAGGTACCGACGGCGGCAGTGTTCTGTCGACTACCTTTAGCTTGGCCCCCTCCCAGGGAGCGTCCATCTTCGCCACAGGATCTTCGTCCCGCCGACCCAACCCGCTCCGTCGAATGTAGTAACTGAACTTATGAGTCCTCCATCCTTAGCAATAGAGTATCCAGAAACTTTAGCTCCACTACCTTCTACAAGTCGGGTGTCATTTTGCCGTTCGGGTCACTGGTTTTATTGGACAACATTTTAATTTTATATATTGAATTCTCGTGTCACACTGTTAGTTACCATACTGAACCGATTCCCATGAAATGGGCCTTCTAGGCCAACATCTAGTTTTCGTGCCCCTAAGTGATAAGGGCTGCCACCACTAACATTTTTTTTTTAAATTTTTAGAGAAATTTTCTTTTTATAGTGTGGCATTGTGTACATTGTCAGATTAGCTAATATTTTTTAGTTAATTGTTTTTGTCGAAATGAAACACAAAAAAATTATAAACGCTATAAATTTAATTTTATATTCAATGCACCCGTATGGCAATATAGATTAACAAAGACTGCAAGAACTGATCTTGGAACCATGATATAATTAATAAGGTAGAATAAGTTTGTTCTGTCGGGGTCATACATTTTGTGAGGTGACGCGTACACACTGGCGCTCGCAACAACAATGAAAAATATTTCACCAGCAAAGAGAGCCATAAGCGAAGCTTACGCTACCGTATTAATTATACCATGCTTAGAACGCTGACGGCAAGGGCCTCAAAATCGTACATAGCATAAAGGGGAATTGATAACTATTCTATTGCAGTACAAAGAGAGAAACAGTTATGCATATTGAAAGTTAAGAGTAATGAAGTAATTAGTTGCAAATCTTAAGAGTCTATGTTATGTGTTTGTGTGTATTGGTTCGTGAGATATACGCATTTTTGTGAATATCGCGAATGGTACCATAGTAGAAAATTGTTCAACACCGGGTATCGGACTTTAAGTGCAGACAGAAGCGTAGTCGCAAGGGGTTGAAATGTAGTTTCTGTGTGGCATGCATTTATTAGAGAAGCGAGCTCTCTTAAGAATACTTAAGTTCGTACATACGGCTTTTTAGAGAGTCATGAAAGACAACTAATCCAAAAATCTTTTGATTGTCTAGATAAGCTAATTAGAGAATCTTGCGATGTTTATACACTTTAAGAGTATAGAAAAAGTTTGGACAGGAAAACGCCTGCCGGGTCCACTAGTTACTTAAAAAATATTCAGGCATGTTCTAGATTTCGATTCCGACAAAAAGTGTCGGAATCGAAATGAAAGGTGTTCTAGATTTCGATTCCGACAAGATTTTACAAGATAATGAAGAGTATTTTGTTTTGTTTGCTGAAATAAACGCATTAATGCCACCAAAATTAATTTTGTACTATTTTTTAATGCTTTAATAAAATTTATATGTGCTCAATTGAACGAATTAGGGTTAATTTTCATTATATATTTTTATTACAAAATATGCCTATTATAATTGTGTTATCATGCAAAACCAAAACGAGTGGAATGAAAGTAAGATGTTCTGGGTTTAGATAAAACAAATCATCGAAATGTGTATTGTGTAGTCGTGTTGTCGTGTGGCACAAGTAAATTCAAAGATAATTGTATTAATGGATGGCTTCAAATATGTATATAAAATAATTTGTACAAAATTGGTAAATAAATAAAAAATGTTCGTCTGTCAGAAAGATGTTGGCAGAAAGAAAAATTAAATTAATAAAATGGATGTTCGAAAACTTAAGGTAACTCTACAAGTTAACTTATCGATGGTAGATCAGCTGATCAGCTGGCAATTTGCTTGGAATTTGACGCACTTTTTAAACAAACAACAATGTTCCGCTTTTTTTAGTTAATTGTAGTAATACATTTTTGAAGGAGCAAAAAAGGAAGTGCTAAGCAAAACACAACACCAACGTTGTCAAATGTTGGCAAATTTGCAAGCACCAACGATGTCAACTACAGGAAATATGATTGTGAGAAAGAAATGTGCCTGTTTAACCGATAATAATTAACCACATGACTAAAACAATTGTGAAATGCTTATGGAAAATAAACAAACAACAATTCAACAAAGCGGAATGTAGCAGAGAAGTAACTAAAGGTGGCTCTGAAACTGCTGCTTAAAATAATTTGCTGACTAAAATAAAATAATCACATAGAGTTGGCGAAAATTTGTATGTTATACTTTTAAAACTAAAATGCAAACTACAAATTGCTTAAGTTTTTAATACGCGTCCATTTTTAAAAGACGGCTGCTGTATGATGTCGCTTCCATTTCAATTTAGCTCCATATAAACAAACATAAACAACACAGCTGCTTCGGGTCTAAATGAAAACGATTCGAAGTGGATTCGAACTCGGTCGAAATCTAGAACACCATTTGTCGGAATGCACTCGTTATGACTTTTCAAAACGAGTCGAAATCTAGAACAGACCTGATTTTTAAAAATTGTGTTTACAGTATTTGTGGAGTTATGTTTTTTACAAATCAAGACATCATCAGCACAGAGATGGTGTTCCATGTGGTTAAATCTATTAATTATTTTACTTATTTCATTAAATGCAGAAGTAAATAGAGTTAACTACAGAGGGGACCTTGAGGTATACTATTAAATAAATGAAAAACCTTTGAGTAGGTGTTGTAAACACGTACTAAAAATTTTCGGTTTGTTAAAAAAGATTTGTAATGTTATATATTTTAGGGCGGACGTTGATCTGTTCTGTCTTAAGCCCATGTGTACTCCGATTCGATCAAAAGCTTCCCTAAAATCGAGGCTTAGACCCGATACATAATTCTGAGTGGCAAGAGCTGTGGGTGGCTGCCAGATTGTCAAATGTATATGATGATATGTAGGGAAGTAGTCGGGCGAGCATACGTGGGGGAAGATTGTGTGAATGGAAAAACAGGTTGCTTTTACGACGCGTCGTTAAGACAACACAGATTGTTGGATATTATGAGTTGTTCTATTACTTTGCCTTTTTTATTGGACTGTGAAGAACCCCACAGCCCTTTGAGCGCTAAAATAGCTGATATGTTCATTATTCAGGCATAATGAAATGAAAGAATTTGAAATTGGTTGGAGTTTCCATGTTTTGATTATTATTTTTATACCCTGTACTCAAAAGTACAAAGGGTATACTAGATTTGTGCAATGTATGTAACGGTCAGAAGGAGGCGCGGCAGACCGCAAGTCCTTTATACCAATATGCTTATCATAGCCTCGGGTAGCGATTGGGCCATGTCCGTCCGAATGAACGCCTAGATCTCGGAGACTAGAAGAACTAGAAACACCATAATTTTCCAGCTGGTGCGCATATTTCCTGAGAAGATTAAGTTTGCTGAATCATGAGAATATCTTACCCCGTTCCCTCCCAGTAGATTTTCGCGGCTTTTGGCAACACCAGTTAATATTTTCATCCGAAATTTAACAGAGTGATGCGTTATGGTTCCTATTTGACTCTACCTAATTATAGTTACAAGTGACCCCAAATAACAATTTTTGGTAAGCTGATTCATTTGGCTCTAATGAAAAAATCCACATCCAAATTTGATCGATGTGGACCCCCCACCCCCAGCAATCGATTTACCGTGTTCTTGCAGCTCATTGAATTTGGTATATATGGTCTTATTTTGACTTTGTTCCAAGAGATGTCTATAGATCCAGGGAGGGGATAAAGATCAAATGTGAGAACTATTACACCAGAGGGTTTAGTCTTGGCGCCATCTGTTATGGTAAATTTGTACACTCCTGGCACGTCTTGGGGGCTAGTTCGTTAATAATTTATTGTTTTGCGACGTTGATGAGGCATGGGGTATATACTATTTCTTTCGTAGAGTTTAGCGCTCCATGTAAGAAGCATTTAATTTTAAATACGCCTACGAGGTCCGTTGTTCATAGACATTTATTGACAGTTTCCAAGTCTTTGGTCAGTATGAGAAGGTCCATCCCTGAGCTCGGAACATTTTTGTTTGTAATATGTTTTTTGTTTTTTGGTACTCGAAGGATTAGTTAATTACCCGGGGGCATGACAATCTCTTTTAAACAATTTTTTACATACTTGTAATACGATATTGAATGGAAAGATGTAAAGAACGGAAAAAAACAACAATAATTAATCAACGCAAGTAACGGAGTATTATAAGAATCACTATGCGAACGAAGTACCCGCCTACACTGGTCCAGTGATCCGAGAACTGATATTAAAAATTATTTTCTATTTTCGTGCAAAGGGCCTAGCTGAAAAAGCCACTTTTAATATAAAAAATGGCGGACGTAAAGTCGGGCGCGGACGACTTTAGGATACCCTGTACCACTAGCTTGTAATAAAGTCCGATTTCTTCACAAAAAACCAAAAACAGAAGAATTTTTAAGCAAAATTGTTTTTTTTGACCGATCGTTCCTATGGGAGACATATGATATAGTCAACCGATTTCAATAAAATTTGACACAGTGCTTAAATACCTTAAAAAAGATCTGAATGCCAAATTTATTTCAAATATCTTTACAAACAAACAAAACACATCGAATTTTGTATAAAAAACGTGTTTTTGGACCGATTGGTCCTATGGAAGCTATATGATCTAGTCAACCGATTTGAATTAAATTTAATACAGTGCTTAGGAACTATAAAAAATAATAAGAATGTCAAATTTGGTCCCAATATCTTAACAAACAAACGAAACACAACAAATTTTGTTAAAAAATCGATTTCTTGGAAGATCGGACCTATGGGAACTATATGATATAGCCAACCGATTTGATGATGAAATTTGGCACAGTGATTGGGAACTATAAAAAACTTTCAAATACCAAATTTGGTTACGATATCTTCATAAACAAACGAATTATTCATCTAAAACTTTTTTTTTGTCGAGGTCGTCTCAAACACCCCTATGGTAGCTATATAATTTAACCCCGATATCAAAAAAATAAAATAAACTTGTCTCCTATGGAATAATATGGGACCTAATGTGAAAGTTTGGTAACTCTAGCTCTTACCATCTCTGAGATCTAGGCGTTCACACGGACAGACGGACAGACAGACAGACGGACAGACGGACATGGGTATATCGACTTCTCTATTCACCCTGATCATATATTAGGTAACTTTGGGGTGTCTCCGACGTCTCCTTCTATGTGTTACATACATTTTCGGCTTGCACAAACTTAATATACCCTTTGTACCATACGGTCAGGGTATAAAAATTCGAAATTTTTTCATGATATATACTATGAAAATGATATATACTATCAAATGAACTAAATTAGTGTAAAACCAAAAAAATTGTAACAATTCATATGGAAAGGGGTTATATTGGTTTAATTTGTCATGTTAAATGCAAACCCAAACAATTTTATTTAATTTGGACCATTTAATGAAGATGTTTTAAAAATCGTTTGATGCTCATGCAATTTTATATTTGCCCACAAAATTAATCCATTTTTTTCATCATCAAATCAAAAAGTATGTCTTCCAATAAATATTATAAAAATTAACAACAATTTTTGCCATCTTTCGACA
>JBAMAX010004436.1:0-161688 GCA_037043745.1 Chymomyza amoena | reverse complement strand
TCCTCAAAATTATTCTTCAAACTTCCATGTCTAGCTTACAATCTCTTTGCGCAACCCTTATACCTTGATCAAAAACGTATCGCAATCATCCCCGTGTTGGGCTCTGTGACCCGTTTGGATGTCTCTTTTTTTTTTTTTTTTTTAAATTAGCACATCTGCCATTATCTAAAAACCACGTAATTTTCAGTCGAAAAAAATGATGCTCACAGTTTTCATGGATTGCACAGGTGTCGTGTATCGTGAATTGCTTTCTCAAGACCAGATTGTCAACACGATCTTTCTCTCTAATATCTTTTTTTCTTAAGTTTGCCATCTGTCATGATCTAAAAACCACGTCGTTTCAGTCAAAAAAAAAAGACAATGTTCACAGTTTTCATGGATTTTACGGGTGTCGTGTATCGTGAATTCCTTTCTCAAGACCAGATCGTCAACAAGATCTCTCTCTCTCTAATCTCTTTTTTTTCTTAAGTTAGCACGAAGAAGCGATGCTCACAGTTTTCATGGATTGCATGGGTGTCGTGTATCGTGAATTGCTTTCTCGAGACCAGATCGCCAACAAGATCTCTCTCTTAAAATTTTTTTTCCCTTAAGCTAGCACATCTCCCACGACCTAAAATTCAGGTCGTTTTCAGTCGAGTTTTCATGGATGAGAAGGGGTCCACAAGAATTAGTTGGGTTCTATGAGACGTTTGCCTAAGGCAATTTGCCAAGAAAGACCAGATTTGTGGGCAAACCACTCGTGTCATCGTTATCCGTGACCATTTAGTGAAATACGGAACGACTACCATCCAACAATCACCTCATTTGGCTCCTTGCTATTTTTTCCTATAAGGTCGACTCAAGAAGCCACTCGTGCAACGCTTTACAGCTCCTGATATGAGGTCATATAAAAATCGAAGATGGCTTTGGGTCCTTCCGCAAACCGATTATTAAAAATGTTTCAAGGATTGGATAAAGCGCTGGCACAACACTGCTTTTAGTCGATCGGGAATGTTTTGAAGGGAACAATATCTATTTTGATAAATAATGTTTTTAATTTTCTGAATAAATTCCGGGTAGTAGGTAACTCACTCACATATATTTTTGCTGTAAAAGATCACTCAAAACTCACAGTGATTAAATCTGACATAAGGGTCAATTTAGATGATCAAACTTACTCTATGTAATTTAATTCCGTTCCCTAAAAGATTATCTATATATAAAAATAAACTTATGGTTTACATGTTACGGGTGTTCTCATGAACGCGTCGATGAAAATCGGATTTTTGCAACTGTGAGAGTTTGTCAATACGGAGGTTTTAAGCCTATTTCGATGGGTTTGTGTGTATTGTTTTATGAGATATACGCATTTTTGTGAATATCGGTTTTTGTGTATACAAAAACCTGGTGTTGTTGTTAATCAAAGTTCGAGGTCCAACATCGTTTCAATCATTGAGAACAGTGAATGGCGAATTGTGTGAAACTTATCGACAGGCATGTCAAAAATTGAATTTGTTGGAAAATGAATTGCACTGGGATCAAACTTTAGCAGATGTTGCTATGACTACTCATCCATATCAAATACGTGTTCTATTTGCGATTCTTATGGCAACATGTTTTCCATCAAATCCACCCGAATTCTGGATAAAATATCAAGATTATTTATTAGGAGATATTTTGTTTGATGGAATTTACGCCGGAATTTTACAATCATGCTTTAATTCATATTGAAGATCTATGCTTAGCGATGGTTAACAAAGCATTAGGACAATTGGGAATGCCGTCTCCTAATCGATCAATGCATGATATATTTCAATTGGAAAAAATGCAACGAATCAATTTAATTATCAATCTAATCGTACTGCCCAGGAACGTAAAGATCGCAACGAACGTGAAAGAATTCGGTTAAGACAGACCGAGTATGAATCGAACTGCAAACTAATCTAAAAATCTTATATTTTTCCAGATAAGCTAACTAGAGAATCTTACGATGTTTATTCACTTTAAGAGTATTCAAAAAGTTTGGGCAGGACAACGTCGCTTAGATAATAACAATTTTAATAAAAAAATCGTTTCATTTCCGAACAGTCCCTATAGTTGAATATTGCTCCCTAAGATTATAAGTTTTAATCTGCTGCAAAAATCTTATAAGACTTGCTTTGTTTAAATCAATCAAAGAAGTATTCAACAAAGTATTTTCAAATGAATTTCTTATATACGTTCCTTCACAGCAGCCTTCAAGTGTACAATCGATATCGATTTTATGTCAATCGAATTGACCCGCTTCAACAGTTTCCATACAATTTTAAATCGTTTTACTTTGTCGCTTAACTTTGACTTTTCAACGCCAATCTCTTGGTAGCCTATTTTTATTTCCCTATTTTTTGTTGTTGTTGTTGTTGCCGCATGTTGTATGCAACAAAAGTGCATTGACATTGCCATTGGCAGCCGTTGGCAATTTTAAGTCTTCTATTTTTCGATATTTGTCGTTTTGCAACCCGCATTTGTTGCAGTTTCGCAAGAGGCGATAAAAATGGGTGAGTGGCAAATGGCAAAAGGGGATCAGTCTAGAAATAAAGACTGCTTGGTCACTGCACTATTAAACTGCTTTAAATGCCGCATGACGCACGAAATAGTTGCAAATATATCATCTAAATTATTATGTGGATTTCATTATGGAGCATGTCGCCTATGGGTCTTGAGTTCACATAGCACTTTATGCAAATTTATCACATTCATATTCATGTGACAATTTCTTTGTATGGCATTTAAATTTGCATGCGAATGCAATTGTCGCTTAAAAGCAAATGCATTTTTCTAATTTATTTCGAGTTTTGAATTACGACGCTCCGCAACTCAAAGTTGGAAATAAAGCAAAATTAAATGTCAAATAGTTGGCAAACATTAGCGGAGATTTCAAAATATTTTTTAAAGCTACGGTCACACACAATGATTAGGAGGTAGTGCCAGAATGCCTTGAAAAATTATCATACATTATTTCTCAAAAATTATTTTGATAATTTTAAATATTTTGATCTGCTTTAAGTTGACCTCTATTATAATCTGTGATTTATATTCTAGAACTTCCTTTTAATTTTGTTAATGAAATTTATACTTATTTAGTCCGAATAATTTGTCTGTCTGACCGTAGCTTAAAAGACGTTCCAACAAATAAGCTCGCTTTTGTTTGTAGTGTATATAAGTAGAGCATTAAACCCACCCAGATAATAAACCGCTAAATTGTAGGCGGAAACTGTAATTCTTCTTAAATCTGTTTTGTTGTTGTTGTTGCTTTTCGTGTCTCTCCATCAACTCAAAGTAATATTCAATTATGTCGTCTTTAATAAACGTCCTTCTAATAGAAAATTGTATTATTGAAATGTCGATTATCTTAATCTTGCACTCAAACATTCATCAATCATGCTTCTAATGCCACATCAATGTGGGGCCGTTCTTGTTGTTGTTGTTGCCCTTGTTTTTGTCATCAGTTTCTGCCACCGCACTTGATGAAGCTGACTCCCAAGAGAGTGGAGAAGGTCTCTCGTGCTACATATATGTATGATGAAACCCACAGAGTCGGTTTTGGTCTCTGAATGTGGTGCGGGTTGGTCGGTCGATAGGCGGTTTGGTGTTGTTTTGAGGTTGTTATTGTTGTTGTTTCTACTATGTGAGCCGCACATAATGTTGACAAACGTCAACATTAACTACACTTAATTCAAAATGTCACAAGTGTCACAGAGTTGTTGTCGTACCAACACTTACACACACACACTCACACACACCCAGCGTATTCTGTAGATGCCTCTAAAAAGAAACGCTTTTTAGTTCCATTAATACAAGTTGCACCGCTCTTTTATGATACACTTACAAAAAGTTGCTTCGCTTTGTGGGACTTTTGGCAAGCCTAAGAAAAAAGCCTCAGATGCCACAAAGTAATTATCGTTGCCCGTGAAGAATGCTGTTAGGGTAACGTTTTTTTATTTTACTTTCAGATATCGCGAAAGATGACCCTATTAGCAATAAAATATACAACCTATACTACTTACAACTATTTTATTCCTTGTACCGAAAGGCCAAAGATAAGAAGGAGGCGTGGTAGACCATATGTTTTTTCTACCAAAATGTTTATCATAGCTTGATTACCGGCACAAAACTTTACCAATAGATCTATCTTCTACTCATAATTGAAAAAATGAATCAAAACGAATTTATTTATATACCACCTTGATAAAAAAGCTCCCGCAATTTATTAAAAAAATCAATTATTCAAGATAAGTCATCAATATATTTATGGTTCTTTAAAATGATATCATTTCAAATTGATGTTAAAATAATTTAAAAATCCAAAATAAATCGAAGCCAATAGTAGACTTATGTGTTGTACAATGGAAGTTTCTTAAAGAAATGCCAAAAAATTCTGGACAGATATTTTAAAAAGCTCAGAGCGCTAGTTGAGTCTTTCTTTTTAAAAGTCTTTCCATTCTGATGGAGTTATTATTCCATTTTAGAAAGTCGAAAATCTATTCAGCAATAGTACGATCAATTTAAATAAAAGCACTTGCTTGGGCAAGGTATGAATTGAACCCTTCATAGTTCGTTGTCATGCCAGAAGTTTTAGGCTTCTTGACGAGTAGTTGAAAGAAGAAAGGAAGAAGCTTACCATAATGTCTTAAAATTTTCATTATTTGAAGATGATAGTGGCGGAATTTTAAGGTTGTCTAAATTTCAGAATTTCAAATATTCAATTCTATTTACTTCTAATAAAGCATAGGAGTCATAGTAGGAGGAGAAACAATGTAGCTCGCCATTGCGCGATAAAAACCCTTATTAGTTTGGGTCTATCAGCCTTTCCATATTCCCTTCCTTTTGTGAGTTTTTCTCAAATTTTTGAGATCCTCTAAAGCTTTCTAAAACATGATCATGATGACTACAGAAGTCGATGTCCATATGGCAAATATCGTAACCAAATACGATTTGTACAAATCAAATTTTTTTTTTAATTAGTAAACTATATTATGAATCTCTCATTAAAGCGATCAGTCAAGCGAAAAAATTTAATTAAACTCCTTTTGTCTGCCTGGCTGAAAGATGGAAGAGCTTAAAAAACAAAACTTTCGAAAAAGATAACTTAGAATCTCCTTTTGATATCAGGGTTTTACATAGACTTTGGAAAAAATAATACCGAATTCTTCAGAATATTATATTATTACTAGCCGGCCTTCGGCACGCTCCTTCGCTCGCTCGTCTAGATCTTTATTTTCTTCCAATGATTTATTTTTGTGGCGAATTCACGAAATTGCATAATGTGAAAATATTGATCTGATCATATGTATTTTATACAGAAATCAAAACATGAATTGTAAGCAAAAATTGTAAATTATCCTACCGAGTTTTTTAAATTCACTTGATTTGCCAGGAATGTTAGGAGTGGCAACCGCTATCTCTCTAGAGTATGAAAAATAGATGTTGGCCGATTCTCAGACCTGCCCAATAAGCACACAAAATTTCATGAGGATCGGTCTAGCCGTTTCAGAAAATATAATAAAATTTATAACGTTTATAATTTTTGTGATTCCTTTCGACAAAAACAATTAACTAAAAAATATTAGTTAATCTGACAATGTACACAATGCCAACCTAAATTAAAAAAAATTTTGTATTGGAAAATCAAATTGTCCTTTTTAGTATTTTCGTCGCAATTTTGTATATTTTCTCAACCTCAAACAATCCTTGGACTTCCACGAACATTTCAAGACCAAAATTAGCCAAATCGGTTCACCGTTCGTGAGTCCATAAGCTTAGAAGGAACATAACATTGTGACACGAGAATTTTATATATAAGATTATTATTATTATATATTCTTCAGAGAATTTTTTCCGGTCATCGATATTTTATATAGATTTTCGAATATTAAAAAAAAGGGCTGCGACTATATGTAGTTTAAAGATTATGAGACTTCAATTCTTGCTGGAAAAGCAGAACATTTTTTGTTATAGTTTTTTGCTGTAAACTTTACTTGTGACAGTCCTAAAGTCTAAAGTCCAAAAAACTCCGGTCCCATGGTTCTTATAAAATCCAAATTATTTCGTTTCGTGGGATTTTTTGGTGGTTATCCATATTATGTGTGAAGCAGTTTTTGGACTTGAGACTCGGCTAGTCGCCACATGAACTTTCGAAACATCGGTGTATCGAAGTTAAAAATATCGAAAACATCACAGTATTAGTGCAGGGTATCTCAAAGTCGTACGCGATAGATTTTTTACGTAAATTTTTTGGGAGTGCCTAAGTACGACTCCTTATACGAATGATATCGATTCGATTTTTGTGATCTTAAAGCTTTTGCCAACGATTTTAATATTCGCCATTTTACTTTATTGGAAAAATCAAAAAACGACGAAAGATTTTAGCTGCTTGAAAAACTATTTCTGGAAAAACTACTAATTTGAACTCATATGTGGTGAACAATTTATATGCTTAGAGTTCAACGTCCCACAGAAAGTTGGGCTAGTTGGCTAGCTTAGGACAATAATTTAGCATAGTTTGACCACGTTTTGGACACACCCGACTGCTCTCTTCAAGTGTATTAAAACTTTGGAACTTCAATTTAGAAGTTTTCTTCCTGGTTTTTTGTACTTTTTGTTGTTGTTTTGTTCGCTGGTTTAGTTGTTCAACTGTTAAATTGCGCGCGGTCACACGTTCGTTTGCTCTATTGTGTGTGCTTTATGGGGTATATATGTATATAGATGTATATAGTGAGTACATATATGAGTACATATATGAGTGAGTTGCATAAATTATGCAATAAAAATGTCCAACAATTGCAATTTTGCTGCTGCAGTCGTTATGATTATTGTTGGAAGGCTGCTGGAGTTACAGCGAAGTTGCACGTTAAATTGCATAAACTGCAACAATTATTGCATGTAATACGCTCTGTATGTGCCCCTTTGTGTTGCAATTAATGACAAAGTTTTTTCCCCTGCTAAGTACTTGAACTCTTTTGCACTTTTGCAGTTGCAAGAACAACTGCAACTGCAACAATTGCAAATGTTGCAAGAGTTGCATGCGTTGATAATTAGAATTTATGCACACACTTTAAATGCCGACTCATTGGCTTCCTAGCACGTATTTAAAGAGTTTTCTTTTTTCCATTTTCCGCCATAAATCCAAGTACTTTATTTAACCTTGGTGGGTTTATGTACTTGGCTTCTTTAGTACCGAACAGCTGTTTAATTTCTTTACTTTTTCTTCCTTTTTTAAAGCTGCACACGAGTAAAAGTTTGTATAATGACGCCATTTTTAAGTACCACAATTATATGGTCTATTAAGTACGTCAATAAATATTTTTTATGAAGATTCTTAAAAAACCGTGAGCGTTAAGTGTGCCATAACTAAGTCGTTATTTCTGGGGAGAAAATTATTTTTTTTTATAGGGTTTAAGTTGAAATTGTTTACAAATACTTTTTACACGCCGTAGTTAAGGGTACTATGCATATGTTGGCACCAAAATGTTAATCATCAAGCCAAGTCCGTCCGGGTTTTCGTGTGACTATAAAATATACACTGAAAAAAAAATTGCATACCTATACATTTTCGTCCCTCTTCTCACAAGCAACTATTGTAGATAACAAATACTTCACAGGTTACACTGAAAGAAAAAAATTGTAAATAAATAATAAATGGACATTGAAATCTAGTCTACATTTAAAAATTGATTAAGTTTATACTATTATTATATATTTTCTTATCTAAATAACTAACAAATAAATTTTATTTCTTTTACAGGTATGTGCAAATTCCTCCATTAAATTGTTTAAGAGAAAAAGTAAGTAAGAGAGTAAGATCTCTTTGCAATCTATAAGTTAAAATTTTCAGCTTTCCTTATTTTCATTTTTAAAACAGGAGCAAAAATTGCTAAGATAAAACCAAAGAAAAAAATTGTACAATATTAATATGTCAAAAAAAATGAAAGATCTTGAAGTATTTGTCAAATTCGCAAAAAACCAAAAAATCTTTAAATGAAACTAACTGCGAAATATTTACGAAAAATAAAATTATTCAATAGATATTTCCAGCAGCTTTAAATTTTAATATTTTAATTAAAACAAAAGCTTTATAGATATGCTTAAAAATCTTATTTGTAAGACATTTTGATATCAAGAGACGTTTGCTTTGTTCTAAAGATGATTACAAAAATAAAACTACAAGGTTGGTAAAGTTCCGAAATAAAGGATTTTGTTGCGATTGTGGATAATTGGTTGTCATATTTATTCATTTATATCTACTTTATTTTTGAGCTATATAAATCGTATTTTAAAAATGGCGTACCTAAAGTCTTAAGCATACCCTGTACCACAAGTTTGCAATAAAATCCGGTTCCTTCATAAATAACCAAAAACAGAAGAATTTTTAAGCAAAAAAATTTTTTTTGACCGATCGTTCCTGTGGGAGCAGTATGATATAGTCAACCGTTTCGATCAAATTTGACACAGTGCTTTTATTCCTTAAATTGGTCTGAATGCCGAATTTAGTTTAAATATCTTTACAAACAACCGACCCATATCCAATTTTCTATAAAAAACGTTTTTTTTTGACCGATTCGTCCTATGGGAGCTATATGATATAGTAAACCAATATTGTTCAAATTTGGTACATAGCTTAAATACTTTAAAAAACTTCTGAATGCCAAATCTGATTACGATATCTTTATTAAAAAATTAAATATAGCGAATTTTGTATAAAAAAGGTGATTTTTTCCGATAGGTCAACCGTTTTTGATCAAATTTGGTACAGTTCTTGGGAACTATAAAGAACTTTCGAATGCCGTCAAATTTGACTACGATATCTTTATGAACAAACGAATTATTCATCTAAAACTTATTTTTTTTGTCGAGGTCGTCTCAAACACCCTATGGGAGCTATATAATTTAACCCCGATATCAAAAAAAAAAATAAACTTGCCTCCTATGGAATAATATGGGATCTAATGTGAAGGATTGTTTACTCTATCTTTTACCATCTCTGAGATCTAGGCGTTCAAACGGACGGGCAGACGGACATGGGTATATCGAGTCCCCCTGATCATATGTTAGGTAACTTTGGGGTGTCTCCGACGACTCCTTTTATATGTTACTTATATTACCGGCTTGCACTAACTTAATATACCTTTTGTACCATACGGTACAGGGTATACAAATTTATTTTGATTTTCTTATTTTAATCTACAACATTCTTATTTGTAAGACTTTTTAATCTCAGGAGCCGTGTCTTTTGTTCTAGAAATAATTCAAATTTTTTCCCGTAAAAAAGCAATAATATTTAGTTAAAAGATTGCTTCAATCCGGAAACAAAAGATTTGCCTGCGATTTTGGATAATTGTTAGTCATATTTTTTCATTTATCTTTTAAATTAAACATTCTTATCTTATAATAATATGTTTTTTAGACTGAAAGTCAGTACCTTCATTCTACAAATAAAAACAATACATAAAATTAGACACAAAAATCTTATGTCAAGATTGTTTAAAAACCGAAAATAGAATTTTGGTCAGAATATTAGACTATATTGAACATTCATATCTTTAAGATATATTGGTTTTCAAAGCAGTGCTTCTCAGCTAGAAATTCAAACACTTTATTCCTGAGCTTGCTAAATCTTATAATTAAATGTTCACAATCCAAAGAATTATAAAGATAGTTAGTAAGTCAGTAAAAGGTCAAAAGACTTCTCAGCATTTCTGAGTAGAGACTTGGACTACAGTGATCTGCAGCTGTGAATCCTAAAAATTTCGATCATGGAGTTAAACTTACTGTTTGCGTTAATTCGGAGTAACTAAGATTTTGTAGAGACCTTGGTATCAAAACCTCCATGCATAGATTCAAATCACCCTACTGACTTTTGTTTTTTGATGAGTAAATATTCCAAAGCCACTCTAGTAGGATCTAGCCTACAAAATCATTTTTTATATTATATCATTATATCGAACTTTTTGCGTGTATTGGTTAATGGAGAATGACATCTTTTATTTTTATTTTTTTTTTTTGCTTATAACAAAAAATTTGCCTCGACTGAACCTCTAAGGCAAAGACTATACCAATGTTTAACATTTTGGATTTTGTGATTATTTGCCATATTTATAGTTCGATTGCAAAAAAATCGGAGATATGAACGAAATTAAAATTTCTAGTTCTTTTGGCGGGGATGTCCAATGTCAAGCTTGACTATTCTAGCTATTGTATTTTTAAGATCCGGATTTTTATACCGCCAAATGAACATGTCTATTTTAATTTTTTTTGTTCTTCTCAGCACACTCAAGCTTATATTAAAGAGTTTCTGACTTCAGTTTCTCTAAGATACTTAAAAGCATGAAGTCCTTTATAACTAAAATTTAAAGGAAAAATCAAACTGTTTAAGTTGTTTAAAGTTCTGGTAAGCTGTTCCTGTACACCAAACTTTTTGGCCCTTGCATAAATTTTGTGTTTCGAATTTTAGAGCTCTTAATAAACTCACATATTTATGCAGGTATGCATTAACAACAACAAGTACCACATATACTATAAAGCTCATGTTCAATAAATGCCTCTACCTTAAGTGCCAAGGCAATTGTTCCATCTATAACACTCCGGTTCTCTCAACCAAGTGCAAACAATTGACCATAACTTGCAAATAATTTTCTATGCTAAATTTCTTGGCATGTTCCATGCAAAATATTTGTCTACACTTGGTTTGTAGAGGATACCAAGAGAGAGGTATCCAAGAGGTATCCAAGGGATCTGTTGCCACATTTTGTGGCAGTTATGTCTGCACCTAGAAATATTCACATAGATTATGGTAAATATTGTACAATGTCAGGCCAGAGAATTTGCTTGCTAACTAAATTAGCTATTTGGAAATAATGCTTCACTATCATCTCTATATATAGTATATTTGGAACAGTTGGAACTATGTAAATGTAGGTTGAAAATATTTTGCCAGGCACAGCATGAATTTGTTTAAATGAAAGTTCATGATGCCTATCAAAATGGTCGTCTAGGCGTAAGACAGCAGCAGTTTGAATCAGAGAGAATCAGAGTAGACGTAGCCAAGTCCGGAGCTTGGTAACACAAAGCGGCTAAAAATTATACCCGTAGCCTTACGCATTCTAACAAAATTTCCTAGCAATTTTTATACCATTTTTTTTTATATTTTATTTTTTTCATTTTCGTATTCATTGTCGTAAAGCAGGCGGAGGCTATTAATTTTATGGCACTGTAGAGCTGCTACTGCTTCGGGGTGGGTCAGACAGATACCAGATAGCTAGGAGCTAGAGTTTCCAGGGGGGCTGGCAGGTAAGCGCTATTGGCGCCAGGCCAAGCACCGGCAGCCCTGAAAGCAGTCAGAGAAAATTTTAATACATTTTTTCTACTCGAAGTTTGTTGTTCAATTTTTTTTTCACTTTGGATTTTGCAGACAAAATGTTAAGACCTAGCAACGATTTTTTTTTGTTGTTGTTTCTTTTTTTTTGTATAATGTAAATTTTATGCTGATTTAATGTTTTGTGCTCGATACAGCCCAGATTGAAGTTGAACGGCGCGTTAAATGAAATACCGCAGAATGGTTGGGGTAGAACTTGGCTCCCCTTGGTGCAACCTGGGGCTGCTGGTAGCCATTAGAAACGGCGATTAGGTGTTCGCAATATGTAAGTTTCATGGCTAAATGGTTTCTGGCCAACTTGTGTTTTAAGTCATTAAGGCGTGTTATTGAACAAAGTAATAACAAAATTTTTGAATCAGGGCTGAAAGTCTTATGGAACTTTTTTTGGGGGCGATTTAACTCACGTTTGGAATAAGAGGATTATGGCTCTAGCTAAATTGCAGTATATGGAGTTTTTTAAATCCAATACAAGCGCATCAAAAAATTGTATTCAGTTTTAATAATAGAAGGTTATGCATCTTGTTCATTGAGTTGAAGGAACTTTGCATCCCTTAGACACACATTAGGCGAATCAATTGGGCTGTCTGCACCCTGAACCTTTTTTTTTTGTTCATAACTCAATTAAATTTATTTTTCTCAAAATTTTTACTTTATATGTATAATCATACACTTGATATTACATTTCCATGATATTGGACTGTTTACTTTGTACCTTTGGGATTCATTCATTGTGTAGCTATGTTAAGCCGTTCTTGGGTTGCGCGAGCCTTCTCCAATTAGAAATTCCAAGGGAGGATAGGTTCTCCTCTACTTAATCTTTCCATCGGAGTCGTGGTCGTCCCCGTCGTCTTTCTTCGTCGGCTTTCGCTTCGAATATCTTTCTCGCTGGAACATCGTTGTCCATACGTACGACATGCCCGAGCCAGCGCACACGTTGTATTGTGATGCGTTCGACAACATCTATGTCATCGTAGAGCTCGTACAATTCGTGGTTCATCCGTATGCGAAAGTCGTCCTTAAAACAAAAGGGACCGAAGATATTACGGAGAATCTTTCTCTCGAACACCCCAAGAGCAGATGCATCTGTCCGCGACACAACCCACCGTATAGGAGCACAAGCAATATGAGCGTCTTGTAGAATGTTAGGTTTGTTGGTCGAGAGAGGTCTCTGCTACACATCTGCTTACTGAGACCAGTAGTAGCACCTATTGGCAAGTGTGATTCTTCGTTTTATCTCCAGGCTGATGTCATTATCAGTGTTAACGGTGGTGCCAAGGTACGTGAATTTCTTGACCACTTCAAAAGTATAGCTGTCCGCTGCAACATGGGAGCCCGGACGACGAGCGATCCTGTTCGTAGACAGCATATACTTCGTCTTGCCCTCGTTTTCCGCTAGACCCACTTTCGCTTAATCCTTTTCGATTGCGGAAAATGCAGCAGTAACATCTCGCTTATAAAATCGGCCTTTCGATGATATCGATATCATCAGCGTATGCAAGAAGCTGGACACTCTTGTAAAAAATTGGCCATTGCGATATACACCCGCCTTCTCCAGTACCCTTTCCATGCCGAAATTTAAGAGGTCTCATGATAGAGGGTCGCCTTGTCTGAAACCTCGAACAGTATTGAAAGGTGCTGAGATGTCCGTTCCTACCTTGACAGAGTTGATGGTGCCGCTCAATGAAATTCTACACAAGACGAATCAGCTTCGCAGGAATACCGAACTCAGACATGGTGGTATATAGGCGATCCCTTATAGGGGTATCGAATGCAGAATTGACGCATTGTATGGTTAAGACAGTCCTTGTGCTAGTTTTAACTCCTCCAGACTAGACAAATTCGGTCGTTATGTCTTCAACGGTTTTGAACCGATTTTCCATACTTAAGCGCTTCAATATCCGATTTTCCTTGTCGGTCGTCTTCTTCCTCCCTGAGCCAGGATTTCTCTTAAGGCTGCCGGGTTCGTCAGAATAGTAAAGAAATTGGCCTATCGAAGATTTGCTGAGTCCAACTTTAGCACTTATAGCACGGAGGCTCAAGTTTTCTGACCGCAGAGCTAATATGGCTCCTTTATGCAAATCAGTCATTTGAGACATTTATCACGATAAATTTTTTTTCACTTCCCAGAAAGCTTTGAGATTATAAAACTTATCACTTATTAAAAGCTAAATAACACAAAATTACAATTAAAAAATTTCAAGTCGATCGAAACTTTTATGCGGTGCCCACGACGCTACAAAGTTCGCATTTACAAGCGCAAACGGGCTTCTCTTTATCGACTCGTTAAAGTGCTTTTAAAAAATTTTTGTTTAAAATTAGGTTTAACTTTAAATTTAATAAAACCTATTTTTTTTTTTAAATTTTGTATAATTTTTTTTTAAATAAATACAATTAAAACTTAATTTTTAAATAAATTTTATATTACAACCCCATATATGTAAATTTAATAACTTTCATCAAAATCGGTAAAAATTTATAGATATCGTTCAACACCTAATATAAATCTAATTGGAGAGTTCTTAGAAGAAATATATTTTTTTTTAGAAAAAGGTGAACTGCATTTTACCTTTTTTTATTATTTGTTTATATTAGATATATAATATTTTTTTAAACTAGGCTGTTCTACAAAAGACTCCTTCTCTAAGTGTGAACGATATTTCAGCTCGTTTTAATTTTGTGGCATTCGCTTATATTGGCAATGCTAAAATTAAAGCATAAAACTTTAAAAGCAACCCTCTATTAGTATTTTACTAGTTGGCCAGGTTTACTTTAACAAGTTTATGAATATTGATAAGGTGTTTGTGTGTGTTTGTGTGTGTGGGTGCGGGTGTCTTAGTGTGTGTGTTCCTTCGCTAAGAGGCCGCATAATTTGCTAGCTTTGTTGAAATGCTAATAAAGAACCAGCCAAGATTGAGTTTTTGGCAATCTCATTTGGGATTAGGGTGTCTCTCATTCAACCCTCAATATCCTTTCCATGTAAAACTAATTGCCTTTTCTACAGCAAAAAGGTTTGACAGGAGCGTTCTTGGAATTGTGGTTGTTGTTGTTGTTAGTATTTTTGTTGTCAGCTCGTCTGGCACTTAACGTGTTTAATGCTCTCTAGTCCTTGAAAATTAGTTTAACATGAATTAAGGTAAAAGCTTATATAAGCACCGTAGACATAGCATACATTGATGCATCCAATATCTTTGTATATGTTATATTAAATGATATTATAGTTAAGAGTATGTATAAGATAAGAGCATCTAAGCGAATTACAAGCAGAGTTTGAGTTAATTGAATTGCTTGCTATTTGGCACTAATAGCTAGTGTAAATATTTTCTTTATGCATGGAATAAGGTTGTTTAAGTAAATAAAAATAGGAAAAACAAGTTTTTAAGTAAATGAGATTGCATAAGATAGCAAAAGTTTTCAGAGGGAAAAAAAGGAAACATTTTGTTAAACTTATACTGCAGTTTTAAAGCAGAATTTCTTATGTGAAAGTTTGTAAGACTAAAAGAGCTTTAAAGGTAAGTCTGGACTGGGATTTTCTTTACGAAATAACATATTTAACAAATTGATGTGCAAAAAGCTTTTTCGGAATGTCTATTTGAATTTATATAGAATAGAATAGAGTGTAGATTACACTGAAAATTTTTTAATTTTAGAGAATGTTAACATGTGTGTAGAGATCTTGGGACTCCATTTAAACAAATGCTATTTGCAGAACTTATGATTATATTTTTCTACCATATACTTAAATATTTTATAAGTAAGCTCGTTATATTAGTTTCCCTGCTCTTAACGTCTTCTCATTTACTTTCCAAAAGAAGATTAGTTCCTTTTGATGCATTCACATGATGGAATTCGTGGAATTCTGAAATTAACAGAGAAAAGGGTAATGGGCCCTCGGACTCGGATTTTCTTCCTCAGCAAATTTTTGGTTTGTCATAAATTAGACTCATCGAAATATATGTAAGGATGCACGTTGGGACAGGCCAATTTGTATGGGGCCAAGGAAACGTTTTGGGGCCTAAAAGGGATTTTAATTCTTTGGTTCATTCTAACTAACTTTGACCACGATTTTCGAGTTTTTTTTAATTTATTTATTTATTTTTTTTTTTTTTCAAAATATTCAAAAATCAACTTAGACATTGCATCCAAAAGGCCAAAAAATTTAATTTTTTTTGTAGCCAAATGTATTTGAGGGTTATTGGGGTTGAGGATTCTTTTTTTCGACATCTATTTTTAATTTTAAGCGCAGCCAGAGGGCATTTTAGTGAATTATTTTAATTTTTCCCGATTTTTTTTAATCGACAAAATGTTGCGAAAATCGATCGAATTTTCACTTTTTCATAGTATATGCAATGTCTTAGTCAATTTTTGAATATTTTGAAAAAATGGGCAAATCGAAATTGATTTTAGATCCATAGTTTCTTTAGCAAAATTGAATGACCCAAATATTCTAATTTTTTAATATTTGCAAACATTTTTGGACAGAAAATATTTTATTTGGAATGTATCCAATGAAGGTTGTGTTTAGGATTATTTTTTTAAAGTTTTAAGTATTTTAATATTTAGAAATTGTGAGTATAATTGAAGTACACTATCTCCGGTTCTACCTATTTAATATTTATATAGGCACAGGACATGATTTTAGATATTAATGAAACTGCAATATGTTGTTCCTTGGTCCATTTCATTAGAAACAATTTTTTTTTGTAGCCGAAAAAAAATGTTTTCTCGGGCTTTTCGGCATTTTGTATTAGAGATAAATGACGATATTTTACGTCACTTTTTTTTAAATGTGCATAACATTGAAAAATGAGGATGGACTTAGACGGTTAAACATTCGAAATGACCGGAATCATAGACGCTTTGCAATATTGAAACAAAAGTATTTGTAAAAAGACAAAATATGCTATTTTTTTTAAAACAAATATATTTGTGGAAAAACAAAATATGTAAAATTTTTTGTTTTAAAACAAATATCTCAAAAATGTGTTTTTTTTTTTTTTTTTTATAGTAATGTAGATTGTTCGGACTTATAAATAGTAAAATTTCACTCGACCATAACGCTTAGTTTAAGAGATATGATATGATGATATTTATACATTATAATAAAATGTATTTAATATTGAAGCCCAAATTTATGTTTTTCTTGGTCTTGAAAACGAAGTTGTTTATAAAAAATATTAATTGGAGATTTAAGAAAGCCACAAAAAAAAAACAAAAAATACATTATGTATTTTAAATCTTGAAAAAAAGTTTTGTCCCTAAAGACTTTTTCAGAAATTCAACGATTTTGTAAATCTACCTAAAAACTATTTTTATTTTTATTGTAACGTAAAGGATAGCTTTGCTGGTATCTAAGAGCTTTTTTTTTCATGAAATTTTGACGCACAAACGTAACGTCACGCCAATACACAAAAATATTAATTGGAGATTTAAGTAACGCTATTTTAAATCTTGCTAAAACAAAAGTTATGTCCGAAAAGATTTTTTCAGAAATTCAACGATTTTGTAAACCTACCTAAAAACCACTTTTATTTTATTGTAACGTAATGGATAGCTTTGCTGGTTTCTAATAGATTAATTTTTTTTTTTGTTAAATTTTGACATACTAACGTAACGCCACGCCAATACACAAATGCTTGTTAGAAACTTTTTTAAAAAATGTAATAATTCGTTCATTTTTATTACCAGATCTACATTATTTGATTTTTTAAATATATTTATTTTTTAGAAGCGCGTGCCGAGACTTTTTTTATGAAAAGCTAGTAGTTCTTTTACATATAAAATAATAATAGATCGTTAATTTATTTACTTTAATGGTTATATTTGCAAAAAAAAAAAAAAAAATGGAAATAAGCGAAGTAAAGGCTGATTCTGTGAGAATTTTAGCGTGCAAAAAGTTTGCCATTAGCACCGAAAGATCCTGTGAAACCCTGCTCTTTTTATTTTAATTTTTAACTGCTACTTGCTCAACATTCTCAGTTACAAAAAAACACCCTCTTAATAGCAGCAACCCTCCAACAGATTAGTCATAATTGCTGTACAAAACTTTTCATACCATTACTGTGCATTTTTATACCCATTAGTTCTCCATGCATTACCCCCATGGTAACTCTCATTAGACCCCTAAAAAGTAAAACAATTAAGCACATATGTTAGTTGCTAATAACAGGTTTATTTTCCATAATTTAAGCTTTAAAAACATTTTCAGTGCAATTTTGAAACCAATTTAAAAACTTGAGTTCTCCGCTTGGTACCCAAAAAAAAAGTAAGCAAAATGTTGTACACCCAAAATAAGAGGAACCAAACCTATACACATACATTCACACACACACCACAGTAAATTTCCATATACACACATACTTACACATTCAGCTATGTTCATTATTGCAATTACTGCACTTGCACTCTAGTTCTGGGGTCTACAAAATGGATGCTAAAAACGGAAGTTGACTTTGGCGTGACGAAGTTGGAATACTCTTACAGGACTGAGTTGATTGAGCATTAATAACTAGAAAATATTAATTTGAACGTTCCAATTCAGTTGCTGCTATGCGAAAACTTTAAAACTTTAAAAATTTCGAAATTTTTTTTGTTTAAATGTAACGAAATGTTCAAAAATTATTTGAGATAGTTTTTTGAATAGGCTAATATTCTAAAAAGATATGCCTAGAGCAAGCGAAGTTTCTTGATTGTCCAACAGAGGTGGCCTTTAAACTGATGTGCGGATAAAATAAACATTTTTCGACTATAGAATGGAATTTGTTGTTTAAGAAATGGAAAAAAAATATAAATATAAACAATAAATTATGAAAAGCTTTCTAACTTAAATTTCTTAAAGGGACACTGGCCATAAAAACGATATAGGAAAGAGACTGAAGGGGAAAAAAATCCATTGATTGATGAAAAATTAAATTAGGGATTCTTAGCCGTAACGACAGCTTTCCTTTAAGCAATGCAAACTTAATAACAAAATTGTTATACTTTTTAAAAGCCATTAATAATTTTTTTCTATTGTAGTCACCTACATAGGCCATTACGACCAAAAAATAAGCGTCCAAAAACTCGAGCTGAGTTAAAAAAATTAACCAAAAACTGAAATTGCAAAAACCGCCCAAAAAAAAAATAAAGAAGAAAAGGCTGAAACTGAATGAACTGTCTATGTATAGGACTACTTGTTTTTAAGTGTGTGTATGTGTGTGTGTGTTTTAGGTGCTAAAAACAAACCACACTTTTGGTAATGGGCTTTGGCTGGTACTAAAGACAGTTGGCAAACTTGTATGGTACTATGCGGCGTATGTGTAATATCATGTGCAAGTGCATGTTGACTTTTGTTCCAAAAGTACACACACACACTAACACATATACATAACCAAAAGCAAACCAGCTGGGTGTGTGTATTGTTTGGTAACACACACACACACACTCACATGCACACTTATACGTTTGACCTACATACACACCCATATGTGTTTGGCA
Source organism: Chymomyza amoena (assembly GCA_037043745.1). Lineage (NCBI taxonomy): Eukaryota > Metazoa > Arthropoda > Insecta > Diptera > Drosophilidae > Chymomyza > Chymomyza amoena. The sequence continues at coordinate 142,826 of JBAMAX010004436.1, read as the reverse complement.
ATGGCCGACTAGCTGGCTGATTGTTCGCTTGCTTGGCTTCCATTTTGTTGCCTTCTGGCCCGCATTTCCAGTTATTGCGTATTTCTTATGCACTTTGTTTTGCTTTCTTTATTTTTTTATACCCTTTTTATGCATGCAATAAAGGGGTACATTTGGTTGGACTACAGTTTTGTCACATGTAGAAGGAATCGTTTGAATTTATATTTTTGTTGAATGCAGAATCTTTGCAGTCTTACATTCTTTTCAGCCAATCTTTTACTGTCTGCGGCTTAAGGGGAAACCAGTTTACACCGATCCAAAAATTTTTTTAGCATTAAATGTTAGTATAACTAGTCAAGAATATGTGATCAAAATTTGAAAACAAAATTCGCATTATTCCCAAAGCGATTGTTTCAAACGCGTTTTTCTCGAAAAGATTTTTTTCAACTTGTGGGCATTCCAGCTGGAAAAGTTATTGACCAATCGTTCTGAAATTTTGCGTGAACATCCTGTATTCAATTTAAATCTAGATTAACCTACTTCTGGGATTATATGATTACACTAGTCTACAAGGAAAAGTATCCGAAATAATTTAAGCTAATTTCTGCTTCTCTGTCCATGCAAAATTCGGATTGATAACTAAAATTCATTTATTAGTTTGAGTTTTTACGATAATCGTATCTTTCGTGTTTAATGGAACTACCCACATTTAACTTCATAATGTTTTGACATTTACATAGCACAGGTCAACATGGTTCAGTTGTTGGAAAGCTAAGAGTCATTTCCAAGTAATTTGGTGCGAGAATCCGAATCCGGCAATCAGAACTGCCCCATCACGTCAGGATTTTGAGATATTTGAGGTTATGTACCCAAAAAATAACATAACCTCAAATATCTCAAAATCCTGACGTGATGGCCAGTTCTGACGCCGGATTCGGTTCTCGCACTTACTTCGGAAATGACTCTTGCTCAACAACTGAACCATGTTGACCTGTGTTATCTCAAAGGCTTATTGCAAATGCTAAGGAATATATCTCGTAACTTCGAAAAGCCATAACTTTGCGAAAAAAAAATCGTAATTGATCTCTTGAACCCTTAAATTAAAGGGTAAGAGTTGTACTAAATGATGTAACTGGAGAGAAAGACCGCAAAAATTTTTTGCGCCCTGTACATAACCTCAAAAGTAGGAAAAAACGCCGTTTTTTGGGTACATAACCTTAAATATCTCAAAATCCTGAAGTGATGGGGCAGTTCTGATGCCGGATTCAGATTCTACGCACCAAATTACTTCGGAAATGACTCTTAGCTTTCCAACAACTCACATGACCCCTGTATTTGTAGACCTGTGTTATTAAAAATATGAGGTGGGTTCAAAAACTATCGCGAATTTTGTGTTTTTTCAAAAATTATTTATTTATTCATGAATATCTATTTTGTCCCTTCAAAGTTATACCCATGAGATATTATACACTTGTGCCAACGGTTTTTCCAATCTTCGAAGTACTTCAAAAAAGCATTTTTTTTTTATCTTGTTCAGCTTCTCCTTCGATGCCGTCTTTATCTCGTCAATCGTAGCGTAGCGTCGTCCTTTCATGGGCCTCTTCAGTTTAGGGAACAAGAAAAAGTCACAGGGGCCAGATCTGAGGAACACGGTGGCTGCGACATCATTAGTGTGTGATCAGGGGCGTTATCGTGGTGCAAAAGCCAATTTTTGTTCTCCACAAATCCGGGCGTTTCTGGCGGATTGCTTCGCTCAAATTGCGTATAACTTGCAGGTAATATTCCTTATTGACCGTTCTACCCTGTGGCAAGAACTCATGATGCACCACGCCCCTGCAATTGAAGAAAACTGCATGCAAAACTTTCACATTCGACCGAACTTGGCGCGCTTTTTATACCCTGTACCGTATGGTCCAAGGGTATATTAAGTTTGTGCAAGCCGAAAATGTATGTAACATATAGAAGGAGACGTCGGAGACACCCCAAAGTTACCTAAAATATGATCAGGGTGAATAGAGAAGTCGATATACCCATGTCCGTCTGTCCGTCTGTCCGTCCGTCCGTCCGTGTGAACGCCTAGATCTCAGAGATGGTAAGAGCTAGAGTTACCAAACTTTCACATTAGATCCCATATTATTCCATAGGAGGCAAGTTTATTTTATTTTTTTGATATCGGGGATAAATTATATAGCTCCCATGGGGGTGTTTGAGACGACCTCGAAAAAAAAAAAGCGTTTTAGATGAATAATTCGTTTGTTTATGAAGATATCGTAACGAAATTTGGCAATCGAAAGTTTTTTATAGTTCCCAATCACTGTACCAAATTTGATCAAAATCGGTTGACTATATCATATAGCTCCCATAGGACCGATCGGCCAAAATAACTTTTTTAAAGAAAAATTGGCTATATTTCGTTTTTTCATAAAGATATCCTAACCAGATTTGGCGTTTGGAAATTTTTTAGACCACTTAAGCAATGTGCCAAATTTGAACAAAATCGGTGGACTATATCATATAGCTCCCATAGGTCCGATCTTCCAAAACATCGATTTTTTAACAAAATTTGTTGTGTTTCGTTTGTTTGTTAAGATATTGGGACCAAATTTGACATTCGTGAGTATTTTATAGTTCCTAAGCACTGTACCAAATTTAATCCAAATCGTTTGACTAGATCATATAGCTCCCATAGGACCAATCGGTCCAAAAACACGTTTTTTATACAAAATTCGATGTGTTTTGTTTGTTTGTAAAGATATTTGAAATAACTTTGGCGTTCATATCTTTTTTAAGGTATTTAAGCACCGTGTCAAATTTTATTGAAATCGGTTGACTATATCATATAGCTCCCATAGGAACGATCGGTCAAAAAAAAATTTTTGCTTAAAAATTCTTCTGTTTTTGGTTTTTTGTGAAGAAATCGGACTTTATTACAAGCTAGTGGTACAGGGTATCCTAAAGTCGTCCGCGCCCGACTTTACGTCCGCCATTTTTTCGGTCTTGGTTCGTGCGTCAGCTTCCATTGAGATGATTGAGCTTTGGTTTCCACGTCATAACCATACACCCACGATTCGTCACCAGTTATGACCCTTTGGAGCAAATTTGGATCGTTCGCGGACAGAGTCCAACATCTCATTAGCAATGTTCATGCGAAATTGAGCAATTTTGGTACGAATTTCGCGGCGACCCGTATCATGCCCAAATCATTGATAAAAATCGAAGTGCACGAGCCAATCGATATGTCTAGGTCCTCAGCAACTTCTGTAACGGTGATTCGACGATTGGCCAAAACCCTTTTCTTGACTTCATCAATTTTTTCGTCTGTGTTGAAGTGCTCGGGCGTCCGGCACGTCTTCGTCGTTCACATCTTCTCGGCCTTCTGAGAACATTTTGTACCACCGATAAACGTTGCTTCGGTCCAAGGTAACTTCTCCCTATGCCACAGTCAACATTTTCACACAAAATTTGATATAGGTTCTTTGATCCATTTTTTTGAATAGGTAAAAATCGAAGTCGAGCCAAAACACATGCAAGCACAGCAGCTGTCAACAATTAAGTGAACGTTCAAAATGGCCGAGCTTGTCGGCATAAGTGAGAGACATGAGTACACCAACATAACGCCACAAATAAATCTAAATTCGAATATACGTAACCCGCGAAAATTCAAAATTCGCGATACTTTTTGAACGTACCTCGTATTATATTTATTTTTGTGTTTTCTATCAAAAAACTTTAAACTAAAAACTTGAAATTTCAGTCAACAAAGTAAACATACGAAAAATTTTAACTTTTAAGACAAATTCAATATCTCCAAATCAAACTTCGTTCATTTAAATTTTTTTCTTCAAATTCTTTCCAAATTTACTTTTGTCTTTCGGCTTGGCACCCATTTCTACCATGACTTGAAAATCGCACTCACGGAAGAGCGATTTTCCCAAGTCTTTTCATAGCACCCATGGCCTTAGAAGCGACTTAGTTGGCTTCTTCTTTGGTTTAGCCGGTTTGTCAGCTCTTAAGTCTACTGGTTGAAGCTACAGCGCGAAGATCATGTTGGGTCACCAAAAAACTGTCTATCCGTTTCACATACTTTGCAGTTGCATAAGCAGTTTTATTTGTTCCAAATGGCCATCCAATACCGCATTTTTCAATGTTTTTGTTGTCTTTTAAAACGAATCTCGCTTTTCGGCTTATGGTCAGTACCCTTTATATATTTGACAATCGCAATCTTAGAGGATCCCTTGCGATTACCCAGCGAAGTTATGGCCGACATGACCTGGACAAGCGACTTTGTCGGCTTGTGGAGCATTAGATTTTTTTAGCTTTGTCCGGATTTGAGTCTCGTGCTGCAGCTGGAGCGTACGTTTCCATGATCCCAAGCCCAAACCGGTTCGTATAATTTTCAATAGATGTGAAAAAAATCTTAAGGCTACTTCACCTTTTCCTCAATAAATGGACATTACTTTGAAAGCGTATGTTAAAATTACCAGAAAATAATATAATAATACATAATTTCTACTTTTAATATAAAAACAAATAAAATAAGACTTTAAAATAATGATTTTTTTTTTTTTTTTATTGGATAGTAGGGGGGGAAATCGTAGAAAGACACCCGGGGAGGGTAGTGTCGGATTCGCATTCTGCGCCTACCGACTAAAAACCCCCCTCCTATTTGGTTGCCAACCTTTACGTTTCAAACCTCAGAGTGTGGGGGTACCATCAGAGGGTGTATGAGGGGGTGCTTGACGCGGTATATATGAGAGGGGGTGCACGAAGCGGTATATTATGTATGATCGGTTGAACCGATCTCAATTTCCCATTTAGTCGCCTTTTACGACAAGCAGAGGAACACTGAGGTGGATATTCTTAATCCGCCACCTCACGGATTAAAATAATGAAAAATTTAAGTGGAACTTATAGCGAGCAGTGATTAAACCACTTGTGAATTGTAAGCGGTCGATTACAAAAAACTGCAAGTTTAGCTTTACCAATTGTTGCCAATGACTACGTCTATATTTAGGAGTGCGCTAGTGTGAATGGCATTAAAGCTGAAATTTTACGGAACCGAAGTATCCATGCTATTTGATTATTTTATGCAAATTTTCATGCTTTCACAATTTTCAATCTAAAGTAGGCCTTATGCAATTTACGTGGGATTTCAAAAAGACCATATTAATGTCTTTGTCGCCAACCAAGGCAGAGCTCCTTAATTTACAATGACTATGGAAATGACTTAAAATTTTATTTTTTTGGCACTTACCATATGTACCAAGAATATTGATCAAAGAAAATTTATTTTATTAGTTTTTAAGATTTTCAAAATGGCGAATCCCAGGTGTCTGCCGAAAGGTAAAAATATAATTTTTGTGATTATATGTAATTAAAGAAACCGGCGCTCGGATTCGGCTTTAAACTGTTCTGTTCGAACCGTTATTAATAGAGATTCCCATGCCAGTCAGGGAATTATTATTATTACTTTTTATATGTACATGGCTGGATTCAAGGTGGCCGGAGAATAAAATCATGAAATTTCATGAAAAAGGTACAAGTTGAATTTGCATGCATTATGCCCGCCGAAAAGCAAGATAGAAATTTTATTTTTCCAAAATAATTGGAGTTCCCTAAAAAATGTTTATGCAAATAATTTATAAAACATTTGATTAATTTTATTTAATCACAATAATTGTTAAAAAATTAAATATTGAACAAAAATATTTTAATTTTGGTCTTGTTTAAAAACCAAAAATTTACGAAAAAAATAGTTTTTCATCTATGAATCGATCTTTATCATTAGTTTTTAAAAATCTTTGTGACAGTTTTTGCTCTTTATCTATCTATAGTTAGACTCCCAAAATGTATTTAAGATTTCAAATACTTCATAGCATTCAGTCTATTTAAAATCCACTCACAATTTAAATTCTAAAAGTGATATTTTAAGCCATCCATCCATATTATTATCCCATGAATTTTTATTACAATACCATTTACGTTTAATTTTATATAAATTATTTCGCTACTATGGAAAAAGTAGAAACTGCCTAAAAGTCATTTAAATTTTTATCTATTTTGTAGAAAATTAAAAAAAATATACCTTCGATTGCTGTTTCAATTCCACTTGACCCGCTCGTAAGTCCTAAGCGAAGGGTATTTTTTATTCGACTTAAGCGTTTCCATTTATATTATTTTGCTGCTTGATTTTATTCGCCTTTATTGTTTTTGTTTTTTGTTGTTTTTTCTCTGTTTTTTAAGGTTAAACTTGCACTCGTTAATGGGAGGTCATAGTTAGCATTTATTATTTTTATATTTTTTTCCAGCAATTTTCTCTCGAAGCATATTTTGTGAAATTGAAATTGTGGCAACTCTGGCGTATATACGCGTATTTAGTTAATGGAAATGATTAAAAATGAAGGCCAAAACAAACCAACCGCAATACCAAATTGTTGTTCTTCTTTTTGGTGGTATTTTTTTCCTCCAAAATTTCCACTTAGTTGGAGCGCTGCACAAAATGCATTGGCTTGAAAGAAAAAAAAGAAGCTCAACTGAGCTGAACTGAACTTTTTATAAGCCGTAATTCGTGGGGACTCGAGCTAGCTGCTTGGCCGCCTGGGGGTATGCAATGGAAATTGAAATAAATGGGATTTATTGCAAATATTTGTTGAAGCAATTTGCTGTTGCGTAATTAAATTTTTTTATGTGAAAGTGAAAATAATAAAACAATGAACGTTGGGCATATAGCAAAAAAATAACCTTGATGGGTTCAAGGAAGTGAAAAAAAAAGAATATTAAGGAGAAACTGAGTATAATTTATTAACAAGTTTCCTGCAGGAGGTAATCATTAAAATTGTACTTGAAATGGAAAAAAGCTTAAAAAGGTTAAGGTAAAACGTATTAAAAAAGGCAATTACTTTAGTTGAGGGGCTTAAATTAAGTGAATTTTAAAGGTGCCATTCTAGGAATAGACGGTATTAAAAGAGAAACATTTTTTACAAAACCTTTTAACATTTATTTTTGTTGTTAGCTGGCTGTTACAATGAAAAAGATTAGTTGATTATAATAATTAATTAGTCTGAGGTCCTAGAACTACCTAAGGGTTCCAAGGTAACCTCAAAAAGAACGTTTTTTTTTGAGTTTTGGCTTTCAACGATATCTTTATATTTTTTTACGATCGCTAAACTTCGGAGCCAAAAAGAGGCTTTAGCCCATCATCTACAATATACTTTTTTTTTTTTTTGAGGTGAAGTCTGAATCCTGAAGAGATGAAGCTTTTTGGACCTGGAATTCGGATTCAGAGTTGTGGCAAATCTTTAATATAGTACCTCTCTTTTAAGATTATGCGATTATGGAGCGAAGAAAGACTTTAGCCCATTACTTCACTATACCTCTTTTTTGGGGTTAAGTCAGAATCCTGATGAGATGAGGCTTTTTGGACCTGGAATTCGGATTCAGAGTTCTGGCAAATCTTTAATAACGTACCTCCCTTTTGAGATTATGAGATTATTGAGCAAAAAAATTTAGCCCATAATCTTCAATATACCTCTTTTTTGAGTTTAAGTCAGAAACCTGAAGAGATTAAGCTTTTTGGACCTTGAATTCGGATTCAGAGTTGTGGCAAATCTTTAGTATAGTACCTCTCTTCTAAGATTATGAGATTATGGAGCCAAGAAAGCCTTTAGCCCATCATCTTCAATATACCTCTTTTTTGAGGTTAAGTCAGAATCCTAATGAGATGAGGCTTTTTGGACCTGGAATTCGGATTCAGAGTTCTGGCAAGTCTTTATTATACTACCTCTCTTTTGAGATTATGACAGAAACCTGACAAGATAAAGCTTTTTGGACTTCGGATTCAGATTTCAAATGACATATGGAAAACATGATTTGACCTCGATTCGAAAAACGATTTTTTTTATATAGCCGCGTTAAAACACACAAAGTTTTCCCACAAAGAATCCCACAAAGTTTTCCGACGTCCGCCGAATACGAATGCTATGTCAAATAAGTCCAGCGAGTTATGTTTCTGAGATAGTCTCCAATATAACTCGTTTTGTGGGTTTTTTAAAGCATATTTTAGAAGAGAATATTTTAGAATTTCTTCAATAAACCTTTTTTTTGAGGTTAAGTCCAGAATTTTGACGAGACGAGGCTTTTTGGACCTGAAATTCGGATTCGGACATCCAAAACACAAAGGGGTAGCATGTATGTAAGAGTTCTTCTTCTTATCTTTCGAGGTTACGTTATACAGATTTCTGACTAGACGAAGCTTTTTGACTTTGAATTCAGATTTCCATAAGAGATATGGAAAATATGATATGAATTAGGATGCTCGATACCGAAAAAAAAAATCGAATCGAAGTATTGAGTATTTTTTCAAAAAACTCGACACTGATCCGATTCGATTCCTCCTAAAAAGAAATCGATGTCGACGGTATCGGTATCGACTTTTTAATGTTTTTTTAAAGAAGAATTGAACAAAATGGAGTCGTTTCCTCGGCAAACTTCACTTTGTTATTATATTTTTTGGAAATGGAGCCAACTAGACCAGAATATCGAATAGACGGCCATAAAGGGACTTTTTGAAAAATAAATTACAAGTCCTAACTGTAAAAAATTTATCTCGATACCGATACTAAGCAAATTGGTATCGTATAGACGATTAATCGAGAACCAAAATATCGGTATCGAATATATTATTGAGTATCGACTTCGATTTTTTCGATATTCAAAATATCGGATCGATATTGCGCATCCCTAATCTGAACTCGACTCGAAAGTCGATTTTTTATGTAGCTCTCTAAAAACATAAAATAACAAAATACCACAAAATTTTCCAACAACTGCTGAATCCGAATCCGATGTTAAACAACTCCTGGACTTCAGGTTTCTGAAATAGCCTCCAAAATAACTTGTTTTATAGATTACTTATCCGTATCTTTCAGAACCCTTGGGTGTTGGGATTTTTTGCGAACGTGGGACTCGGATTCAGTGGCTCAAAATCCATAAAGCTTATGTTAAACAACTCCTGGACTTCAGGTTTCTGAAATAGTCTCCAAAATAACTTGCTTTATAGATTTCTTATCAGTATTTTTCAGAACCCTTGGGTGTTGGGGTTTTTTGCGGACCTCGGATTCGGATTCAGTGGCTCAAAATCCATAAAGCTTATGTTAAACAACTCCTGGACTTCAGGTTTCTGAAATAGTCTCCAAAATAACTTGTTTTATAGATTTCTTATCAGTATTTTTCAGAACCCTTGGGTGTTGGTTGGGTTTTTTGCGAACCTCGGATTCGGATTCAGTGGCTCAGAATCCATAAAGCTTACATCAAATTCCATTAGGTGACAGATTACGTTTTCCCTTCCGATTTCAAGAGATAAAATATGCAACATAAGATATGCACCTAAAATTCAAGACCTTTTTGAAATATTGAAATCAAAATCTAGTACAGTCATTCATATGAGCCAAAATACAGAAATAAACAACATCAGGATGTACAGAACCAACTAATTGATTTATCTTTCCTAAACTACCTTATATAGAGGTTCTGACGTGCGAAAAATATCGCCAAATTTATAAACAAATAAACATAAAAAATTCAACAATAAATAAAGCAAATAATAAAAAACCCATAGATTTAATTAATGTTGGCGCCAGACAAAGTCTCCGGATTTGATTTGCTTCGCGGAACATTCATTAACATCGGATAAATAGCTGCTAGAATTCCCTAAATAACTCCCCACCATAAACCTCAAATTTATGAAAATGTGTTTAACATATGCAGACAACAACAAAAGAAAAAAAAAACAACAATCATTATTTGCTTATATATAGTATAATGTATATAAGCTTAAACATAATAAAATGAGATTTGTTGTCATTGACCGACAAACAGACAGAAGACATTCTGAATCACAACAACAACAATAACTTAAAGCCGCAAAAAGCCGCATTGAAATCTTTCGAGACGTGAAAAAGTCATAAATTATTGGAACCAAACGACAACGCGAAATATTATAATCGTAAAGTATATTCAAATGATGCCTGATTGCGGTTGATAATTTATCTCGAAAGATAAACCATTGATAGCGAACGCCCAAGCGCCGTCATAGCAAGTGTCAAGTGATAAAAACAAAAGTCCAATATCAATATCATTAAAATTATACGAAAAAGAAATACTGAAAAAAAGCGCACGTGCTAATTTTGGGGCTGATCGAAATTTGTATACACTGCGGGTTATAATAGGTAGAAATTTAAAGTTAGGATTTGAATTGCTTAGTTTTTTCTTTTTAGTTCCTTTGGAAAGTTAAAGATAAATATATTAAGTTTTAGTTTTTGTTAGGTTTTTTCTTCTTTTTCCCGATTAATTAAATATTTTGATTTAATATTTAAAATATAAATATATTAGTTGTAAAGCTGTAAATGTTAAACTCTATATATAGAGTAAAAAAAAAAAAAAGTTTCAAAATTTCAATTCTAAGTAAGCAAATATTCGGAAAGACTAGTGATACAAATATTTGGACGGTTGCTTAAAAAATCCCATAATTATATTTAAATTAAGCGCCGATCTAATTGAAGTTCGGTTCAGTAAGTGTCTGACGAATCTTTTGGTTTACTTTCAGCTGTTACCGGTTCCGTATCCAGAATCTGCTCAAATCCTCTACTGGTTTAGCTTTCATTTTCATATTACCAGTTCAATAAAAATAAATTAATTTTAATTTGAGTACATATTATCAAGTTTGTTCTTCATTGAAAGAGACTTAGTCCAGATCGAACTATATAAATAATATTCGTGTAGTTCAGTTTAAATTATGTTTGGGCATAAACAAGATTTTTCAAACTTCCAGTTCAGTTAAAAAATATTAAAAATTCGGTAAAATTCATTACAGAGTTTTCGAAGTAAATTGTTTTAGCGGTCAATGGTTTGAAAAAGATATTGGTTGTGAGCAGGGCCGTAGAGAGAATATCCAGGCCCCGGAGGAAATCTCGGATCCGGGCCCCTATAAATTTTTCCTAATTCATGAAAATACGTATAATTGTTTAAAAGCGGTAGATCAACATAAAAAAGATTATAGAGAGGATTTCTAAGAGAATTGATGAGCTCTGGTATAATGATAATTTACCATATTTTTAGGCAAAAAACTTCCCGAATGACTTTCGAGTCCGCGCCACTCCGAGAGCTCCTGGGAAAAAAGTCCTTGACCCCCCACAAAACCTCTCGTCGGGCCTGGTTGTGAGCATTGCATTATTTCGAAACTATGTCTTTTATTCAGCTTGTTTTTTGTAATATTGGGACTGTACGCAACAGTCCAAAATGGTTTCAAATAAGAACTACAAATTGGCTGTTTCAAGAACGAATAGTCTGCCAATATTAACAAATTCATATGAATAATTTTTCACAATATCATGAGGCAACACTATCTTATTCATATCTCTGCGTTCTGCTTCGAACGTGTTCGGTACCGATCGTACGAAAGCTATTTGAAGATCGCTCTTGTTCGGAAGTGTTTTGGACTTCTCCGTACAGGCGTTTGAGGGCCAGTACGAACTATATAAAAATAGAAGAGCGTAGTGTAGCTCTTTGAAGATCGCTCTTGTTCGGAAGTGTTTTGGACTTCTCCGTACAGGCGTTTGAGGACCAGTACGAACTATATAAAAATAGTAGACCATAGTGTAGCTCAGGGGTTAGCATAAAGTTGGAAAATATGTTGATCAGGATATAAAAGAGTTCGTCATATTTTTTATTTAAAACAAAGGCATTTTTATTAAGTCTTATTACATTTCTTTATTAATATACTATTAAAAAAAATTGGCAAATCCTTAGTCTGAAATTTTTTTCTACAAATCTGCTTATGTTAGTTCCATTAGTTATTTGTTTTAGTTAATTTTTTTAGATATTTTTTAGCTATTTGTGTTAAAGTATTTGCTATTAGTTAATTTTCTTTAGGTGATTTTTTTTGGTTTTTTTTTAAGTTTTTGACGTGACAACGTCTTAAATTAGGTTTGTATGGGAGGCACCATTGAAAAAATCTAACGATAACCATAACGATAAGTCTAGCGATAAATAATCGTAACGATAAGTGGCATTAAGTGGCATAAGTTGGCAGCACCAAACTGGCACTGCTCAAAGCGGTGGCTATTTTTAGATTTGAGTGAGCGCAACTGAATAACTATTTTATTTTTGGTTTGCGCTCTGCTCTTATCTATAAACGAACCAGCGACTTTTTGTGAATCGCAGCAACAAGCAACGCACAGCGTCAGCCGCACCGCTTAGCGCTCAGCACCAAACCGACACTGCTCACAGCGGTGGCTAACTTTAGGTTTGAGTGAGCGCAACTGATTAACCCCAGCGGCGCATAGCCTCTGCGGTCTGCCGAAATACTGCATTACCTCCGCAGAAAACGTAATTGATTACAAGCGCTGCGTTTCGTTTGAGGGATTGTAAGCGGAGGCAAATAGAAAAGCAGTGATCTGCCAAAAATCTGCATTACAACTGCGGAAAAAGTAATGCACAAATAGAAACTCGCACTGCGCTACCTTAGCAACACAAAATTTTGTTATTTTGTTTGCATGCTAACAAGCATAGTTCGGCCTTTCTTCTGTCAAACCATTCGTTTATACCTTTTTATTTATTATCTACTGCCGAGAAAATTTTATTTTATTAAGAGATACGAAAACGTAAAGTCTGACAACTCGTTTCATAATTTCATGAAATATACGTATAATCTTGATTGCGTATCAAACGTTTCTAAGTCAACTACGTTAAAAGAAACAACCATCGACTTGACTTTCGCAAGACACATTACAGCAGAAACACTTCCTTTCATTTCCTATTTCTCCTATCATCGTCCTATCCTCAACAAAATCACTCAAATAGGAATTATTATTGTGCAATTTAATAATATTCATATCAATAAATATTCTACCGAGAAAAAGACGTTGTCACGTAAAATCTTCGCCCGTAAAACCGACTTTTTTTTTAGTTCTTTCTTGGTAGTTCATTGTTGTTACTTCGTTCTGGTTAGATCATTCTTATTAGTTCACTCTTGTTAGTTCATTATTGGTAGTTCATTCTTGTTAGTTTATTCTTGCTAGTTCATTATTATTAGTTCATTCTTGTTAGTTCTTTATTTTTAGTTCATTCTTGTTAGTTCATTCTTGTTAGTTCATTCTTGCTAGTTCATTCTTGTTAATTCATTCTTGTTAGTTCATTATTGTTAGTTCATTCTTGTTAGTTCATTATTATTAGTTTATTCTTGTTAGTTCATTCTTGTTAGTTTATTCTTATTAGTTCATTTTTATTAGATAATTCTTGTTAGTTTATTCTTGTTAGTTAATTCATGTTAGTTCATTCTTGTTAGTTCATTCTTGTTAGTTCATTCGTGTTAGTTCATTCTTGTTAGATAATACTTGTTAGTTTATTCTTGTTAGTTCATTCATGTTAGTTCATTCTTGTTAGTTCATTCTTGTTAATTCATTCTTGTTAGTTCATTCTTGTTAGTTCATTCTTTTTAGTTCCTTATTGTTAGTTCATTCTTGTTAGTTCATTCTTGATAGTTCATTCTTGTTAGTACATTCTTGTTAGTTCACTCTTCTTAGTTTATCTTAGTGCATTCTTGTTAGTTTATCTTGTTAGTTTTTTTAGTTTATTTTTTTTTTGGTAGGCTTAGGTGTTTTTTTGTGCAGACTAAGTAATTTTTTTCGATAACCCTTAACCGAAATTTTTTAATTCTTTGTTCCTACAGCGCAATTTTATCGAATAATACAAGGCTCCTTTAAAACTGTTTTTTTTGTGTATTTTATAATATTAAAACAACTTTATAAAGTGGAGCTTACGTTCTACCCTGATAAATAGGAATAATAGCCATTGAAAAAGCAATCCAAGAATTAATATCCTAACACAATAAATTAATACACTTAGTGTTTTTAATGACACCAAATGCAATAAGTTCTTGTTTTTTTATTTCTCAATAGAGAGCATCTGTTTTGTGACGTCACCCATGATAAACTTTTGAAGACTACATACTTAACTCGTCGTAGAGTATAAAAACTTCAAATGTGTGGAAGGTTTAAATGCATGGATGAGTGTCTGTCTGATGGGTTGTCGGGGTCGGGTTGGTTGGTTCGTTTGGTTGGTGGTTTGCTAGTTGGACAACTGTTAATAAATCATTGCCTTTATGGCAGCTACGTCATTCCTAAATTATTGGCGACAATGTGGCAGCATTTTGTCAGATGACGGCGCCGGCGACGACAGCGGCGACGGGATGACGACTGGGCGGCAAAATGAAATAAAAACCAGCCAAGTTAACAGACAATGTGGTAAAACATGTGGTTGGAACTGGCTCTGGGTTGTCATTCGTCGTGTTGGCTAAAGTTGACACAAAATTTAATTAGTCTTTTGTTAAATAAAAGTAAAATTTTATTAAAAAAAAAACGTTGGGACTTTTTGAATAAGGTCGTTTTAAAGGCGTTTTTTTCTTGTGTGTATCTAGATTCCTTGAAAAATCATGAAACTGACCGAAAATTATTTGTCAAAGAAAAGAGTGTTCAAATATTCGAGGAATAATCGGGATTTTGAAAAAAAAAATTTATTAAATATTATTGGCAAGTAGCTCTGCCACAAATGACATATGCATCAATATTAAAGTTGCCTTTTTAACCTTTTTTTCGCCCATATGTATTTTGAAGAACCCAGGTACAGTTTACCATAAATTTAAAAAACTAACTTGTTCTCCCTAATTTCTTTGACCTTTCAACATTTAGGGATACATGCATAAACCATTTGCCTTAAAACTTTCTCTTTGATAATTGTTAGTTTTAACCACCAAAAATGTGGCCCTTGCTCCTCATTCTTTTTACAGCTGACCAGCTTTTGGTATTTGCTATTTATGTTGTTCCCAACTTAACCCCAAGCATGCCCCAAAACCCACAAAAAAAAAACCTATTTACCTTAAGCTTTCAGGTGCTTTGAAAAGTTGTAACCTTGCTCACTTTTCCATTTCTTTTTTTCGGCTCAAATAAACAGCAAACAAATAATTAGGAAAACTAATTGCTAATCGAGCATTAAGGAAAAGTTGCTGCACGTGCACAGCAGGTTCCAAAACTGACCGCAAGCGGAAGGTCTCTCTCTACTGATTAAAGTAAAGTTTTTGCTCTTGTTTATTAGTCCTTGGGCATAACAAAAGCGTTTGGATCTGGTTAAGAGACCAAAGGCTTAAATGGCAAAGCTTTAAACAGGTGTAATTATCATGTTAAGCTGCTGCTGCTGTCTAAAGAGCGGAGTCATGCAGACGGATTCCGTATGAGAGAAAATAACGCTAAGTGCAACCCAGTTTTTCCGGAGCTTGGTCTTTGGCTTTTCTTTTACTTTTTTGCTATTGTTTTCAATTGGAAAGTCTGCGCACTAACAAGATTCTCAACAAGCGGCTATTGTGGTCTCAGCTTCCGTAGAAATGCCATTTGGAGCAGCAAAGGTTTTTGTTAGTTTCATGCTTTATGCTAAAATATCCTGTGGAATTGGGTATGTTGGATGTTTCGTGAGGTCTGTGCAGGAAATATTTGCTTGAGTGTTTTCATTCATTTGAGCTATTATGACTATTTTTTTTATAATGTATTTAATGGGATACAAAAATTGTAACAATCTAATGAAACCCTAGCCCCAGTTTTAGCATATTGTACATTTATTTTTTTAAGCTCTTTTTGAAAGTTATGTTGGATTTTTGAGCCCTAAAAAAAATTTTCGGAATTCGATATTCTTTGATATTCGTGGTGTGGTGTATCATGAATACGTTCCAGAGGGACAGCCGGTCAATAAGGAGTATTATGCGACTGTTTTGAGGCGTTTGCGTGAACGGATCCGTCGTATTCGGCCGAAATTGTGGGCAGGCAATTCGTGAATTTTGCGTGATTATAACGCGCCATCTCATCGAGCCATGATTTCGAATGCATTTAAGGCAAAACACTCGATAAATGCCATCGACCAGGCACCGTATAATCCAGATCTGGCTCCGTGGGACTTTTTCCTCTTTCCAAAACTAAAATTGGTACTCCGGGGAATCCGTTTTGACTCCATATCGACCATAAAACAGAATACGACGAGTGAGTTGAACGCCAGCTCGGCCAACGCCTATAAAATATGTTTCGAAGATTGGAAGAAGCGTTGGCATGTGTGTATTGCTTTAGAAGGAGCATATTTTGAAGACAAAATAAATATTGAAGAAGATTAACTATTTTGCGCTTTATTTAGAAATTCCGGAAACTTTTTTGTCACAATGTATATAAAAATATTTATTTAAACTAAAATCCTTACTTGTTTGTCCCGAATCTCTATAAATTTATCGCATGAATGTTTTATTAATTGTTTCTAGATCTCCCGAATACTCATGATTTTTAGAGTTGGCTTTAGCAACATTTATCTGATAATGGGGAACCCAAGCGCTGGAATTGATTAAATAAGTTCCTTTGGTCTGAGAAGCAAACCTAGGAATAGAGACAAGAACCTAGGAATAGAGACTAGACTAGGAAAAGCTACCTCTATGTATTCCCTTATCACAATTATTACAAACTTCTCTCATTTCAGTCTAAGCTCAGTAAAAGTACTTCAATCTACAAAAAAACAAAATCGGTTAAAAATTTGTGTACATATAGGAAAATAAACAAATAACCAAACAATTTTTTGTTATTTATAGATTACACTAGTTCACATAAAAAATGAAATTTCGCAAAAACACGTTTTTCGAAAAATCTCGAAATCGGTTTTTAAGAAAAAAAAAAAGGTTGCCATTTTCATGGTTCTCGACCCTTTCCCACTGCTTTTTAATCCGTTTCACTGCTTTTCAATTCGTTTCGCGTCTCCTCAATCTGTTTCACTGCTTTTCAATCCGTTTCACTGCTTTCCATCCGTTCACTGCTTTTCAATCAGTGTCACTGCTTTTAATCCGTTTCACTGCTTTTCAATCCGTTTCACTTCTTATAACACTATGCAACAAAATTTCAAAATTTTCCTGATCCCGGTTTCAAAATAGATGATCCCTATGTAAAATTTCACGCTGAATTCAAATCTGCTTAGAAATATGTTGAAAGTAGAACGGTTTTTGAGATATCGCATTTTTTGCATTTTTCATGTTTTCAAAAAAGGTTAGTCTACTAAAATACAATTTTCTCTGGTTTTAGTGCACCGATTTTTGTAAACGGCTACAGCGGTCTACATCATTTGAATTTTTTTTCCTAACTTGAACTGCAATAAAAACTCCTAATGCTCAATGTTTATTCTTATTTGGCTTGGTAAGATGTGATTCTTAAACTGAAAAAACTAGCAAAAACTCGATATATTAGTTATATATCAATGTCAGAGAGGACATTTTGCGACCAATGCAAAACTTTTGAGCTTGTGAGAGCAATAGAATTCATGTGCTTTCAGAGTCATAAAAAATAAAATTTGAGTTATTTCACCAAATACTGCAAATGCGGAAGTATTTTTTACCCGATGTTGATGAACCAGGGCAAAAAATGTTCGTAAAAGATTATGCCATTATCTCAATATCTAAAACCGGAGCAATTTTTATGGAAAGATCGAAAAAACTTAGTAAAAGTCAGCAAAAACTTGAAAAATCATCAAAATTTTTACAAAAATTCAACTTTGAAGTGCCATAACTTCGTCATTTATGATTGGATTTTAAACAACTGTAATTTGTTTTAGACTTATTTTTGGTATCTTTAATTTATGTCCCAGTTTACAAAAATCGGTGCACTAAAACCAGAGAAAATTGTATTTTAGTAGACTAACCTTTTTTCAAAACATGAAAAATGCAAAAAATGCGATATCTCAAAAACCGTTCTACTTTCAACATATTTCTAAGCAGATTTGAATTCAGCGTGAAATTTTACATAGGGATCAACTATTTTGAAGCCGGGATCAAAAAACTGTTGCATAGTGTAATCCGTTTCCCTTCCTTTCAATCCGTTTCACTATTTTTCAATCTGTTTCACTTATTTCAATATAGTTCACTTATTTCAATC
The DNA here is from genome assembly GCA_037043745.1 of Chymomyza amoena. Classification (NCBI taxonomy): domain Eukaryota; kingdom Metazoa; phylum Arthropoda; class Insecta; order Diptera; family Drosophilidae; genus Chymomyza; species Chymomyza amoena. The sequence continues at coordinate 124,848 of JBAMAX010004436.1, read as the reverse complement.
CACTACACCTAAAAATCATTTTCATACGAAGGTTCACTCGATGACCCTCAAATTTAAAACTAATAATACGTACTGAAACGATCTGAAAGCTATAACTGAATTAATCACATAAATTTCTTCATACAAATAGATGAAATAATCTCCCGACATCCTATTAGCTTGCGTGATATATGACTACAGTGTCTTTCGTAGTCTGAAATTCTCGACTCTCTCCATTTCGCCTCTTATTTGTTATACTTATGTATTGCCGCATACAACTCGTTATTTTTGTTATGCTCTCCGCTTTTGTTTGTATTCGCTACGTAATTTAATTTGCGGTCAACCGGCAGGAAAGCGGAAACATAAAGTAGCTGAAAACAGAAAAGAGAAAATGGCGGTTAGCTACTTTTGCTTTAGCTACTTAATGCCTTTTGGGTTTGTGGAAATACCTAATTTGTTGAAATATTTTGTATCTATTTTGGCTAAAAATAGCAAGAGACATTTGCCATTTGGTGTTTTACACGCAAAAAAAAAAATTCAGTCAAGTGCGTAGAAAAAGCCACGTGCCGCTGACTTCATTTGCCTGCTTACCATTTCCCATGCACCATTTTGTCTACGCCATTTTTCATTTGTCTATGTTGTGACACTCTTTTTTTGCTTTAATGCCATTTTATGACAAAAATATTCAGAATCTTGCCATTTTGTAATTACGTTATGTTTCCAAATATTGCCCGAACCCTCCAAAGTAAAAGCCGCGAACAAACTGCGCCTAAGCGTTGCTACTTAAATTTACTTTGTAGGCACTAAATGAGTTTACCCCAAACCTCGACGTACCCCAAAAATGGCCAACATGCCAAGCATTTGAGCTTGCAACCAAATTAAGAGACCCTGGCACCCCATTTGGTACCCCTACCCAAGCCCTGGTTGCCATAGCTGCCGCCTGCCTTTGGTCCAGATTTTTGTTTTGTGTTTTTTAATATGGCTCTCGTGTTGTTGTTGTTGTTGGGTTCTTTGGGCCTGATGTTTCTACTTTTTTTTTATAATTTGTTTTAGTATACTATGTATGTACTTTGTAGCTTATATAAACACAGTTTTTGTTGTTGTTGTTGCACCATATAATAACGAATTTTCTTTTATCTTTCATTGCAGGTAAAAAATACGTTGTTTTTGAATTTCTATGGCTTGCCCCAAAAAGTTGTAACTTGTTACTAAGTAAGTTGGCTTCACTGAAAAACAAATTTGTTGAGCAATTTTTTGGAACGAGGCAATTGGTAACTACAGCTGTTATTTTTGTAACGATAATGAAATTAAAATTGGTATGAGTTTATGGCTAAAAGTGGCTTGTAAAGTGTTGAAAAGTGGAAATTAATGCTAGTGAAATTTGTTTTCTTTTTGGCATTGAGGTAATTTTATACAAGCTGTGCGGCTTCAAATGGCCAATTTGTGGAGGTCCTTGGACATTTTTGGGTGGCTAATGAAAATAGTTAAATTAAGACAGCTAAAGCTTAATTGAATAATGGTCAAAAATTTGTAGGTTTTAAGTTGTAAGATATCTTGATTTGATTTAAAAACAAAAAGTAAAACTAAAATGCAGACAAGTGTTTTAAGCCAATTTGTTTTTTAGCCAGTACTCAGCATTGCAAAAGCGTCGGTAGCAAACAAAACTTCATAAAGAAAGAACATTAGCACAAGTTTCAGAACCAAGTTGTTTATTTTCTGGTACGCAGCATTTGTGAGCAAATTATGCTCCCCTTATACGGCCGGTTATCGCTAGATGGCGCCAGTAATAGTAACAGCTGTTTTGTTTTAGCACAAACAAAAAGTAAACTTATTTTGATAGCAAAATACGTGATGGATGAAAAAGCTTCTTGCTTTTTCTGAAGCATTTATAGCTAGTTTGTTTGCTGCAATCGAAAAAAGAGTTTAAAATAATTAATATGCACGTCATTTAAAAATTTGTGTAATCAGGCCGATTATATTTTCTTTTTGTTTTCTTAAGGAGGGAGACAAGCTTAGGAGGCCGAGATTTTGTTGTTTTTTGCGAATTTTTCACATAGGGAATGAATAAACAGAATTTATTTTTTAAATTTGGGAGAACTTTCTTCATGTTTTGAAGTAGCCTTAAGAATTTGAATTGTTGAATTGAAGACAATGTTATGTTTTTACACCATATTTTTCATCTATTTTGCAGAAAAAAAACATATTTTGAATAATCATATAATCCCAGAATTAGGTTCATCTAGATTTGAATTGAACAAAGAATGTTCACACTAAATTTTAGAACGATTGGTCAATTTCAGAACGATTCGAGACGGGATCGACTTAAGTCCTCATAGCATTGGAAATAATGTGAATTTTGCTTTCAAATTTTGAGCACATATTCTTCACTAGAAATTTATGCAATAATCGATTTTTTGGATTTAATTTTATGTAATCCCGAAAGTAATTACTCGCTACGTTCTTGTATTTCTATAATATATTCAGATATGTAAAGTCAAGGTGACTTCAGAAGAATTCGAATTTCTTAGGGATGCTTTTTTAAGAAGTAGTTTTGGAGCATCTGATGCCTTGAGTCTCTTTTCAATAGCAGCAAAGTATTAATTATCCCATCACAGATACTGGGCCAACCACTAAATTACGAAGCTATCGAAAGTAGCTATCGGTCAATAAATTAGACTTCAATAATTTTTTTTTTTGTATCTTAGCTAATAATAAAATCTATACTAAATGTTAGGAAAACCAATATTAAATTAGACAACGTCAATATTTTTGGATATTATTCTACTACGGTTCGGATCGTGAAGCTGGTCCAACACAGAATTTTATTTTAAGTTCTAGATGCTGCAGTAAATTACGAAATAATAAGATTAGTGCAGTGCTGTATGAGGATTCTTACGAAAAGTACCAAGGTATTACTTTTTGTTGTCAGATGTTTCTCGGTATGACGTCTTCACTATCTCGTAGGGATGCGCGATACCTATCCCATATTTTGAATATCGAAAGTATCAAAATCGATACTGAATATTCGATACTGATATATTGGTTCTCGATTAATCGTCGATCCGATACCAATTTACTTAGTATCGGTATCGAGATAAATTTCCTTTTACATTTAGCGCCTGCAATTTATTTTCCAAAAAGTGCCTTTAAGGTGGTTACCCATGCGGTATTCTGGTCTACCAGGCGCCACTTCCATGAAATAATAGATAGCACAGTAAAAAAAATTAACTACTGCGTGTGAATAAGAAATAGTTTCTATCATTCTTAGTTTCATTTCAATTTATTATGAACATTAGAAAATTTTGGTTTCTTTGCAAATTGCCTAATTCTTCTCAAAAAAAGGCGATACCGATACCGTCGATATTGATTTTTCTTTGGGAGAATCGAATCGGATTGGTATCGAATTTTTTTTTGGAATACTCAATACTTCAATTCGATTTTTTTTCTGGTATCGAGCATTCCTACTATCTCGAAGTATCTTCTTTAGACATGGTATTTTTGGCAAATGTGAAATCCTCTACGTCCTACTACTATAGAATATTATTTTCTACAAAATACATAATTCAAATTCAATGACTTTTTAATGGCTCTTAAATAATTTTGCCCATAAAAAAACTTTAATAGTTAATAACAATAATTATATGCAAATATTTGCATCATCGAAAATTATTATGAAGACTTACACAATTGTACAAAACTATTATCATTGCTAAATTTGGAAAAGAAAAACTTTTAATGCTAATTGCATTTCATTTTCAATCAAATTAATTGCATGACTTTGTACATATGTATATAGGTACATACATAGTGTAGTTGTTGTTGTTTGTTTTGAGCTTTGTTGGCTTTTGCGCTTTTGGCCATGTTGTTGCCTCTGTAATAAACAATTTTCGCCGTGGCTGTTGATTTATTCAATTACGGCAAAGTGATTTACATGCACTTCAACAAATATTACGCTCGCATAGTCATAAACACATGTATTTATAAATGCGAGGGTTGCCATATAAATTTAGAAACCGGACATTTTTAGTGTTGCCAGATCAATCTAAAGACAGTATTGTTAGGCTTATAATGATTCCCAAAAACACTTTGAAAATTTTTAGGTATATATTATATTTGATTTACATTCTATTGAAAAATTTATCACGTCAAAATAATGCTAACATTGAAAAATCTGAAATCTATGACAAGTAGAGCTAAGTCCATCAAATCGTGTCCAGTAGAAGTCTCCGATAACTTTGCCAAAGCCGACCAAAGATTGTTCAAATTTTGTCTCTGAATAGCTCATATCCTTTTATTTGCCTGAGATTCTTTTAAAAATTAAAAAAAAAAACTTTCTTGAGAAGAATTATTTTTCAATACGTTGCGTGCTTGTAACTTCTACAAACGATTTTTTTTTGCTTCAAAAATCATCGAAACTATGGATCTAAAGGAACTGCATTAATTTAAAAATCAATTTTTGGAGCATTCAAATATATTTCTGTCTTGATGTGGGCCCACTTATAATATGAATGATGGATGGAAATTAACTTAAATGTGACTTCTTTTAAAACATTTTACTTTTGTGTTTCGTTCCCGAATTATTCATAGAAACCCTCGTATAAAACAGGTACTTATGCGCGCATCATGTTAAAACTTTGACCTTAAATTAACAAACAGACGAAATTCATTTAACGCTAAATTACGCATAAAAGTATTTAATTAAACTTTGCCAAATGAGAACACAAAAAAAAAACTTTTTTTGCCACGCGCGGAAAAATTCCAGGCAATTATGATCAAACAGCAGAGGAAAGTAAAAAGAAATTTCATTAATTTCATACTTTTCCAACACGCTTTTCGACACGACTTCCAATACTACACACGCACACACACTGACAGAGGTGTGCCAGTGACAGCTGTATAAACCTGTTAAAACAACGAACAAGCTCGCCAAAAAAGAATATCAAAAATAAAACCAAACATGAACATAAAAAGCAACACATAAAAAAATAAAAAAATGAAAAACGACAACAAAAAGAAGAAGAAACGGCAAAAAAATCACACAGCGAACAATTCCCGCTAAGTCATGTGAAAAACGCTTTGAGCAAAAATTGGCTTTTTGTACGTAGTCGGTTGGAAATGGCAACAACAATGAAAAGCAGAAAACAAAGTGCACTGAGAGAAAAACTGTGGCATGAAAACAGAATATTTTTCTTTTTGGTGCGTTGTTTGCAAAATAAATTACAAGTAACGTTTTTTGATGACGATTTATTTTTCACTTATTACTTTTGTTTCAACTTGTATTACCTTAAGATCAAAAAGTTTCCGAAAATTGTAAAAAAACACATTTTTCTTAAATTTTAATTTAATATGTTATAAATGTTAAGAAGTAAGAAAAATGTATACTCGATCCCGAATCCATGCACAGTCATAAGGCAGAAATATATGGAGTATGCTAGTGATGATTAATAACGTAGATTTGAAAAATGGTTACCACTGTTTGCTTACAAAGCTACCTAAAGAACAAATTTCTTCGTTTTTTTTCCCCGGCTATTTTTTGCGTTGCTGGACTTGGAAAATAATTACTTCACTAAAAAAAATATATAATATATACCTTAAGATCAAAAAGTTTCCGGAAATTGTAAAAAAACACATTTTTAATTAATATCTTTATTATCGCTCTCGAAGTATTCGCCATTTGAGCCTCCACACAAATTCCAAACTTGATCCAATCATCCATACACTTCTGGTAGGCCTGGGCAAGGATGGCTCTGAGTTCTTTCTTCGAATTTTCTTTGATGATCTCAATGGTATCCAAATGCTTCTCACTTAAAGGCAAATTGAGTTTGGGGAGCGGGAAAAGTCACATGGTGAGTGTTTGGCCAAAAATTCCAAAATAATGAAAAAAAAAAATTAAACGCTATTGGCACGATTTGAGCCGCGACGCGTTTCATGTCCAAAACTTTAACAAAAATGTGTTCGGCTGATCCATATGAGATGCCAAGGTTTGAAGCAATCTCACAAATACCGACACTACGAATTTCGAGCACAATTTTCTTCACTGCATCGACGTTTCTTCGGTATTTTATGTTAAAGGACGACCGGAACGAAGCAAATCAGTGACGTCTTCACGACCCTCTCTGAACAATTTGTACCACTCGTATGCCTTTGTTTTGGACACACAATCCTCAGTGTAGGTCTTTTGCAACATATTAAGCGAATCGGCACACGAAAATTCATTCGCAACACAAAATTTCTAACAAACCCGTTGAAACACGTTTTTTTCCCTTGCAATAATCGAAGGGCGTCCTTTTTTCGACTAACTAACAACATCTGCTAAACCAATATTAATAAGGCAATTGCGCTCAAATTATGACAAGATGTCAAAAACAGTCCTACCAACCTAATAAAAAACGAAATATACCGATCCGAAACAGCTACGACTTACTTTTGTCTTTACTGCTAACGCCATCTATTGCTAATAAAATGCGCCATCTACATGTCAATTTTTCAGATATGAGCAGCACTATTTGGTCACAAAATCTACGAATACAATTCTTTTTGCCTACAAATGACTTATAAAGATAAAAATGATAATAGTGATCGAAATTAATTCTTCAAAGTTCTTTAAATTTATACGTATAATTTAAAAAAAAAATAAATAAAATTAAATATGTGAAAGACATTTGACGTAATAAATCATTGCATGATATTTTTGCTTTGTTAAAACTTTTAAACCACCAATTTTCATAACTGTACCCCCTAAAAAGACGACCCGAAAATAGGTCAAAGATCCTAATTTTCCCTTTTATCCGTATTTGACTGTATTGTTTTTATAAACTTTAAAAGCTTGTTTCAATACCAGCAAATTTTAGTTTAAACAGTCTATGCCTCTAAAAATAATTTAAAAAAAATTTTGAGCCGGACTACATAAATTTAGTAAGCTCTAAAATTGACTAAATTGATTACTTACCCTAGTTCAAAAATTAAAAAAAATTTTGGTATGCTTGACATATTTTAATCCTTTCCGTACTAAAATTACATGCTAAACACAATTTAATTTATGAATTTTTTTATATTTCAAAATTAGAAAAAAAACTCCGCTATTTAACATCAAATATCTCTGGTTGTACTCTAAACTAATTTCGATAATTTTCTGAAAATTTCTATCAGACTGTAGATAATTCAATTACCCATCGATTATATTTGGAACATTATTTTGTCAATCGATTTAGTCGTTTTTTTTGCATTTACTAGGAAACAGTTTTGACGGATCTTTGACCTATTTCATCCAATACTTTCGGATCGTATATCTCTGCTTGTACTAAACTGACTTCGATAATTTTCTGATAGTTTCTATCTGACTGTTGATAATTCAATTACCCATCGATTACACTTGAAACATTATTTTGTCAATCATACGATATGGTCTCCATTTATGCATTTATAGTAAACATTTTTTATGACGTTTGACCTATTCCCTCAAATACTTTCGGATCGTCTTTATAGAGGTAAAAACGAAAGTTTTTAGGGGGTAAGGTTATTACCTTATCTTAAAAAAAATGCCCACCAAAAAAGTACCCAACAATTTATTAAAAATTTGAAGAGAAAATTGCACTCAAAAAAATGTAACTTCTAACCCTCGCTTTTCTCTCAGTGTACAAAGCCAAAATACCTACAAAAAAATGTCGTCCAACGCATGTTACAAATTCAGCAACTATTTTTCTTTGTGTGAGAGTTTTGTTGTTGTTTTTGTTGTGACAGATTTTTGCTTGTTTGCGTGTTAGATTTGAAAGTTTTGTAGCATAAGAAAGTTTTGGTACTCCCGTTGATAATACCTGAGTTTATGCGCATTTTGTTGCATACTTTTTGGCATGTGCCGCCATGTTGCATTCTGTGCTGGTATCGAGTGTTGAGTCAAAGAGCTTTTGTTTGTTAGCGTGCGCCTCTGACAAATGGCGGAGATCAGTGCATTGAAAATTGCTTTATTTATTGCACAAATTTTATACAATGTAGCTTTATACGCGAATGCGAAAGTTTTTCTGAAATTTCGGTTAAGAATTGCGTGTTGCAGTTGTCAGATTACAGATTAGGTTGCTTTGTTGCAAGTTGGGGGAAATGTCTGCCAATCAATCTTAAGATGTAGTAGGTGAGCTGCACGTAGAATACTTTTGTATAAAGTAGGTATAGTATACACTTGTCAGATGAGTTCTTTACTGATTTGGAGAAAAAAACCTCGAAAGATTTTGATTATTATAGTGAAAAGAGTGCGTTTTTTGGCCTTGAAGACTTCCTGGGACATAGTTAAATGATGAGTTGACTGGTTTAGCGTTTCTATTGCTTCATCAATGAAAATAAGTAGCAAGCAAAAGGATCTGACAATTTTGATTTATTGGGCAGCTTTTATTTAATTTCATTTCATTGAATTTCAGCCGGTCCAGCATTTCTTTTGTTTCCTCAATGAAAATAAGGAGCAAGCAAGAAGACCTAAAATTTTGTATTTATTGGGTAGCTTTGATTTCATTTCATTTAATTGAATTTCTTTGAATTTTTTTTTTGCATTTTAATTCTTTGCATTTCATTCTATTTTGTTTCTTTGCATTTTATTCTATTTTAGTATTATTCATTTTATTTTATTCCTTTACTCTTCATTTCATATCTTTCGTTTTTCAAATCATATATTTAGATAATTTCTGTTTCTCTTTCTATCATTCCGATTCGCTTCCTTTCATTCCGTTTCACCTGTGTCCTTTTCGTTACACTTTAATTCCTTCCGTTTCCTTTTATTGCATATCATGTCCCGTCATTCCTCTTCACTTATTTTCATTCTGTTTCATTTCCTTGCATTCTGTTTCATAATTATAAAGGGTTTTCTAATAAGAGGTGTCATTTTTTGAGATAAATGATCGGATATTTATTTTATAATTAAGTGGAAGGTATGCCGTTAGTAATGAAAAACAACATCAGCCAAATGGCCACCACAACCACGCTTACAGGACCATATCCTTTTTATGAAATTTTCCATTACCAAATCGCATGGTGGCTGCCCTATGTCCTCGATATCCTTACGAATTCGATCTTTGAGGTCTTGAATCGACGCTGGGCTGTTGGCGTTGACCTTATCTTTTACGTGGCCCCAAAGGAAGAAGTCGCAAGGTGTTAAATCACAAGATCTCGGAGGCCAATTGTGAGAGATAACACGGTCCGGATACTTTCCCGTAAAAGAGCAATGGCTTTGTTGCTTGTTTGGCACGTAGCACCGTCTTGTTGAAAGTAAACGTTGTCCAGATCAATACCATCCAACTCCGACCATAAAAAATTGTTAATCATCTCACGATAGCGCAATCCATTCACAGTAACTTTTGATCCAACCTCATTTTCGAAAAAGTAATGTCCAATGACCCCACCGGACCATAAACCGCACCAAACAGTCACACGTTGAGGATGGAGAGGCTTCTTAACAATAACTCTTGGGTTTTCCGAGCTCCAAATGCGACTATTTTGCTTGTTGACGTAGCCACCGAGGTGGAAATTGCCCTCATCAGTCAAGATGATTTTTCGATGGAATTCCGGATCATTTTCATGCACTTCAAGGACCCAATCAGCAAAGACACGACGTTGTTGATGATCGGTCGGCTTGAGTTCTTATGTTAACTGAACTTTATAAGCCTTAAGACCCAAGTTTTTATGCAAAATATGGTGTAATGACGTTTGTGGAATGCTCAATTCCAAAGAACGACGAGGAATGGACAAACCTGGGTTTTTTTTCAACACTTTGGGCTGACGTGCACGGGTTTTATTCTTCACAAAACAAGTTAGTTAGTCCCAACAGCTCGAATTTTTCCACCAATTTCTGTATTGCGGTCTGACAAGGTGCTTCACGTCGACCCAAAAATGCTTTAGTTTTGCGAACAGTGACTGCAAGATTTTCACCATTTTTTTTAGTGAATTTCCATAATTTCAATGCATTGTTGAAGCGTGTATCCATCCATTTTTAGTAATGGCGTAGTTTTTACTTTTCAAATGTCAAAGAATAAAAGCTTCAAAAGTGACAGCTACCGAAATACCGGGTGATTCAAAATAACACTTTTTGTTGGAAAACCCTATATTTCATTGTGTTTCAATTCATTTCATTCTCATTAACTTCCTTTCATTGCATTTTAAGTTATTTCATTCCATTTGAAGTTATTTCATTTCGTTTTACTTTCTTTCATTCCGTTGTACTTTCTTTTATTCAGTTTCACTTACTTTCATTCTGTTTCACTTCCTATCATTCCCTTTCACTTACTTCCTTTCATTCCGTTTCTTTTTCTTTCATTTAGTTTCCGTTTCGTTTTTCAAATAATGCATATTTAGAAGAATACTTTAATAAAACAAAACTCGTGATTTCAGGCCTTCATGGAATTTCAAGATATGGGAAAACTTTTGCTAAACTAAACCTAAACAAACAAAATAAACTCAAACCACACACTTTAGAACATACAAACCCATTTAAATAATATAATCCCCATTTTAATTATTAAACACAAAGCTTTAGAATGGTCACACTTGGAGCATTTTCTGACCGTTCCCAAAACGGATGTCACACAACCCACTAAAGCTGACAGCAAGCTCATTTGACAGCAACTTTACTTAATGTACAATAACAATGCAACAAAAGAGTGCAGCTGTGTCCAAGAACCACTTGGAAAAACTTTTTCACATACTCATGCAACACTCGGTCGGGTAGGGGAGGAATTTAGTAGAAAATAGTGGAAAACACACAAAATATGCGCACATTGGCTTTGTTGGAGCTGTCAAGCAAAATACCAACTGGAATTTGGCCATCAGAAAAGACTTAAAAAACCCCCTTACCAACTTGTTTCTGGCCAACACCGCGACCGCTTTGAGTCAAGTGTCGGTCCGCCGTCAAAAGTGGAACACATTTGGCATAAAACTGAAAACACAGTGTACAGTGCGCACGAAAAGTGTAGGCACGGTTGCCATATTTGAAATGGCTGTGAAAATCCTTCAAATGCCCGCGTCAATGTGAGAGGTGCGTGGGCTCATAAATGCGTCATTGGCTCATTAGTAAATGAACTGTAAATGGACTTCCAAGGCCTGTCAGAAGATATGGCCAATACGTAATCGGAGTGGCAGTTTCCTGCCAGCTGCCAAAACCTTTTTCCTCCTAAGGCCATCATCGTAGCTGCTGTTGCCCTTTCAATTTGGTATTTTGAAATTAATCAGTCGAATTGAAACCAACTGTTGAGGACAGGCAAAGGCGGTGAGTGTGCCCGGGGGCATCTGATGTAAGTGTTGTAAAATGAGAGCTGCAAATGATTGTGAAATATTTAGCATATCCTTAGGCAGGCAAATAACAAGTGCTCTGTATAGCTTTGAGTTATATAACATTTTGTATTGTGCTAAATAAATGAAATTAAGCACTTGTCATTAGAAACAGACAGGACGAAATTGATAGGCAGTTAAATAATGAGTTGAAGCTTAGTCGAGCTTAAGGACGACGACTGCAATTTATTGAGCACAATTTGATATATATTAAACTTTAGAGCGTTTATTGGACTGCTTTGAAGAGGTAGATTAAATAAGATGAATGAATGTATTTCAAAAGATGATTTATTACATAAAAGTCAACAAAGATTGATAGCTTTGCATAAAATAATTTGAAGCACGAATTACCATGAATCTGAAGATTTAATTTAATGTGTGTACTTGTACCTAGTATTCTTATATTTATACCATTTAATTTATTTTCGACATTATTTTTTATTTGCTTCACGTATTAACCCATCCTCGGTTGCTTTCGTAATGGCTTCTTCAATCCGTGATCCATTTTTCTTTAACAGTTGCATTAAGCACATGAATCTTTAGTAAGTAAATGATGAAGTAGAGATATTTTGATAATTCCTTTTTAAAGGCTAGTACGCAGCCTTGAAGATAGCATTGGTACAAAATAAAACTTCATGCAAAATGCGTGGAATAATTTTAGCGTCCAGTTGTTTGCTCTTTAGCACAAAACTTTACATATAAAAAGTGCTGCCAATGTGTTGTTGCAATGTACACAAGATGGCGCCAGCAGTTTAAGCTAGATGGCGCCAGCAGTTTACGCTAGATGACGCCATCAGTATTCGGTAGATGGCGCCAGCGGTAACTTTCAGCGCTAAAAACAAAAGGTAAATTTACAGCCAGTTACTATAATAGTAAAATACATGATGGCTGGGAGAAATCCTTGTGAAACGCTTATAACTAGGAAGATTATTTAAGTGTGAGTGTCTTTTTAATTGGCTCTAAAGGAATTTAAATAATCCTTGAAATTTATTATTACTTTACTTGCATTATTATTTTGCATTCGAATTATTTGAATATTTTTATACAAATGTTGGGTATAGAATTATCAAAATTTTTATTTGAATAATAAATATTTAAAATTTTTTGAACTTTGTTGTGTCTTAAGGTTTTTTTTCGATGCTGCGTACTGATCTTTTATTAGGCAAAATTTGCGGGAATTTTACATTCTTGATGAAATTTTTTTATTTCTATTCGTCTGATATCGCTATTTCCTAGATTCTTCAAGAAATTACTTAAATTTTCTCTGCGTGAAGTGTAAGTGTTCATTACACAGCCACACAAAAACTAATTTTTTTTCGGGTCTGGAGGTCGGATCATGTTTATTAAATGTTTTCGGGTTTGCTGAATCCGAATCCAAGAAAAAAAACTCTGACATAACCCCAAAAAACCTTATACAAATTTTGTTTCGAGTCCGGGTGTCAGACCATGTTTATCACATGTTTTTTTGGTCGCTTAATCCGAATCCGAGGTCTAAAAAACTCCAGCATGTCAGGGTTTCGACATTACATCTAAAACTTTATAAAAATTTTTTTGTCCGAGTCCGGGGGTCAGACCATGTTTACCAGATGTTTTTGGGGTCGCTGAATCCGAATCATTGTCTGAAAAATTCCAGTACGCCAGGATTTTGATTTGCAAAGAAACTCGCGAAATTTATTCATCCGACTTACAACTTGTGTCTGCATCAAGGGCACCTCTTATTTATCTTTTTGCTTGCTCTCTCTTCCAAAAATTTAAAAATTTTAATAACTAATCATGGTTTCAATATTTATTATATTAGGTTGTCAAAAAATTCTTGCGGTATTTCCGCAAGCTTGTCTTTGCAAGCGCGTAGTTCTAGTTGTATTCGTCGCATCGGTTCACGCTAGAGCTTTTTGGAAAGCTCTTTTCACGTGCTAACACGTGTTTGATTAATTGTTGTTTGCTTTTAGTCGTTCGTGAGTTATAGCGTCGCAAACATGGAGCAAAATAAAGAGAAAATACGGCATATTTTACAGTACTACTACGATAAAGGCAAAAATGCATCTCATGCTGCCAATAAAATTTGTGCAGTTTATGGACCCGATACAGTTTCCATTTCCACCGCACAACGATGGTTTCAACGTTTTCGTTCTGGTGCAGAGGTGATCGAAGATGCGCCACGGTCCGGAAGGCCTGTTGTCGAAAATTGCGATAAAATCGCTGAATTGATCGAAAGAGACCGGCATAGTAGCAGCCGTAGCATCGGCCAAGAGCTGGGCATGAGTCATCAAACCGTTATAAACCATTTGAAGAAGCTTGGATTGAAAAAGAAGCTCGATGTATGGGTGCCACACGACTTGACGCAAAAAACATTTTTGACCCTATGGATGCATGCGAATCGCTTCTGAATCGCAACAAAATCGACCCGTTTTTGAAGCGGATGGTGACTGGCGATGAAAAGTGGGTCACTTACGACAACGTGAAGCGTAAACGGTCGTGGTCGAAAAGCGGGGAAGCTGCCCAGACGGTGGCCAAGCCTGGATTGTCGGCCAGGAAGGTTCTTCTGTGTTTTTGGCAGGGAATCATCCACTATGAGCTGCTCCCCTATGGCCAAACGCTCAATTCGGACCTGTACTGCCAACAACTGGACCGCTTGAATGCAGCACTCATGCAGAAGAGGCCATCTTTGATCAACAGAGGCCGAATTGTCTTCCATCAGGACAACGCCAGGCCACACACATCTTTGGTGACGCGCCACAAGCTCCGGGAGCTCGGATGGGAGGTTCTTTTGCATCCACCGTATAGTCCGGATCTCGCACCAAGTGATTACCACCTATTTCTGTCCATGACGAACGCGCTTGGTAATCGGAAGTTGTCCACAAGAGAGTCCTGTGAAAATTGGCTCTCCGAGTTTTTTGACAATAGGGAAGCGAGCTTCTATAAGAGGGGCATTATGAAGTTGGCATCTCGTTGGGAACTTGTCATCGAACAAAACGGCGCATATTTGACTTAAATCTCATTATTATAACCAATTTTATGAACAATTGAAAATTCAATAAAAATACCGCAAGACTTTTTTGACAACCTTATATTTACAACTAAGCTATCCAGCAAATTATTAAATTAACTCTTTATTTTTTCCTTATAACCTTTGGCTTAGGGTCTAAAATTAGAACACACTTAAAGTACATTATGTTTCCGATTGTATGAAATTATTTTATATAATTGAATACAAATCCGTGTATCTGCCTGAAATTTAATACATATCCCGGGGCATGTGTTAACAATCTGTAACAAGGCTTAACTGTCAGTTGCCACATAATGCTTCAATTAAACACTTTGCTTGGCGTACTCCGAATCAGGCGGCACTTCTTACGTGCCACGCCCCGCCCAAAACACCAACACCTGACTATGCACTAATACTAATGATAACGACAGTAATCGCTTTAGGAGCGAAATAGTTGGAAATCATGACCAAATGCCATGCCACCAATGCCTTTAAATGTACATTACAAGGGGCGTTGGGATGGTGTATTTGGGGCGTGTGTGTGTACTGGATCTCACTTACACATGACTTATAATTGTGCCATATATAAACTATTTTGTACATGTAATTAAATGGTATTGAAGATGCATGGAACATGTATTCAATTAGGGTCACAGGCACGTTCGAGTGAGATTGAGAAGCGTATAAATTCTTTAAAAGTTTTTAAATTTTAATATCTATTACTTGTAGAGCAAAAGCGTAAATAAAGTTTAAAATATGTATTAGAAACAGGGAATGGACGGCATGTTCTGACCATGTTTTTTTTTCCCCGTAAGGGTTCCTCACAAAGATCTTTTGTATCATATCCATAAATCAGGTCAAAAGACTTTCCGCCTTCCGCATGAATAGCAGTAGGTCTTTTCTTAGGTCAAGATGGAAGGGACTAATCCGCTCCTTTCCCATGTGACAGGCTTTGTTCCATACCAGCGCTAGGCAGTCACAGAGAATATGCCTGGTGGTTTCATCGTCTTCGAGACAGCGCCTGCACTCTGATGAGTCCGATAGGCCAATTTACTGTATATTATATCTAACAGTGTGGTGGCCAGATAGGTAAGCTACCAGGAGCTTTAGGTCCGCTCTACCAAGGCGTTTTGTCTTGATCAAATTCAGAGGTTTGACAAGCATTTTTGCTTCACGCAGCCCCGGTTAGGAGAACCAGTATCTCCTATGTTCTCCTGCAGCTCATTTGACCATTATGGTCTTGATTGTGGACCAACCAATACCACAGAACGGCGCACGAGATGTAGTCAGGGTGAAGGTCCCCGGTCTTGTTAGATCAGGGTTTCAGCGATAGTGTTACCTCCTGATTGTCCAGTAACCCAACATAGCACGACTTTGTTCCGGGAGGTCAGGATTTGAAGGTACTTATGACATTCTTTAACCATCCTGGAGGAGATGCTCCAAGATGAGAATGCCTCCGGACCATGTAATGTAATACTAAAACTAAAAGTGAATTTCATAAAGCAACTCTGCTGAGTATTTGAGCATCTTGTCTCTCCTACTGGCCTTTTTTAAGCGAAATAAAATTACTCTTGGTACTAACGTGGTGAGAGGGATCATCAAGATTCCTTGTTTGCTGAAGAGCGATGTCCTTTGTAGGATTTCTGCTTAATTCTATTGAACCCACAAGTCTTTGTTGCGCATTTGCCAGTATCCTTAAGACATTCTGACGCACTTTGAGATTTGTTTTAAACTTTTTAAATTAAGGTAGGTTTAGAAGGCCTGCATCCAATCTACTTTCATGTTTTTTTCTTTCGAATTAATTTGAGGAACTGGTCTGTGGAATTATTCGTCTAGTCCAACCAATATGTAAATAAATTCACAATGAAAATATATAAAAAAAAAACAATTTAAATAACATATTACGCCCTATGCTCCACAAGGAGATAAAGGACACAACAACAACATATTACGTCTACAAAAAACAGTCCTAATATGTATGATTTTACTTTTCGGTGACTCATTTATTATCATATTGATCTAAAATATTTATTGTGAATTTTGAAGTGAAAATAGAAGAAAGGTATCATAGATTTCCCGGTATCCCAACGAGTCGAATCCCGGCCTATAAGGACAGTCTTTAACCACATAAGCAGCTCAAATTTCTCTGTCTCAAATTGGCTACAATGCGCCAATCATAACAAAAACTTAGCTTCCTGTTTTTTTGTGCATAAAAGCGGCAGAAAAATTTCAAAAAAAAGTGTAGCATACATTTCAGCGCACGTCATGCACAGCATGACAAGAATGAACCTGTCTATGTCCTATATCTATGGCAAGGCAACATTAACGCGGCCGTACACGCTTCTAACGCTTTATTATTATTGTGAGCGAGGGGTGAGGTCCGGGGGGAGGGACGTTGTACGCACGGCATTGCTTTGAAAATGGTTGCCATTCTGCGGGTCTAATATTTGTGGTACGTGTTGAACATGGAATTTAATTTCTTTGGTAATTAATTGCAATCGTGTTGGTATTAGGTTTAATGGTCTAATTTGCCATTTCTATATAAGCAAGTGTGCTTTTGGGTATATGAGTGGGTGTTGGTATATATATGTACGATATGTATATATGTATGCTAAGAGTGCCATTGGAGTGTTTGGCAAATTGTTTGCGTTATTTAACTTTGCCTGGCTTTTCACTTGACATGTCAACGTTGTTAATACGAAACGCAATGCACGGCAAATTGATTTTATGATTCGCTTAATTGTTTTGAGCTGCCATCTTAGAGCTTTGGCAGGGGATAATTTGGTTAGTGCTTCAGCCAAAAGGATATGTATTAAATTCGTAATGGCTTTCGAGAATAGGAATTTATAAGGATTAACATTTTCAAGCTGCTTAAATGCGTATTTTAATTTATTGTTATTGCAAATGGGCAGGTATTGTTAAATGGTGTCACGAAATAGCTGTGGTTGCTAATTTACGACTTTGGGGAGTGTCGCGAGGCCTTAAACAACCTTCGTGGACAGAAATGTGTTAAAAGCTGAATTTCCGGCATTTTTTTTTATCGGACCTGATAATTAGCGCTAGTCTAGAAAAGAAGAAGACAAATTATAAAAATGGGACTATTTTGGTGTCTTTAAAAGTAAAACTCCAAGCTTTACTCCAAACAGTTTATCTTGTATCATCTATAAGCACAATACAATGCTCCAATAATTATGTTCAAGGTCCCAACTTGTATGCAACAGAATCTAATTTCTACCTGTCTGCATTATTAAAATAGAAATAAAGATATGCTTTTCTCATAACTAGTTTAATAAACAAACAATCCCATGCAACTTACTCTTTTATATTAACAGAAAAATTCCCTAACTTAAACGCAAAAAGTTTTCCCATTTCAAGAGCCGTCAAGCTTTAAGCCATAAATTAATATTTATGTACCACACTGACTATCTCACCAACTCACTCTTTCTGTGCTTTTTCAAATAAGCTTTCGTGCTATTCATTCATTGTCAAGAGGTTATAAAAATGATAACTAATTTATCAACACCTGCAGCAGTGCATAAGTGAAAATGCTTTGGCCTCCGGTCCTACACTGGTTCGCCTACAACAACTTTTCCAACACTACCACCATCAACAACAACACAATTAAAGTCATTTATTAAGCGACTTTCATACTAAAACTCTAACCTCTAACTAACCCAACTGAACCTAACCTAACCTAACCTTAACATTTATAACTGTCCATTTTGTCTTGGCATCTGGCAAAAACCCCAGCAATAAATTTTGTGTAAAACCTGAGCGACATTCAACAAAATAATTACCAGCATATTTCGAATGTCTCACAAGGATGCGCCGCCACCCGAATGAAACGTTGGATGGAAAAGCATGCACATTTATCTTTACTTTGCCAAGGCATTTCATAACTCAAAGTGAGTCTACTGTCGAAACAGAGGTGGCGACAGGAAAGAATTGGTAGGGGGCAAAAGAAAATTTCGCTAATGGTATGAATTTCTGTAGAAAAAAAATAGTTAATTATAATAAAAAAATATGGGAAGGATTAATTTTGAAGTCTTGAACCCCCCTTTATAAGGCTCTGCGCCTAATAAAAATTTTTATAAATTTTGAAAAGCTAAATATGAAAAAACTTATGAAAAATTTAAGAAATTTTTTAAAATAACCTCTCAGGAAAAAATTTCAGTTGCGAACTGGTTCCAAACCGATTGCGTACTGCCAACTAGTATTTTTAACATGTGCTTGTCATGGAAAGCAACCAGAATTTTTGGTTATGATGTTCAACTGGTTGCAAACTGGTTTGCCTGCACATTTATTTACCCCCTTTATAAGGTTCTGCGCCTAACATAAAATTTTATAAGTTTAGCTTTATATTAAAAAACTTAAACTTGATATGAACATTCTGACACAAATAAAAGTTGTGTATAAATGAAATTTCCTCAGGAAAAAATTTCAGTTGCGAACTAGTTCCAAACCACCCCTACAGTGAAACTATGTGGCCCAAACCATTCGATTGCGTACTGCCCAACTAGTATTTTGAACATAGTAAGCAACCAGAATTTTTGGGCATGATGTTCAACTGGTTGCAAACTGGTTCGCCTGCATATTGAACAAAACAAGTAGCTTCCTTATTAGAAGTTATTAAGTTGCTTCCTTATTAGAATAATACAAGTTGCTTCTCTTCTGGTGTGCAACTAGTCGCTTCGTAACTGATTCAAAACTAGTCCATATGATACAGAAACTAGATAAGTCTACTAGTATTTCAGATTGGCATATCTTGCCCAAAAATGAAAAATACTATAAACCTTTGTGGATACTTATACAGTATTGATTACTTCTACTCGGATTTTTGTATATTATTTAGAGAATATATTTTATAAATTAAGACATATTATCGCTGTCGATTTTTAAGGATCTTTCAATAACCAACTTTTCAACTAAGAATAATTATTATGAAGTTATTTTGACTCTAGCTATTGAAATTATTTTTCCTGTTTAAAAATTATTTTACAAAAATTAAAAAATACATAAACCCTGTAAAAACTTGTTATAAAAGACTTTTTAGATTAGTACAAGGTGTGTTTAGGGAAAAAGAAAAAGTAACAGGGGGCCAGATCTGGGAAATACGGTGGCTGCGGCATCATTAGTGTGTTGTTTTTGGCCAAAACGTCGCGCACAAGCAACGATGTGTGAGCAGGGGCGTTATCGTGGTGCAAAAGCCAATTTTTGTTCTTTCACAAATCCGCGCTTTTCTGGCGGATTGCTAATATTCCTTATTGACCGTTCTACCCTGTGGCAAGAACTCATGATGCACCACGCCCCTGCAATGGAAGAAAACTGTAAGCAAAACTTTCACATTCGACCGAACTTGGCGCGCTTTTTCGGTCTTGGCTCGTGCGGCAGCTTCCATTGAGATGATTGAGCTTTGGTTTCCACGTCATAACCATAAGCCCACGATTCGTCACCAGTTATGACCCTCTGGAGCAAATTTGGGTCGTCGCGGACAGGGTCCAACATCTCATTAGCAATGTTCATGCGATGCTGTTTTTGGTCGAAATTGAGCCATTTTGGTACGAATTTCGCGGCGACCCGTCTCATGCCCAAATCATTGATAAAAATCGAAGGGCACGAGTCAATCGATATGTCTAGATCCTCAGCAACTTCTCTGAAGATTCGACGGTGATTCGACGATTGGCCAATATTGTTTTCTTCACTTCACCAATTTTTTCGTCTGTTGTTGAAGAGCTCGGGCGTCCCGCACGCTCTTCGTCGTTCATATCTTCTCGGCCTTCTGAGAATATTTTGTACCACCGCTAAACGTTGCTTCGGTCCAAGGTAGCTTCTCCGTATGCCACAGTCAACATTCCGAATGCATCCCCGCACTTAAATTCGTTTTTCACACAAAATTTGATACAGGTTCTTTGATCCATTTTTTTGAAAAGGTAAAAATCGAAGACGAGCCAAGACACGTGCAAGCAAAGCAGCTGTCAACAATTAAGTGAACATTCAAAATGGCCGAGCTTGTCGGCATAAGTGAGAGACATGAGACCAAAATAACGCCACAAAAAAAATCGAAATTCGAATATACGTAACCCGCGAAAATGCAAAATTCGCAATACTTTTTGAACACACTTCGTATATGTGTTGTGACAAAAAAGTTTCAGCTACAATCCCTCTTCGAGCCGCCTCTGTGCGCAACCGCGCTGCCCAACAGTCATTTATATAAGTTGAAACTTTGCTAAAGATATTTACGCTGAATGAAAGTTGACTGGAAGTTTTCATTCAACACCCCCTGCCCCCACCCACAAACAATAAGTACAAAAGTCAAAACTGAAAAAAAGAAACTTAGAGTAACACAAAAAAATGGCTGGCAAGTGTAAAGGAAGACTGACTAGTCGTCATAGTCGTCGACAATGCGCTCTTAACTTGTTTGTACTCGGGGTGCAACTAACATAATCATTGAAAGTCATTCATTGCCAGCTGGACCAGGTTCCAGCTACCAGCGACCGGATGCGGAAACGAACCCAAACTGCTGCTGCTTGACATGGCGATCAAGTGTGCGTGTATGAGTGAGTGTTGCCTGAGTGTATGCTATGAAAATTGTAGTTGAAGTGCGAATGTTAGTTGCTGCATAGTTTAGCTATATGTCAGTGTGTGTGTGTGTTTGTGAGTAACTGAGTGTGTGTGCGTAGTTAAACATTGCAAACACGTATTTAGTAATTAATTACACTTGAGTCTTACACTTACACACACACAAACACACAGACAGAGACGGAGTCAAGACATTCACACATGTGCGCATCCTGGCTCGGATGACAACAAACGTGTAGATTCAGTTTGACATGCGATTATGCGCTTTTAGCATATGTTGGCAAATTGTTATATCCCAGGCTGTTTACCAGTTTCCTCTTCGTTTTAGGCATACCAAATAGTGGTGGCCTGGTAGGATCCACAAGCTGGAGCCAACTCCAGTCTCTCTAATGAGACGGCGTCATACTTGTTAAATCATTTTGCTGGCTTCACGCACAATGACAATGACAAGTCTTATAATTAGTTAAATTTTCGGGTTTAATACGAATTACGAATATATGTATTTTAGGCACATTTGTGTGGGTGTCTGTCTATCTGTGTGAAATTTGTGCCCTAAACTATTGAGTTTGTTGTGGTGTTGAAAAGTTTTGTTGTCTGTCTGTCTGTTGGGCTGTCTGTGCACTTTGAGTGACAAGAGACTTCTGGGTTAGTTTGTTAACACTAATTGATCTCTCAACGCTTAAGCTTGTAAATAGTTGGCATTAAATTTCTTCTTGTTACAAAGTTATTTAATTGTGAGCTACAATAAAATGTGTTAGAGATACTTTTAGAATGGGTAAGAGCTATAAATAAAAATTATATGTACATATGTAACTTTAACTCCTGTTCGAAGTACAGGGTGTCAAGAACTCCTTTTCGCCAGTGAACCCGGTTTTGTATATAAAAATTAGAAAATTCAATATTAAGGCCATTTAAGGCTTTTCGCAATTTACTACCTGTATATGTAATGTACTGAATGTAATGGTTATATAAAACAACTAGTGAGCCCGGCAGACGTTCTCCTGCCCAAACTTTTTGTATACTCTTAAAGTGAATAAACATCGTAAGATTCTCTAGTTAGCTTATATGGAAAAGTATAAGATTTTAAGATTAGTTTGCAGCTCGATTCAAACTTGCACCATAGACAGAAACACATCGCAATAGGCTTAAAACCTTCGTATTGACATCCTCTAACACGCAAAAATTGGATTTGGAATTCATCAAAATTTAAGTTTCTTTTACATATATAGATGTACTGAATGTAATGGTTATATAAAACAATTAGCCGGCCTCCGCTGCGCTCGGCACGCTCGCTTCGCTCGCTCGTCTAGATCTGGAATCTTTCCGATTGGAAAACATCGTCCGAATGATCGATGAGTGGATTAATTTCATCATAAAATTTTCAACCACTCGCCATCTTTATATTTTAACCATGTTTGATGGAGATAATAATAATGTTAACCTATAATGGCGACAGGATGTCTTTTTTTTATTTTTTCACGTTCAGTCAAGACAAACCACAGATTGAAAAATATTGCGTAACGCGCCGTCCGCGAAAGCCGCGAAACAGAAGTGTGGAAGGCTTCGCAACTAACTTCGCGGCCGTGAACACACCATGAAGGTATAGTCGATAAATGAAAAAAAAATGTTAGAAGTGGCAACTCTTATCTCTTAGGGGTATGAAAAATAGATGTTGGCCGATTCTCAGACCTGCCCAATAAGCACACAAAATTTCATGAGAATCGGTCTAGCCGTTTCGGAGGAGTATGTTCACACAAAAACCAATATTCACAATCCCACGAACCAATTCACACAAACTCATCGCAATAGGCTTAAAACTTCCGCATTGACCTCTAACACACGCAAAAATCAGATTCATCAACTCGTTCATGAGAACACCCATAATACGTAAAACATAAAGTTTCTTCTTATATATAAAATTCTAGTTTCACAATGTTAGTTACCATACTCCTCCGAAACGGCTGTACCGATTCTCATGAAATTTGGTGTGCCTCAATAAAATAAAATTTATAACGTTTATAATTTTTGTGTTTCCTTTCGACAAAAACAATTTACTAAAAAATATTAGTTAATCTGACAATGTACACAATGCCAACCTAAATTAACAAAAAAAAATGTATTGGAAAATCAAATTGTCCTTTTTAGTAGTTTCGTCGCAATTAGCGGACAAAATTGTGAATCTAAACCATTCTCAGATCACCTTGAACACAGACAAAAAATTTCATCAAAATCGGTTCAGTCGTTTAAGAGAAGTTCAGTGACATACACACTCACAGAAGAATTATATATATAAATTTATTGCAAAAGTAACAAAAAAATAAAAAAATTGCTTGGAAATCGAACCTTGATATCTAGACGTCGAAGATTTATGTTTTGAGGCCGACATTCAACCAACTGAGCCACTTTTATGGTTATCGTAGTTCTTATAGAACTTGTAGTGTATATATGATCCATTTATTTTGTCCTCGAGACCATATTAGAGGATACTTTTGTATCTCTCTCTCTCTCTCTGTTCTCTTTTTGATGCCTGTTCTCAGTTCGTTTCGGATATTTCAATTTCGCATTAACAAGCTACATTTCCAACTTAGGAATCGGAAACTAAATCGATAAAATTCGTAAAAAGTTTTCTAAAAATATTAAAAGTTAAGTGCATACACTCCCCGAAATTCAATCGGACCACGTTGACTTTTCCAACTTGAACTTCAATGGCCATAAATAAGCCCAGATTCGAATCAGTTGCGACGTCAGCTACGTAGGGACCAAATCTCAGTCCAATCGAACCAAGTTGACTTTTCCAACTTCAAATGGCCATAACTTCTAAACTAGACCAGATAGAGCAAAAATAAGCTCTGATTCGTATCAGTTGTGTCATCAGCTACCTGTTGTTATTTAGAAATATTAAGTTTTCAGTTATTTAAAAAACATTTTAAAATCTTATCCAAAATAAGCAACAAAAAATCTTGTAACTTCAAAAAGCATAAAAAAATTCAATTTATACTGCGAAATTCAATTAAGAACACTTTCCAAAAATGATCGAAAAGTTAATATTTTGTAAAAAAATATATTAAAAGCCACTTAGTTAACAGTGAGTACAGGCTCCCGAATTATTTGTAACCTCAAAAATTTGGGTTGGTGTCGAAAGAACCTCCTTCCGTTAATCGAAAATTGGGATTTGGGGCCATTTCTTCGGTATATGTGCTGTGAACCGTCTGAAATTTGTGTTCGCCAGCACAGACGGGACGGGATAGATTCCCCACATGTTCCAAATGGGGTTCAAGTGCATCGATCGCTGCTTTTGCTCTGGAACCAACCACGACTGGCCCTTGAGACGCGGATCGGATCATTATCCTGCAGAAAAATAAAATTTTTTTTACTGATAATTTTGATCTTTCTACATAGATAAATTTATTTGGTCCGATTTTTCAAATATATGAAAAAATTTTCCGCTACTATAGACTTTTTCATATTTTGCAATTTGTAGTTTAACTTCTTATTTACGTACAAATGTTTTCTACGGCTAAAAACTAATTTCTTAGTTTTTTTATTCGTTTAGTTTCTTCATATGTGAATCAAAATTTTTTCCGCTGCTAGAAACTTTTGGCTCATTGTTTTTTTCATATTTAAAAAAATTGTAAATATCTTAATTTCTTCGTATTATCATTAAAATGTTTTCCACTCTAATAAACTACCTTGCCAGATTCTATTTATTCTAATTAAAAATCTATCTCTCATATTTTTATGTACTTTAATTAAAAAAAAATCGTTTCTTCGTAATCTTATAGAAATTTTTTCCGTTAAAAAATATTTACAATCCGTTATTTATCTTTGTTTTATATAAACGTTTTCCGATACTAAAAAAAAAATTATTAGCTTTTATTTATTCTTATTACAAATCCATCTCTCTCATATTAACATAAACAATAAAAGTTACTTTTTAATATTTTCCTTTAATTTTTAAAATTTTCATTTAATTTTTAAAATTTTAATTTAATTTTTAAATTTTTCGTCTAATTTTCCTAGTTTTCATTAAGTTTTTAAAATTTTCATTTAATTTCTAATATTTTCATTTAGTTTTTAAAATTTTGTGTTCAACAATCTTAAACTGCTAAAAATTACTTTTTTAAATTTTTCTTTAATTTTTAAAATTTCACTTAATTTTTAAAATATTCATAAAATTTTGAAAATGTTGTCTTCAACAATCTTGCTACAAGAAGAACTTCAAATTTGCTTACAAATGGTAAAAATTGTCCAATTTAATGAAGAACAACACTTTGTTCTATTATCAAAGCATTATTTTAAAATCCCATAAATTATAGAAAAAAAATGTCTGTTACTTATTACCTTGTCGTCCTTTACATAACAATTCGCGCAATAATAATTGTGCAAATTCGAGTCAATTCCCATTGAGAACAAACCCTCAAGCTAATTGCTCATCAGATACGCGCTGTGCAATCAAATGCTAATTTTCATGATAAATTTCTAAATTGAAATGGCAGCCATTGTTTGTATCTGTATGGGTGTATCTCTGTGTAAGTGCGCCTGTATCTGTGTGCTTCAAATGTCAAAACGCAATTACAATTCAACAAGAAATGGCTACAAAAAAGAAGCACGCACACCGGCAAAGGGGGTCAGCTGTAAAACGTGCTCTTTGACTCGTTTTTTCTCAGCTCATGCCATCATCTGCGCGCTCTTCCGCTCTGCATCTCTCTCTCTCAGATGATAGGCAGCGTCATCTTCAGGTGAAACCAGCTCAGTTGTCCAAATGTTGAGACATTGAAGATGAGAAGAACCGCCGCAGAATCATAGCAAAAGCTGATAGCCAGCTAGTCAAGTGACACTTGAGGTATAAATTGTGTTTGCGGTCTGTCAGATACGTACAATTGCAGTTATAATATTGCGGCATGTTGCGGACTCCAGGACTGACAGCATGACAGGATGCTATATATTATATAGGTTAGGTCAGTGTAATATTTGATAATACAATTGCACAGAAGAATATAAAGTTTCAGTTGAGCGAGCAAGTAACAAAAAATTTAATTAAAGTGAAAATAACGAGGAAAACACGTTAAGACGAGATGAAAAGCTTGAATGCGTTTTATTTGTGCAGTAAGGCTTAGTTGTGGTTTTATTAAAACAAAGAAAATTGGGCATGATAAAATTTTATTTAATATGAATTCCAAGCGATTAACTTTGAGACGTATTAAAGCGTCTTTTATGATATTCTATAGAAAAGATTACGTTTTAAAGCGATTAATATTGAGATGCATAAAAGCATTTTTCTAATATTCTAAAGAAAGAAACGGTTTAAAAAGCACGTTTTCTGTATTTGAGAACTCAATATTTTTCTTTCCGGTAAATCTTTCATTTGTTAAAACTGCTTATATATATACTCACAGTAAAATTCAATGGGATCCAAAGAGTGAATTATTAACAAATTTTAAAACCCCTTAAATATTATTTTAAAGCAGCATTTGAAGTTAAGATACATTTTTTTTTCTGGGAAATCTTTTAGCTGTTAAAATTTGTTATGCTTATACCCTCTATAAAATTATTGTAAATTAAAAATATATTTACAATAAATATGTAATTAATAAAAAAAGAGTATTTGCAAAACCGATTTTCTAAATTCTAAAAAAAAAGAAATGGGTTGGTGAAAAAAATCCTCCTAAAATGTAATTGTCTTTTCAATGACTTGTTAAAAAAATTTGTGGTTGAAATAATTTTATAGACAAGAATATAACCTTAAAATAATATATTAAAAACAACTTAACAAATATGTAGTTTTAAAAAAATCTACATAAATTTATTTGGGACAAAATTAAAGCAGAAAATGAAGTTTCAAAGTTTGAATTATTAAAAATTTTTAAAACCTCTTAAATATTCTTTATAAGCAAGATTTGAAGTTAAAATGTCTTTACTAGAATTAAGGATTACAAAAATTCTTTGCGTCTTATCCAAGATAATATGAAGAAGAGGCGAAACAAATTAGGGAAGGAGGCCTAAAGTATGGCTGAAATCGAAATGCTTTGAATATAACACAACACTTATGTTCCTATTTGATTTCGAAGAACTTGTATTCAAAATGTTTTTTTTTTTTATAATAAAAAGCGAGCTAAGAAATTTTGAAAAATGTTAGAAAATTACAGTTTCTTACGCTTCATATCAGATTTTGCAGATCGGTCTTGGCCGCGGAAATTATCCTACGCCAGCGGTTTCTGTCTTGTGCATGCTGGCGCCAATTGGCAATCCCCAGACTACAAAGATCCTCCGTTGCCTGATCTTCCCATTGTAGAGGCGGGCGTCCCTGTCGACGTCCACCTTCCAATGACCTCCGTTCGAATACCAACAAATACAACAAAATACAACAGCCAGTGCAGAGGATGTTGTATGCGCCGCACTAGATCAGTATCGCCGTATAGCTAATACAGCTCGTGGTTCATTCGAATACGGAAGTCACCATCGACACTTATCGGTCCAAAGATACGTCGGAGTATTTTTCTCTCGAAAGCCCCCAAAATCGCCTTATCGGATGATATTAATGTCCATGCTTCAGCGCCGAAGAGACGCTCGGGTATTTATTATTTTCGTGTGTCGATAGAGGGTTTTACTCTTGAATTCCTTACTTAGTCTAAAGTAAAATCGGTTAGCAAGATTAGTCCGTCGAAGTATTTCCATAGTGATGTCACTTTTTGTGTCGTTAAAACTGGTTCCTAAGTCTTTACTTTACCCCCCACAACGCGGTTCCCAAAATGCGGCAATTTTCCTATAACGCTTCTCCTACAACGCGATTTTTACGAACTACCTCACAATGAATGGATGATTTTCAAGAATTAAATGCGGAAGACGAAATAAACGAAGTCGATTTAGTGGAAATGACAAATGAAGCATCGGTTGGCGATAGCTCTGACGATCTTTCCGATGTAAAAAATAAAAACTTTTCACTAAAAAGTATCGAGAATTTTTAAATATGGCAAAGCATTTTGGAGAACGATCCTTTAAGGGATTGAGCAGAAATATTTAAACGAAATCTTCAAAACAGCTTAACTCCCAAGAAGAGTCAAGGAATCAAGAAATTTATAAAAATTTACGAAATAAGAGCAAACAAACTTCATTAGAAGATTTTTTCAAACCAATAACACTGTCCAACAGTGATTTAGAACTTTTCAAGTGACCTAGTGCACGTTGTAGGTCATGACGAGTAGATCACGATAGTGTGTTTCAAAATTGTCTAACACCCCCAAAATCGCAAGTTATCGCTTAAAAACTGTTTTTCGGGTACTGCGATCACTCCCATTATCACAACGTCGCCATTTTCAACCGATTTTCGATTGCTTTTTTTTTTTATTTTTTTCGATTTTGTAGAACAGTGTAATCGATGAAAGAATGCCTGAATCTAATAGTGGATCAAGCTCAGATTTTGAACTAGTATGAACAAAACGTTTGAGACAAATCATACTAAATGATGAGGAGAAGTAGGAAGTTATGGTTCTATTTCTGTTTTAATTTATTAATTTAACTTGAATATATTACGTAGAATTAAAATTTTATTTTATTTTTCTAATATTGAAAATTCTACATTAAAAACTATTAAATTTGATTTATGTCTCGGAAAGGCCATAAATGGCTTAAAATATAAAATAAGTAAATTTAAATATAAAAAGAAATGCATTTTTTTCTTGTGCATAGAATCTTTTTTGTATAATTTCACGCCTACAAATTTATCGTTAAGGATTTCTTTAAAATATTAAACAAATTCTTGCCCGTAAACTATATATTATATCTTTTAAAAATCTCTTTCTCATTAATTTGCTACAGATCAAATTAAAATATTTGAAGTTATGTTTGTGTTCGCTTATTTCATTTATGGTAATATTTGTTACCTTGCTAATTCACATTCAAAATGAGTCAAAACACTTTATGGAATTTCAATTAACAAACATCACATGCGGCTTATGCATAATATGTTTGTTAATAAACATTACGTATACGTCGTTTTATGCCTGACAACATATGCAATATGCAGGTATTACCAACGTCAAACGAAAATCAATATTTTTCATTCTGAAAAACACTCACGAATACACACAGTTGTAAACACACACACAGCATACAAATGCAGTTGCGAACGTTTACGCGCTAAATCAAAAACCATAGCATAGTTTTGAGCGCCATAAAGTTTTGCTTATAGCAAATCAAAAAGCCTTGCCACAAAAGCCACATCAATTGCCAGAATAAAAGTTTTTAATTTGTTACCAAACCCACAGTAGTCACTGTAACTGGTGCTGCCCCCCGTTGCTAATTGCTGCAACGTCAGAAAATATAGTATAAACCAGGGGGGGTGGGCACAACTGCAGGCAGACGGGTTTCCTATGTAGGTCGTCAATTGGATTTCAAGCAATTAAAAAGGGATTAAACCTTTGCGCACACGGCAAATGGAAACTTTTACTTGCTTTTTTGTTACTTTTTTTTATTGTTTGTATACTTTATACACTGTACCGAGGGGTTATGGGGGTATAGCTAGTTATTGTATAGGGAATTTTATGGGTAACAGAGAAGAACTTAAATGAGAGTAGTTCGTCTGAATTCGATCACAGCTCGTGTTTTAGAACCAATCACTGAAAACGAAATTAAGGCTTAAGTTATTAGGAAATGCTTCTTAGTTAAAAGTTTGTTTCAAAAAACCTTCCTTTTGTGAGTTTTAACTTTAAGGAAATCTCCGGAAAAAATTTCCATTAGTAAAGTATTTTGGTGAAGAAACTTAATCATTTTCACTTTCTTACTTTTTCAAAGTGATTTTTCTTCTTCTTCTATGGCGCGACGAACCCGATGTGGGTTAAGGCCTGTATCGTTCACCTCCGCTCTTCCGTGTTCTCCGCATTGTTTTTCCAGTCGCAGATGCCCATCGCATCTTTATCCCTCTGTACAGCGTCAAACCAACGGTGCTTCGTTCTACCACGACGTTGGGTGGGGTCGATCTTTGGGGTG
This sequence comes from Chymomyza amoena, assembly GCA_037043745.1. Taxonomy (NCBI): domain Eukaryota; kingdom Metazoa; phylum Arthropoda; class Insecta; order Diptera; family Drosophilidae; genus Chymomyza; species Chymomyza amoena. The sequence continues at coordinate 95,015 of JBAMAX010004436.1, read as the reverse complement.
CGTTGGCGCTGAAAGTTGTCCAGCAACTATACCCTAACTGGCCGATCCAAGTAGCTCACAACCTCCTGCTTTACGCTAGGTAACCTCTGGTTAGCACCTGGATACCTCTTTCCAGGGATGAGCTAATGTGAGAAGGCGGCCCCTCAAGCGATCTGCGTTTTGATGACGAAGCTTACGCTTCCATGCAAGGGACGCGAAGGCCCAGTCACGCGTCATTTCCTTTCCAAACCCCATGACTACGAAAGAATCAAAGAGACTTATAGTCGTCTAAAAACTTTTTGATTTATGTTTCAACTGCTATCGAGTCTACAGTGTATATTATAGTCGATCTATTCCAACCACTTTCACTTAGAAAGTCTCGTTTTATTTTTAGTCAACGTTTTGCGTAATCTGATTGTGCTTTGTGTCAGGCTCCTGACTATGCGTAATACGCCCCTTAAAGGAGGCGTTCTTTCGCCGCCCTCCCCCCTCGCAGCAGTTGTGCCTTACCACCCCCTCACTTGTTACACATTTTATACGCATTAACAAGGTAATTGTAACAGCTTTAAACGGCTTACGAGAACGTTGCGCTGAGACGGCTCTTTGGCTTTTTAACATGATATACAAGAATTAGCTAAGCGATTTACCGGCGAAATGAAAAGCGTAATGGCAGCCTAAGCCCTTCGAAGTGTTTCTCGTAAAGCTTTGGAGGAGCACTCCAGAGTGCTGGGTAAGCACGTGTCCGTATTTCGTTGCTTGATTGAAATGATAAAATAAAAAATCCTTCAAATGCGTTAAATTGAATTTGCTTGTGGAATATACTCATTTCGATAGGGTATTTAGTTGGAGCAAAGTGTTTTAATTAGAGCTTTGATTGTGCTAAGTGATGTGATTACTTTGCAAGTTAAGCAAATTAAAGTTGTGGGATGATAGAAGAAGGTAGAGGTAATTGCTAATGAATGTCAGCTTTAATGGCTTTTTTAAAGAGAAAGCCAATTATTATATTACCTGAGAGTTAAAGGATAATTTTTTATTTAAATTGCAAAAGGAGACGAATGTTTTCAGTTGAGGGTATACAAATAATCCTCGTTAAAAAACAAGTTAATATAACCATGTTCGTCCATTTGTCGATTCAAATAAATAAATGGGCAAATCATTGTAAAAATAGGCGAAAATATTTATTTCAGAAAATGTGAATTAGTTCTATTTTTTTATCGTATATTTTATTTTGTCCTCCAACACCTCCACCTCCACCTCTTTCACCAACTCTTCCAACACCTCCACTTCTTCCACCACCTCCTCAATAGCCTCCACCATTTCCACCTCCTCCACTTTTTCAACCGCCTCCACCGTTTCCAACTCCTCCATCGTTTCCAACTTCTCCACAGTGTCCACCTCCTCCTCGTCCTCTACCTTTTCTACCTCCTCCACCGTTTCCACCTCCACCACCTTTTCAACCTCCTCCACCGTTTCCAACTCCTCCACGTCTTCTACCTTTTCCACTTCCTCCACCTCCTCCACCTCCTCCGCCTTTTCCACCTCCTCCACCGTTTTAATGCTCTCCACCCTTTCCACCTCCTCCACCTCCTCCACCGCCTCCACCTTTTCCATCTTTTCCACCTCCTCTAACAAGTTCGTTAAATTTTTCATATCTACACTCCTCCTTACAATGGTAAAAACGCCTTAACTTCGTCGTATAGCAAACATCTAGACCTTTGGATATAGTTCTCTGTATATGCGACGGAACATTGCTTATTAGTGTGGGTAGATTCGGATTTTTGTGCTCACAATATTGGAGTTTTCCGCTAGTATGTGGACACAAACGCACCATTTTGTTTTTATTAAAAAAGCTTTCATCCTCAAAGGCTTCATGATCTAGGGAGCATGGTTCGTCTATTACATACTCGCAATAAGTTTTTTTGCAGTAATACCAAGATGCCGTGTTACGATCATAGCAAATGTCATGCTCACGAATTTGATAATGAATTCTAATTTCAGGCGGTATCGTTATTGTAATATTTGGAAGCAGCTCTAATTGACCATTTACAGATTCTAATATTGATATGCTGTAAAGTAAGAAATAGTATCTTTAAATATTACTACGGATTTGGTTAGCATTACTTACTGCTCTCTAGCTGAGGCAAAGGTTAAAAACATGCAAAATGTTAGTAACCCTATATGGTTTCTAAGAAGCTGGATCATGACTGTTTACACTGGAAGTATGAATAGAAATAATATGGAAGTAAAGTTTAAGGCTACAGTTGTAATTTTTTAAATTTTGTTTATTCAAATACGAATTTCAAGTGGATCTAATACAATTTGTTACGATGATATTTAAATGTAGCATAACAAAAATGTGGAAGGTATTATTTCAATTCAATTTTTATTTTGACGATCTTTTAGCTAAGCTGACAATGCTTGGTTATAAAGTCATTGGGTACGCAGACGACGTAGCTATCATAGTGACGGGTAAATACGAAAGCACCATCAGAGAGATGATGGATAATGCTCTTTAAATTACCCCAAACTGCTGTCTAAGTGAAGGGCTAAACATCAACCCCCAAAAAGCTGTGATTGTTCCCGTCACGAAGAGATGAAACGTGGAGCTTCAAAACCTCGTTATAAATAACGCTGAGGTGACACTGGTCATGTTGAACTTACATATTCCCTTCCTGACTTATCGATCTGATAGTTATTATGATTATTTTATAACAAGAAATTTAGATGTCTTCTCCCAAGTCGGGAGACTTGGGCTGACGGCAGCCCCTGTGGAAACCTCCGGTGGCAAAAATGGTTCACGGATGGGTCCAAAATGTATGTAGGTATGGATGTAGGTGTTAGAATCGTTGGACCCAACATCAGAATCTCTACCGCAATGGGCATCTGGCAAAGGGTCTTTCAAGCGGAGATTCATGCAATAGAGATTTGCTCCCTAAGTATCCTTCTCAAGGGAACTAGGGGAGCAAACATCTGCATGTATTCAGACACCTAAGCTGCTATAAGGGCATTATCATCCTGGAGCATCTCCTCCAGGATGGTTGAAGAATGCCATAACTACCTCCAAACCATGTCCGCCCGGAACAAAGTCGTGCTATGCTGAATGCTTGGACACTCAGGAGTGGATGGAAACACGATCGCTGACGATGTAGCACGAAAGGGTGCTTCCACCCTGACTACATCTCCATGATAAACAAATGTTCCGCAGGAGAACATAGGAGGTACAAGTTCTCCCTTCCGGGGCTTCGTCAAGCAAAAGTGCTTGTCAAAACTCTGGATGCGATTAAGACAAAAGGTCTTGGCAGAGCGGACCTAAAGCTCCTGGTAGCATACCTATCTGGCCACCACACTGTTAGATACCATCTACAGAAAATTGGCCTATCGGACTCTTGAGGGTGCTGGCTCTGTCTGGAAGAAGATGAAGCCACGAGACATATTCTCTGTGACTGCCCAGCGCTGGTATGGGACAGAGCGTGTCACATGGGAAAGGAACGGATTAGTCCCTTCCATCTCAGGTCAATACCAATAAAAGACCTACTGCAATTCATTCGGAAAGCGGAAAGTCTTTAGCTTTAATTTAAGGGAATGGTACAAAAGACCTTTTGGTCGCAGTGCCTCACATCTCTATGAGGAACCCTTTTTTAAAAAAAAAAATAAATAAATTATAGTGGGCAAGAGTAATAAGTTCTAAGCTCAAGAGATATGAACAAATATTTCGTTGGATAAAAGTCAAAAAAGTAAATTATTTATTATTTTTTTTTAACCGTCTTAAAGAATATTTTTAATTGCTACAACTACTACTTCTTATAGCTAAATTTATACACACTTTTTTAATGGCGTAATTTGACTGCTCTTTACTTTGAATTAGAGCAGAAAAGTTTTAGCAATTTCTGGTTTAAAATTTTGTAAGCTTTGCTATGCTACTTATAAGAAGTTTTTTCAACTTGACGCTACTTTAAGCAAGCACTTAAGAACAACACTCACTAATTCAATCAGCTGTTGAGTTATGGAGCTCATAATATTTGCAAAACTTAAAGTGCAGCCCAACACAAACACACAGATACATAACTCACATATACCATGATATCTACTACTTAACTTTCTCTCTAAAGTTCTTTTTTTTTTTTTAGCAATTATTGAAAAGTTTTTCATACTCATTTTTTTTTTAGTTTATTTTTATTTTGTTGCGTCAAGTTGGGGGGAAGCACTAAGTAAACGTACGGCATGATGTTTATGCATATATAATACATAAAATGCAAGCTGATTCCGCAGTCAAGAGGCAGAAGTTGGCTAAAAGCGCACAAAAGTATGCAACAAAGTTGTGAAAAGTGCGAGACAAGCAGCATCAGCCACTACTTCAAAGCGCTGCCATAGAAAATGTTGCAAGCAAAATGTAATGGGTTAAAGACTGCTAGCAACGGATGCAGACACGCCTCTGGCGATTCGGAAAGAGAAAAAAATCCGTAGAGGGGTGATCACACGGCAAAACTTTGAGACACTCGAGACAAGGTAGAGCAGCCGGAACGTGCGGCAACGAATTGGCAGGCAACGAAAAAATAATCAACCGGGAAGGATGTGCGGTAATGCTGCACGGCGACATTTTGCTGCCAATGTAACAAGCTGCAGGTTAAGTTTTTCACGCCAAAAACAACAACAACACGGACTCAATGTCTGAACTTTTGAAGTTATGCGCTTAAAGCTTAGAAGGAATGAAAAAGGCAGCTGATGCAGGAGACGTACTGAAAGTGGGGCGTGACTATTTCGGATACGATTTTTTTTTTTTGTAAACTGTGTCATCGAATGGGATACACTTTTTGGTAACTTTGTAGCTATATAAAATAGTTTACAAGTTGCAGGAGGTTAATCTCCCTAGTTTTCCAAATTAAAAATTAAGTAGGAATTTTTAGTTTACATCTCAGTTTTATCGAGTACGCTCGTTATGTGGAGTACGTTATAAAATTTGTTGAATTCTTGAATGCTAAATTGAATTATTTTTTTTAGCGTGCTTCTTTAGAATATCAATTAAACATTAAAGAGTTCGGAATTTTCTTAAACAAAATTTTTTTTTTTCGTATTATTTATTAAATAAACATTTGATACTATACTTTTAATTGTGTAGAAATTGCTTTAAAATAAAATTAATAAATATTTAATAAAAGGACTATTTACTTAAAAAAATAAATACAAAGTTATTTTTGAAAAAATTTGTATTTCTTCGAAAATTATATAAAGTTTATTTCTTACTAAATTATAAATAATTTTATTTTTTTTTACAAAATTAATAGGGAAATTTTCTTAAATCTTTTGAAATACTTTTTTAAAAAGAAATATTAATTTTGCCATTTTAATTAAAAAATTGTTTACATATATTTTTCTTTCTAAACATAATTTTTTAAATTATTTAGTAAATATATATTTGATTCTATAACATTATATTTTGTAGGATCTGCTTTAAAATTAATAATGAATTGATTAAATATTTTATGAAAAGACCATTCACTTAAAAAAATTTATCCTAACTATTTTTTCATTTCTTAAAAAATATTACAGAAAAATATATATTATATTATTTCTAACAGTTATAAACACATTTTTTCTTAAAAAAGAATTTAAAAAATTTGTATTTCCTACAAATCTATTTATAAAAAGTTATTGTTGCCTACAAAGCAATTAATAATTATAATTTTGTAACATTAATTTACTTTTCTAAAATTTTTTTACATTTTACATACAATTAAAAGTTAAAATAAATTAATTTTAATTTTCTGAAATAATTTTGTAATAAACTATTTTAAAATTTTTTTATAAAAATAAATATGACGTTATCCTTTTTTTTCACTTGTTGCATTCTGTGTCTGGTTAGTGGTTAAACTTTTTCATGCTTCAAAGTTAGTAACTTGAAAGCTTCTAAAAAAATTATCATACCTCTGATCTAATCACCCTTTGGAATAACTTCCTTCCTTGTCCCTATTTTCATATATTTAGCAAACTTACTATACCCTTTTTACGCCATTTTTTCTGTGTATGCAATCCCATTCCCTCTATATGTGTTGGTATTTCAGGTTTAGTTTTTATGGGCCTGCCCTGTCAACTTATTTGATTTAGCTAGCGAGTGCTGCCAGCTTGCAAAAATAATCAACATACAAAATGTGTATGGCAATTTCTCATGCACCAATCAGTGCCTCATTATATGCAACTTGGCTTGCACACATACACTCACCCACACATACATACAAACACAGCTCAATGGCTGCCACTTGAGGCCACTTGACTGCTGCACAAGTATATCAGCTTCCGGTGCCTAACATGCTGACGTGTTTCCGGCAGACACGCAAAAGCTCAGCAGTATATATAGAGTATGCCATTCTAGTATTTTATATAGGAATTTTTTTTCCACCTTTTTGTGTTGTGATTAATGCTTTCACCTTTCTTTATACCCTTTAAATAATAATGTTTTAAGTTTTGTGTAGAAGCTTAAAGTATGTGAAGGAAGTTGAGAACAGCGATGTTATAAATATTTCGGAAGGAATGCAGTTTACTAGTTCAGTAAGTGAAAATAAAATGGAGTCTTTCAGCTAGGAATGGATTATTTAGTTGCTAGTCTTCAGAATAAGTTTTAGTCAGCTTAAATGAAAAAACTTATAAAAATTATGCGTATTTTTTGAGATCTAAAAATTCAGAATATTTTTTTTAAAAGTCAACGCATAAATATGGTCTAAAATATAAAAAATATTTTATCATTTCTAATTTCCTAAAATATTTTATGATTTTTAATTTCCTTAAAATTTTTAAATTTTTTTGTCAATATTTTACATTTTTCTGAAAATACTTGCAAAGGAAAATCATACTTTACAGACAATTTTTAGTGCACATAATTTAGTCTGGATTCGTCGTATACCCAAACCAAGGATATCAATGTTTAGATATTTTACGTTGGTTGATTTTTGACTACCGCAGAAAATACATTTTTTTTTTACGGAAATACGGTAACACAAATCATTTTATGTTTTACTTTAAAAGTGTGCATAGGGTGTGTTTTTTTAAGATTTTTTTAGATATAAATGATAGATAGATGATAGATAGATGATAGATAGATGATAGATAGATGATAGATAGATGATAGATAGATGATAGATAGATGATAGATAGATGATAGATAGATGATAGATAGATGATAGATAGATGATAGATAGATGATAGATAGATGATAGATATATGATAGATAGATGATAGATAGATGATAGATAGATGATAGATAGATGATAGATAGATGATAGATAGATGATAGATAGATGATAGATAGATGATAGATAGATGATAGATAGATGATAGATAGATGATAGATAGATGATAGATAGATATGATAGATAGATATATGATAGATAGATATATGATAGATAGATATATGATAGATAGATATATGATAGATAGATATATGATAGATAGATATAATGATAGATAGATATATGATAGATAGATATATGATAGATAGATAGATGATAGATACATAGTCAAATAAAACAATATATTGAGTATGCTTTGAGTATATACGTAAGAGTATCGACTAGACTACAAATAAATGTCGAATACGCATACTTAAGGGACCTCGGCTCGGGTAGTTTTTCAGCTAGGACCATTTTTCTTTTGCTTTTACTAAATTTGGTTTGGACCGAATTTTTATTTGGTCAACTTCTTGCTTAAATGGTTCAAGCCTTGGCTTAAAAATAATTCGCTTGTATTAAGAAAAAGATAATCTTGAATAATTTCCATCGGAAGGGAAATTTTATTTTAACTGTGTTAAGAAACAAAATGTGAGTAGAATATTCTTAATTAAAAAACTTTTTATTTACTCTTTAATATTTTTAAATACCATTTCGCCAATTTTTAATCGAAAAATATTGACAAGCATTTTTTTTTTAATCAAGCCAGAAAAGAACAACTCAATCCGCATTTTTATGTAATCCTATGAAAGGCTTAAACCGAATAAAATTGTTCGTTTGTGTTTTTCATTTTCCAGAGTATTTCAGGATGTTCCGCATTTCAGAGTCCTTGCCAACTCCCTTTAATCTGATTTGTATTCCCTTGACTTTCATTAACTATTTAAAAATAAACAATCGAGTTAGTTTTTTTACATTTTTATATTAAGTTTTTGTTTAATTTCCAACTAATAATATTGGTTATTACGACTAAAAAAAATAACTGATTTTCTTTAATTTTTTAATTTAGATTTTAAATTTAATTTTCTATATAAAATATAACTTACTTTAAATTTTTTTCAATACACTTTAGTGCTTTTTTGTTGTGTTTGATTTTATATTAATTTTGCATAATTTAAAATATTAAATGGAACTACTTCATATGATAACTTTTCCGAATTTAGTTTTTTACTTTTTTTATTTATTAATTTTAATATTATTTTTGATAAATAAAAGAAAGGGTTTAGTAAAAAAAAAATAAATATATTACTTCTTTTTTATTTTTATTAAATATTATCTTTTCTTTTGAATCTTTTCAAAGAAATTTTTATTTTTTTTCATATTTTATTTACAGTCTATCTTTATTAAACAATAATTAAATTTACTAAAAAAAAATACAAGGATAATTGCAACAATGAAAACTAAAATCAATTGCTTCTCAAAAAATCACCCTATAGTTTTTCGTAGAGTGTATCCCAGCGGCGACTCTGCAAACTTACTTTGACGTTTTCCTTTTTTTATAATCCATTTTCCGCGCACAACTTCGTTAGTGTTGCAACAAGAAAAAGTTTTCCACACCGTGTAGCATAATTTTCAGCGCAACTGTGCAACTGCCACATCAAGTTTTTATATAGTAAGGAATGTGTGTGTGTTGGTATGTGTGTGTGTGTGCTCATTTTAGCTACTTTAAGAATATGCACGAAAAAAAAGTAGTGAAGCGTTCTTGCATTAAATTGGCATTCATCTTGTGACTGGGCCAGGAGGGACTTAGCGTCTTACCAGCTTTTACCGCCACACTGCCTTCCTTGTCTTAACTGACTAGCGGCTGTCAACGGTGCGCATGAGTTATGGCCAGAAGCAAAGTGATCTGACACACCCATACATACACTTAAATTTTGGCCATATATGGCGCTTGTCTATCGGCACTTTGTGCACAAACAACTTTGGGCTAATTATCATTGCACCTAATTACTTTTGCCGACTTTTTATATGATATTACATCTATATGGGGCTCTGGCCGTAGTAATTAATTCGAGTGGCAGCAACTTGTAGCTTGAAGATTTATTAGCAACAACAACAGCTCAATATATCAACTTCACGCCCTGCTAAGTACAATCCAAAGTCATCATGTTGATTTTGCGCTTGACTTAATTCAGCCCTGGTTGGAAAAAAGTCGGCAAGTTTTTATGCGCCAGACACAGTTGCTGAAATTAGTATTTGTTCGTATAATTATGTAACTTTATTCGGCGAGGAAAAATAAGTTTAAAAAAAGAACTGTTGCGCTTGGCAGCACTTCAAATTTGATAGGAAAACTTTTGCATGGAATTTTGTACGTCTTCATATTGAAAGTGACAAGGTAAAAATTTAGTTTGGTCTTTAGATTTTTTTTTAAGATAAAAATATTTTTATGACTTCTTACTTATATTGTGACTAATTGTAATGTGTTTTTTTTTTCTTTTAATTGCAGGTAAGGAACTACGAGATTTAAACTGAACCATTGGAGTACATTTTCGGGCTCTTTTTAAGTCCATAAATATTGAAATCCGTATGTATTAACAAGATTTAGTTAAAATATTCAATTCTTGTGCTTTCATAAATTGGTATTGAAAATCTGGCTCTACCTGAGGCCCGGAAAACAAGAATTTTTCCTAAAAATCGCAAGAAAATCGCCAAACCCGATCAGCTGTTTTTGGTGATAGCGCCATCTATGGTGAGTAAAAAAAAACAAAAATCAACCAATACTGGACTGCATTCCACCTCCAAGAACGTTTTGGGACCAAACGTTTGTGAGCGTTTTATTATAGGAAGTTTTGTTTTATTAGCGTCTCTGCGTCTATCCCTTTAAAAACGAAAATCTGTTGCTCTGCTGCGCAATATTCAAATAAAAATTCCATTTTATTTAATGAAAATAAATTTTTTTTTGCGAAAACCCACTTATCCACCGGCAGATTCGAATTGCAAGCTTTGAATAGCTGCATTATTTTGTCCGACTCTTCTGGGGCAGTAGGTATCCGCACTCTAGCCCTGGGCCTGGAGGGAATATCCTTTTTATCCACCACTACCAGTTTCGCTCCAGGGTAGACCTCACCGACTCTTGCGATTGCGTCCTTGTACACACTCCCGACACCGATCTCTCATCGTCACATGCTACGACCTTAATCTGTCCTTGGTACCACCCCCCCTCTATAAACAATGGCGGTGGACCTGGATTGCTGTCGATTACGTTCATAGCAACACCGGAAAGGGCCCGCTGTACCCATTTCCATTGGGCCTTAGGGATTCTTCCCTCTGGGTCATTTTGGTCTAGCACGCTGCAACCAGGTCTTTCGCCTTCTTCTCCTCTGGTTCTGCACTCGCTTCAGTAGGCTACAGGCAATGCGCTTTTCGGTATTTACTGCTTTCGCTGGGTCTGGTAATTTGATGGATGGCTATTTTGCGAGCGCGATCATTGCCAACAGCATCCTCCTTGACAGTACCTTTCCCATCACGCTGGATGGTCGCATTACGAATACCAATGGCGCTACTGGTTCCGGTTGCCTCAGGGGTTGCTGTTCCATTAGACACCGTCTGCGCCGTTTGCCCAATGGGAGCACTGGGCACTCACATAAATAATGATAAACTGTCTCTTCTGTGTTCTCCAGGTCACAGCTTCGGCATCTGACGTTGTAGGGCCAGCCTATTTTCTTTGCATGGTCTCCTAACGGCCAATGTCCTGTTATTGTCGATGCTATTCTGAAGATCATTGTTCTTGGCTTGCTTAGCAGTTCGGCCGTTCTACGCTTGTCGTATCGCGGCCAAATTTCCTTTGCAACCTTGCAAGTGCCAATATTTTTCCATCTGGTTTCAGCCTTGTTCTGAGCTCGCAGAAGAAGTTCTCTCTTGATAGCGCTGAGGGGGTATTTGACAGCTACCTCCGCTGCTTCGCCACCTAATGCTCCTTTTCTCGCAAGTTCATCAGCTTTTTCATTCCCGTATACGTTCCTATGTCCGGGAACCCATACGAGTGCGATGTTTATTCTGCTTGCAAGGGTATTGAGATCTTCTTTGCATTGCCTGATGATTTCTGAGTTCACGGTTGACGATTTGATCGCCAGCAAAGCTGCTTGACTTTCGGAGAATATACACACCTCCGCCAACTGACTCGGATGATTATTCCCCCAGCCAGGCTGATCTACGGCACGGGTCGCATGACACCTTGATCAAGCCCCTTACATACTCACCACCATAATAAAAACTTATCCTAAATAAACAAATAAAAAAGCTAGAAACTTCCAAATAGCATTAAAAAATTTTATTTATATTGCAAAATAGAACTTTAATTTGGCATGAATATATTTTAAGACTATCAAAAAATAATTAAAAAACTATTTGAGTATAACAAAAACAAATTATTCGGTTTCAAACCACATGAAAAATTCGGTTTGGTGAAATTAAGAGCACCAAATAAAAACTTAATAAAATAAATAAAATGTTCGCGTTCGTTTTTCGGAGCATGGATTATTATTTTTTTTTAAGTACAGCTGCTTCATTTATTTTTTAGCTTCAATGCAAGTTAAGTCCCTTTTGTAAAGACAAACTTAGCTCATTAGTTGGAAAGGAATCAGAAAACTAAAAAAAAATTTGTGATGCCTTTACTGAAGTCTCAGTAACAAGAAGAGAAATTGTTTAAATTTTATTTTTTTTATCCAGTTTTTAAGCTTTCGTCTGTTTTTTGCTTGCGCTTTGTTTTCTGCATTTTTGCTTTTCTCAGCTGCAAATCAAAAATCAAATTGAATCCAATGCCAGACTGCCTTGTGCAGAAATAACTTAAATTATAATTCGTTTAAGCAAATCGTTCAAATCGTTGTTTGCGGAATATTTCATTAGTTGGAATCCAAAGTTGAATATCTCATCAACTGCGCTTTAAGCACTCTCACTTGACTTTATTGTCCATGAGATGACCAACAGTGCACGAACCATTTACTCTTGGCTTCGTCGTCGTCCTCGTCATCGTCCATTTCAAACAAATCCTGACTAATTGCATGTCACCGCAAATATTTAATTCAAAACTTTTGGCAAAGTGTAAAAAAAAAACGAGGAAGTCTAGTAAAAAAAAACTTTACCCCGGGTATGTGCTGTAATTAAAAGTTTTATGGCAACTCCATAAACTCTCTAGAGTATTTTTTTTATTTAAAAATAAAATAAATTAAATAAATGCTTAGGAAAGGATTTTAAACTGCATGATGAGGCATGAGGCAAGAGGCAAGCTTAAAAAAATGAATAACTCCAAGTAAATATTTGTTTGGACTGGCAAGGAATGAGAAGAATCTGCATAATGCTGCTGATGACTATGATAAACCTTATGCCAAATGACGACAGCAAACATGTGTCGTCTCAATGTGTTGGTGCGGGACACTAGCGTACGTGTGTGTGTATGTTTATCCCGCTCCCTCTCTTCTCTCCCTCTCTCCGCTCTGTTTGTGTTTGTTTTTCTAGGCATGTCCTTGGGGAGGGCTGCCACATCGTGCACGGCATGCTCGACAACGTTGCTCCTGTTGTCGTCGTGGGTTGTGCAATTAATTAAACCAACGCAGAAGGGCAAGCATGTTTTCCTTACTGGAGGTGGCGACGGCGGCGACGGCGTCGGGTTGAGTTGTTCCATCATCATCAACGCCATGGCCACCAACGTCGTTTTGGCGGCTGCATAAATTATCAAAAGCTCAAAACCATTAAATATGCATGCGGATCTCTCGAACCGCTTAAAGTCACACACAACTTTTTTTTGCGTGTCTGTGTGGGTGTGTTATTTTTTTATTTTTAAACACATGTTTAATTAACAAGACAATCAAAAATACAGACATGGGATAATTTTTGAAAACTTTGAAAGCAATCGGTGGGTTTCTAGGCGAATAAGCCAAGTAAGTCTGATTTTTTAGGGCTTCCAATTTTTCTAAAATTTTTGACACTTATTTTTTGTTGCAATGGATGTCCAAGCTCGTGGGGTTGCCACCTCCAAATCCATCGTGCATGCTGCCGAAGCAGATGGATTAGCCGCAGGCACACGGGTACCACTTGGAGAATAAATATTTCTCGGGTTTACTCTCACGTTTATAAAAAAATATGTGAGGGAGCAGGGTTCTGTCAGTAGTTATAAGCTCAAAGTCAGTCCGGACAACTCTCTACTCGCAGTAACAGGTCACTTTTAAATAAGCAGCCCCTAACCTGGAGAGCAAACACCTTTTGCAGCCGCTTATACTGAGTACAGACGCTACGTTGTGGTTCGCCACATGATCGTGAAGCCATGATTCGCCTTCTCACAATTAGCTAGCCCCTAGAACGGTTGTTCAGAGGGTTACCAAGAGGATACTTGACTGAGAGTCGGAAGTTTGTGAGCTGCTTGAACCGTTCAGCAAAAGAATCATTTCTGGCCATTCCCAAGAGAATGGCGATAAGAAATTTTCCGCATTAGCATGCACTTCTGCGAACGGCTTCATCCAACGGCGGTGGTGAGGCCATACCCTTCGTAAACAGCCACGAAGAACTCTGCAAGGAGTAGTTGAAGATAGTGGAAAGACCTGGGGTGAACTAAAAGCTCTAGTTCACAACAAAGATCAATGAAAAAGATTCAAGATGGCCCCCATGCTCCACTAGGAGTGACAGGACATAAGAAGAAGAATGGATGTCCAAACTCTCCATGGTATTTTCTCGATGATTTCAGCCTTGAATACTCAAGGCAAAGTTGAAATAGTAAAAAATACAGATAGGGACTAATCTGGGGATTCCATTGCGTATAAGCTATTATTAGCTAGTCAGAATCTTTCAAACAGCAAACTACGGCCGAAATCTCAGTTTTAAGAGAAAATTATAGATTAATATACATTGTGATAAAAACGGATATTTCGGAAAATTGTTTTCATCGGTATTCGTAGTGTGGTGCATCATAAATACGTTCCAGAGGGACAAACGGTCAATAAAGGAGTATTATGTGACTTTTTTGAGTCGTTTGCGTGAGCGGGTCCGTCGTAATCGGCCGGGATTGAGTGCAGACAATTCGTGGATTGTTCACTTCGATAACGCGCAATCTCATCGAGCCACGATTGTGAACGCATATAAGGCAAAACACTCGATAAATATCATCGCTTAGGCACCGTACAGTCCAGATGTGGCCCCGTGTGGCTTATTTGCCATAATGTATATTCAAAATATCTTTGTGAAACTTGCAAGTTATATAAGTTACCATGATACAGATGGGGACCCAGGATTAGGTCTTTGGAAACTGTCAACCCATTTTTACAACTGTTAGGAGGTTCGCACCTAAAAATCCCTTTTTCTATCTGTCACTGCCATGATATTTAATTTATATTTGGAAACAGGAAACAATAAAGTCTGAAATCTATAATCTTTAAATGCTATAACATTCAAACTGGACTGTTTAGAGTCAGAAGAATCTAAATTCGCGATCACTTTAACTCCAAAAAATTTTATCCTCTCAACTTTCAGCGGCCATAATACGAACTTAAGCGAAAATAATCGAAGTCAAGATCACTACAAATCGGACCAAATTTTTTGTTTCAACTTTAAATGGCTGTAATTTCCAAATTAGTGCAAAAATAAGTCAAACTTGTGACCTATTTAACTTCGAAAAATTTTTCGTCTCAACTTTCAATGGCCATAACTTCTAAATCAAAAAATAATCGAAATAAAAGTCACTACAAATGGGACAAAATATTTTGTCTCCATTTTAAATGGCCATACCTTTGCCATTTTAAGATTATCTTTTGATATACCATATCTTAAGGATGATTGGTCGTGACCTTGGTAAAAGCCATGTATAGTATTTTAATAATTAGTTCGACTTGCTGAATGCGAATTCGCTAACAGAATACTCCAAAGGGTTAGCCTTTTGCCCGGCGTTACTTTTTTACATCCTTGGAGTCGCTGAATGCTAATCCATGTCCGAAAAATTCCGGCGCGGGTGTCTGTAAAATTTTTGACCTTTTTATTATAAAATATCTAAAATAATAATATAATAATATTTAAAAAAAAAACCTATTTTGAATAAGTGGCAGACTCGAAATTAATTTTAGACCATAGTTCCTTGGGCAAAGTTGCTTTGAATGTCCCAAAGAATCAAAATCGCCGTAAGACTTTATACCGAAAAAAATTGGCCCACCCTAATGTTTATATAGTTTTTTTTTGTTTTCTCATCAAGTACACCTGATAGTCATTAAAATATTTTCCATGTTTTTTATTTTTCATATTTGTTTTTTTTTTTTTTTTTGATAAATGTTTCTGATAAACTTTATTGGACTTTTCTTTGAAAATTGTTTACTTGCAATTTGCTATCTATGATGTATAAATAATTTTTATTTCCTTCATTTCCAACAAATGGAATCCCAGTTGCAACTGTACATCCTTGGAGAATGGCAATTAAAAAACAGAAAAAATAAATAAAGCAAAAAATCTCAGCTAAATCTATGCCAAAAATTCCCTCCGTGTTGGCTTTAATTGCCAAGTTGTCTGTCCATTCCATACCAAAATGCTTGATGTGCTCTTTCTCTGCATTTGCTTGTTGCCCATTTTTGTCGATTTGCTTTTGTCCTCTTTACTATTCCTATTCCTACCTACTCTGGGTTTTCGCTTGTTGGATAGCAACGGCATTTAAAATATGCACGGCATTTGACATTTTAATCAAGCATGGCGGCGGCCAGCAACAAATATCAAGCAAAAGTGCAAGGAGCAAATGGTTAGAGTGAGAACGTGACAGATAAAGAAGAAGGAAAAGAAAGAAATAAAAAGCAAAAAATGGAAGCAAACTTGAAAAACTTGCGGAAATTTCTTAATGAATACAAATGCGCTTGGCTTGGTTTTTGGTGCCAAGACCGGGCCGGAAACGGCGCACAGCTGTTGCGCCATAGTAACAAGAATGGCTGCCAAGCGCCGGAAATCGATGCGGTCAACGGGGAAAATTGGAGTTTGGAGTTGATCCCTTGCAATTTCGTTTATGTTAATTTTTTTTAATGCAATTTTTATGTTTTGCATATAAATTAATTTTGGTGATGAAAATGCGGCATGGTCCATAGGGAGTTAAAATTCAGTTGGGAGGGTTAATCCGATACCCCTTTGAACATTGAGTAAAACATTTATTAATTAATGGGGGGCTCTCTCAGAGTTCCCTGGCTTAAGCCCGAATCGTCCAGCGACAAAATTCCATGCCGACATGCCGCGTTTGCTAACAGTCGACCAAAAATTAATTCGAAAAAACATTTCTACCGCCAATTTGACTTTGTAAAAGCGTAATCCAAGCGAATTTTTGCGTCGATTCATAACCGTTAACGAAACTTGGGTCCACCACTACACTTCTGAAACCAAAGAACAGTCTAAACAGTGGATTGGACCAGGGGAACCAACTCCAAAGAAGGCAAAAACAATTTTTTCAGCGAACAAGGTTATGGCTACTGTTTTTTGGGATGCAAGAGGTATTATATACATTGATTACCTTGAAAAGGGTAAAACTGTTCAATACTACGCAGACTTATTGCAACGTTTGAGCCACGAGGTGAAAATTAAACGACCTCATCTGGCGAAGAAATGAATCTTGTTTCATCACGATAACGCACCAGCGCACAAGTCAATCGTTGCGATGGCTAAAATCAACGATCTGAAGTTTGAATTGATGCCGCACCCTCCCTACTCTCCAGACCTAGCCCCGAGTGACTATTATCTGTTTCCTAACGTCAAAAAATGGCTTGGCGGTAAGAGATTTGCGGACAATGAAGAAGTAATCGAAGCTGTAAATGGGTATTTTGAGGAACTTGACGAATCAGTCTATAGATATGGCATTACTAGACTAGAACACCGCTATGAGAAATGTATCAGCCTTGGAGGAGATTATGTTAAGAAATACAAAAAAAAAATTCTTAAAAACTTTGTTTTTCTTGGTCAGGCCGGAAACTTATCAATCCACCCTCGTAGTCGCGGCGAATATTCAGAATACACACAAAAAGAGTAGCAAAAAATTCGCCTTTTTTTTAAAGCAAAGGAGACAAATTTTTCTTTTGTTCTACTTTCTATTCCAAGTGTGCTTTTAGCTAAGCGTCAATAGGAAATATATCATATCATATCATATTTCAAACAAGTATATAACTTACAAAAAATAGTAATATATATTCCTTAAAATGTCGCAAACAAGTATCAACTTTATTGAGTTGAGCCAGCGTGTTAATCCGACGCTCTGCCGCGACGCAGCCATAAGTGCCGCTTTGGGAGACTTGTCCCTTAAAGCTTCCAAGGTTAAGGTTGTTAAGGACGAAGAAGACAAGTGGAATAAATATCTGCGCCGAGACTTTAATCAACCTGAAGTAGCAACGGTCAAAGAAAATATAAATGAAGTACCAAAAATAGAAAAAACCATAACTACTATAAAAGTGCCAAAGAAGAAAAATGAAAATGAATCTAATAATGGAAATAAAAGGCTATCCGGGAGGAAAATGCTTTTGCAAAGCTTTCTAGACAAAGAGTCAGAGTTTTGGCAGATCGACGAATTCTATGTAGAGAACATACTCACAAGGAAAGTAAAGGAAGCCGCAGACAGACAACGCAAAAGAGCTGAATATCAGTGGAAAATTACTTTAGGAGCTGTTATGAAAATGACTTATAATGATATGACTGAAGAAATGGGCAGATCAGCTTTAATGTATCTGCTGTTAGATCTCAAATGTAGGCTGAAAATCATATATAATATGTTTCCTGGCGATATCACTGAGATGCCGCAGCTAATGTTTGGCTGGTCCATAGAAGATGTATTTCGTCGTTTAAAAAATCCCTTTTCAGCTTATAATAAACTTATATCTCATGAGTCACATGTGGATTATCAGGATCTTTCCAAGTTTCGCGTAGATTTACAGGAACTGATGAAGCTGGTAGAACTAATGTATGAAGATATTGCAGTAGATCGCGATGTAGCTGAGTACTCCAAAGTGGATGTGGCCAATTCCTTATTAAATGTACGCGAAATGGCAGAAGCTCCGCAGCAGGCTTTACACAAACAGCTTAATAAATTGGTCGAATCACTCTATCATAAAAAAAGAAGCAGTCTAGTAGACGCCTTGCGTGGTCAGGTCGAGGAGCTGGCTGCACAAGTGGAGATAAAGATGCCTATTCAGAATCGTTATCGTATAAACATGATGCAAAATCATTTGGAACAAATAGACCTTAAAACCACACTAGAGATTGAGAAACATCAAGCTGAAATAGAGCATATTAAAAAGTTGATGGTGGAAGACCAACACATAAGTTACTCCGTCGAACTGCAATATAAAATTCTTATTAATCAATATATACAGGAACAGGAGCGTTGGGAAATAAAAATGGAACATGATGTTTATGTGGCTGAAGGTGAATTGCAAGGAGTTGAAAATGATTTGGTAAACGCTGAAACTGATATGCAGTTCTATCATGATGAGGTTGCTATGTTTGAGGAGAAAATTCAAGAAGCACTGGATAAAATAGCTGCAGACCAGGCTGAGCAAGAAAGGCAAGAGCTTGAGTTGCAGAAACAGGCAGAGTTGGCAGAAGAAGAAAAAAAACGGAAGAAAGCTCTAAGGATGAAGGCCCTAAAAAATAAACGCAAAAAGATATAAAAAAAATTAGCAAAGTTAAGCAGAGAATACGTCTTTCTAAAAACGAAAGCTTCTTCAGATTTTATGCTAATGGTTTAAATAATTGTTAATTTTATTTATATTTTATTCAATTGTTAATTAATTAAAGTGGCCAACGATGTAGGGACAATCACCAAAAAAAGACGTACTATAGGATATTCAATGTAAGAATTAATATTCTTAATGCTTCGACTAAGAGTATTTTATTCTAATTTAAGGAATAAAGCGGTTATTTTATCATTGTATTTATTATTTTATTTTGTTAAATTCCGAGGCAAATTCAGAAGTCGTACTTAAAGGATACTCTTAGTGAGAATTATTCATCTTAATCCTCTGAATGTTGAGTATGCAACTTGGGAAGCTACAAAAGACCAACAATGTAAATCCTTACAAGAGGACAATCACTACCTATCGTACTAGAGGCTATTTATTGTATTGGCAACTTTGAGAGCTACAAGTGAAAAAGCTCCCACTAGAGGGCAATCGCCACCAACCATACTAAAGGCTGCTCATTGTAAGAATTTTTTACGGAATATAGAATATATTTATGTTATTAAAATTAGTTGGAAACTAGGGAATTGAGGTCAAATTGTCAGCTGCTGCCCTTCATACCTTTTTAAAGAAATTTTTTTCAACACTATTTCTACCACGAGGTTTTAAAAGATGCCCTATAAATTTAAGCCTAATATTATTCGCTTAGTTGAATCATTTATAAAAATAAAACCATATGTTTCTTTAATTCGAAGTTAAAAATTTTAATAAATGATTAAACTAAGTAAATAATATTAAGCTAAAATTTAAAAGTAACAAATAATTTGAAAATATTGGATTCTTCTTCTTATGTGGCCATAACAGCCCGATTACCGGGTTACGGCCTGCTTTAAAACGTCTCTCCAGGCGCCTCTGCATTGCGCGCGGCTTCTCCAGTTAGTCACACCGAGCGAAGACAGGGCCCCTTCCACTTGGTCTTTCCAACGCAGACACGGTCGTCCTCTCCGCCGACGGCCGCTGACTACCGCATCGAACACACGTCTAGCTGGAGCATCCTCGTCCATCCTAACGACATGTCCGAGCCAGCGAAGCCGCTGGATGTTGATACGCTGAGCAACGTCCATGTCGTTAAAGAGCTCATACAGCTCCTGGTTGGTGCGGTAAGCTGTCCAAGGAAGAACAAATCAAGTGATGTTGAAAAAAGTTCGGAAAAGCTCGAACAAGCTCAATGCGATCAGCAAGTACACAAACCTTTGTTATCTTAGTTCTCATCTTTGACAATATATGGGGCGGCGAGCTAAAGTGTGTTAAGTCAGTAAAATGAGCTCTTTTCTCTGGGAGCTTCGATGAAAGCCTCATTACCAAAAGACGCCAAGTCCAATTGGCGTTTTATAAATTGCAGCTGGGATAAATTGGAGCTGCCACATAACCGTATCGAACGCAATATAAAAATTACTGAAACCAATACAAGGGAAAAACCTATTGTTGAGGTCCTAAGTTTCCAAGAGTAGTAAGAATAGGGGATACAAATAAAAATCCACCACCTCCTCGTTTTGTACCTCCTCCACCGCGTCCACCACGTCCACCGCCTTTACCTCACCCATCTCCTCCACATTTTGTTCCTATAACACCTTCACGATTAAGCCTCTATACCAAAATTTAACCTATTAGGTCTACAACTTTGCTCCCGCAAAGTTTTTAATTTTAAAAATTATATAAAAAAAATGGTATCTTATTTATGTTTCAAAGTATTGTCCGTCACTTTCCACTACTTTGGCCCATCTTTCAGGCAACAAACGAATCCCGCGTCGGAAAAATTCTTCATCCTTTGATAAGATCCAAGAATCGATCCATTCTTTCACTTTTTCAAAAGAATCGAAGCACTGGACGGCCAGGCCGTGTGCCATCGACCTAAATAAATGGTAATCAGATGGAGCAACATCTGAAGAGTATGGCGGGTGAGGTAGAATTTCCCATTTCAGTGTTTCGAGGTACGCCTTGACTACTTTCGCCACGTGAGGTCGAGCATTGTCGTGTTGCAAAATTACTTTTTCGTGTCTATCAGCGTATTGCGCCCGTTTTGCTTTTAATGCCCGACTCAAACGCATTAATTGCGTTCGATAAAGTGCACCAGTAATTTTTTCAGAAGGTTTTAGCAGCTCATAATAAATTACGCCAAGCTGATCCCACCAAATACACAACATGACCTTGGATCCGTGAATATTCTGTTGAGGTGTCGCCGTAGGAGTGTGGCCGGGCAATCCCCATGATGTGCGTCGCTTAGGGTTGTCGTAGTGCACCCATTTTTCGTCCCCAGTAACAATACGATGAAGAAATCCTTTTCGTTTTTGTCTTTCAAGCAGCTGTTCACAAGCAAATAAACGTCGCTCAACATCTCTTGGTTTCAACTGATACGGTACCCAGTATCCTTGCTTTTGGATCATTCCCAGCTGTTCCAGGCGTTTTGATACTGCTTGCTGAGTTACTCCCAATGATTTTGCTAGCTGTTCTTGAGTTTGGCACGAGTCTTCATTAAGTAAAGCCTCCAGTTCATCATCTTCAAAAGTTTTTCTCTGCCACAGCTATGCCGATCTTCAACAACAAAATCACCGCTTTTAATGCGCTGGAACCACTCGCGACATGTTCTTTCACTAATAGTATCATCACCATAAGTACTTGAAATAACCCGATGAGCCTCAGCCGCCGATTTTTTCATGTTGAAATGAAAAAGTAAAGTCTCCCGCAAATGACGTGAATTCGGTTTATAAGTTGACATATTTAATTAAGTGTAACTATATGACGCAAACAAAAATTAACTAATATCGATGTAAGGTTATATTTATCGATGTAGACCTAATATTATTACAATTGTTTTCTGAAGCAGTTGCAGCAATTTACTTAATTAGTCTTAAAGTTTCGCCCATAACCGGCCCAGTAACTCCAATAATTGCTAAATAACTTGCTTAGGTTTTAGCATCCTAAAAATAATCGTTCAAACTACTTTTCTATCTTATTAAACCTTAATTTATCTATATTGAATTGGGTTAGAGTTTCAGTTGCAAAAGTTGTGCCAAAAAAGTTGAACTTGTCTTCTTCTATAGCTAAACTTTTCAAAAAAAATAAATAAGTAAATAAACGAAAGCATGTTGAAAGGATTTGGTCTATGTTTCTCTATGTTTCTCTCCACACATGTCCAAGCCTTGAGCCAAAAAAAAGTATCTGAAAGTTGTTTAATTAATGCAAGCATTTGACATACACAACAAATTGAAATAAAATTCTAGCTCAAGTGCTTTTTGCTGTAGCAATTTTCATATCATTTCTAATAGTTTACGACCTCTAAACTGGAATAGAGTGGAAGGTGTAAATAATTAGGGTTGGGGAAAATACTAAAGGAAAATAAATGGCCATATGAAAAGCAATTTATTTAGGCCTATTGAGCCCCTCAGATGTTGTCCTTCTCAAACTTTTTGAATACTCTTAAAGTATCATAATATACTCTAGTTAGCTTATCTAGACAATCATAAGATTTTTTTATTAGTTGACTTTCATGACACTCTAAAACGCGGAACTTAAGTATTCTTAAGAGAGCTCGCATCTCTAATAAATTCATGCCACAGAGGAACTACATTTCAACCCCTTTGCGACTACGCTTCTGTATGCTATAATCATGAAATTCACAAAAATGGGTATATCTCACGAACCAATATACACAAATACATTACAATAGGCTTAAAACCTCCGTATTGACAACCTCTAACACACGCCAAAATCAAATTTGAAATTAATCGATGCGCTTCTGAGAACATTCGTAACACGTGAAATATAATTTTACTCTGTACCGTATGGTACCAAGGGTATATTAAGTTTGTGCAAGCCGAAAATGTATGTAACATATAAAAGGAGACGTCGGAGACACCCCAAAGTTACCTAAAATATGATCAGGGTGAATAGAGAAGTCGATATACCCATGTCCGTCTGTCCGTGTGAACGCCTAGATCTCAGAGATGGTAAGAGCTAGAGTTACCAAACTTTCACATTAGATCCCATATTATTCCATAGGAGGCAAGTTTATTTTATTTTTTTGATATCGGGGTTAAATTATATAGCTCCCATGGGGGTGTTTGAGACGACCTCGACAAAAAAAAAGCGTTTTAGATGAATAATTCATTTGTTTATGAAGATATCGTAACCAAATTTGGTATTCGAAAGTTTTTTATAGTTCCCAAACACTGTACCAAATTTGATCGAAATCGGTTGACTATATCATATAGCTCCCATAGGAATGATCGGTCAAAAAGTCAATTTTTGCTTAAAAATTCTTCTGTTTTTGGTTTTTTGTGAAGAAATCGGCTTTTATTACAAGCTAGTGGTACAGGGTATCCTAAAGTCGTCCGCGCCCGACTTTTCGTCCGCCATTTTTTTCTTTATTGCAAAATTCCGATTATTTATCGAGTTATCGATAACTGAATATCGGTTTTTTCATTTTTGGACTATTTTTTGATAAGCCATATCTTCTAAACGAATAAAGATATTGACGCGATTTTTTTTTAATATGACAGATAAAATATTAAATTTAAAAAAATAAATCGGAATTTTTTGCCCTACAATTATTTAGAACAATGAGAAATATTTAAAGGTACTGGTAAAATGTTATTTGCAAAAAACCGATTTTTGTGACCTTTGACCTTAAATATCTAGTGACAGGGTCATGATATTCAGTTTTATTTTTTAAATTGATCTTAAAATGTCAAAACCATTATTCATGTCAAGTTTGAACTAATTATCTTTTAATTCGGAATAGTTTTGCTTTTGTGTCATTTTTCGATGACTGTTTACTATGGCGAAAATGCGAGGTGCCATCACAAAAATAAGCAGAACTTCTACAGTTTTACGAGTTACACTCTTTTTATTTTTGCGTCTTTTTCAGCGAATTTCCACGCATAAAATGACATTCACAACTTTTTTCAAAAGTGGTAGATCACTTTTAAATTTTTAAATTTAAAATTAAAAATGATAAAAAATTAAAAAAAAAATTTATTTTAAAAATTCCGATTTATTTTTTTAAATTTAATATTTTATCTGTCATGTTAAAAAAAAATCGCGTCAATATCTTTATTCGTTTAGAAGATATGGCTTATCAAAAAATAGTCCAAAAATGAAAAAACCGATATTCAGTTATCGATAACTCGATAAATAATCGGAATTTTGCAATAAAATTGGGCGTGGTTTCTAATGGCTAGCAGCTCTACCAACTGTGTAAAAATCATCAAAATCGGAGAAGGTCACCAAAAAAGTGGCCCGCTTCACTTATTTTCGCCGATATATATAGATATCATCTTCGTGGGTTTTAAGCCTTGCTTTACGCATCGAAATCACGGTACATCCTTTCATCTCTGTAAACTTTTTTGGGCTTCTAAGCCGCCAGTTTCTTCGAATTAAAAAAGCAAATCCACACTTACCAAGAGGACGAAAATCAAAAGTTTTCCAACAACCTAAACAAAAATATGTTTGTGCAAAACACTTGTTGCTGGCGCCATCTATTGACAAACCTCGGCAACTTTGTGGCTAAGTTACGTTTAGTTAATTTTACACGGAAACGCGGTCGAACGGGATAAGGTTCTAAGCTACCTCTCCACAGATTTTTAGCCAAATCGTTTCATCCGTTCTTGAGTTATAAATAGTGTAACTAACACCACTTTCTTTTATATATAGTATATATATAATGGAAGTGCGTTTTTGACTTGAAATGTGTTTTATTTGTCTTATGGCCTTCGTTAAAATTAAATATGTTTATATAATATTGATATTATTATAGAAAGAAAAACGCAACAACTTACTTACGCCATCTAGCGACAAACGCTTTTAAAGGCCATTTTAACATTTCATCACTTTTTAATGCTCCCTCTAGCGACAAAAAATAAAGTATTAAGTACGGGCAAACTTATCAGTAAAATAAACGAAGGTCACAATAATAATACTAATATACTTAAATTATTATTTGCGAAGTGGCTTAGTTTTTTTGAAAACTATCAGGTAAATAATATAAACTTCCAAGTTAATTATATAATAATATTTTTTACCTAACCAATATAAAAATGTAAAAGTTTTAACTTGTTTACCTTCAAAAGATCATATTAGAAATTTGTCTCCTTTTATTTGGGTCACCTATTATCTTTATTGAATCACTTTTATTATGTATGGGTCTGCCTGAAATTGCATTTTTATTTTCATTTATTGCTCTTGTTTTCCTACAAAACTTCAATCTAAAGTGTCCACCAAAAATATGACCCACAAGGCCAGAATTGTAATTTCGTTGGCGCCACAAAACTTTGGACATAAACTTTTTATTTTCCATAGAGTACTTTGTCATAACCTTGACCATTTTGGCAATGCCAATGACTTTGACTTTCTCACTGCAGGCACTTGCACAATATCCACTCATTTGTACCAAAAAAAAGATAAATCCATCCTTGAAATTTATGCAAACGCTAAACTATTTTGTCGGTGAATATGTCATCGAACTCGAGAGGCACAACGAGCACTCTGCCAATGGCAAGTCGTTCAAAGGCTTATATAAAAAATGTGTAAAGTCAGGCAGGCGCCATAAAAGAAAACTATACTAAGATATTCATCGTAAAAACGCGTCTATAAAGCCATATAATAGTGTCTTGTAAAATGTAAGCTGTAAAAATATTTCAAGTGAGACCCTGAAAACGACATTGAGGCTACGACGTACTGTGTTTTTATCGTTTTCTTACTTGCTGCATAACAATGAATTGCATGAATGCGACAGGGTGTTTTTTTTTCTTTTTTTTAACTTTACACTTAAAAAGCCACCTTATAATGCATTTAAAGGTAGCTTTATTGATGCCTTGAACTGAAGCTGATATGCGGTCTTATGGCTGACTTAAAACTATTGGCATGTCCTGGCTAATTTGTATGCCTCTTGTGTCACATTGCGTATGAGTAATGTGCAACGGAAATGCTTCGTCTGTTTGCAATTTGATACGCAAATTTAATTACATTCGTGCACATTGTGTGCACTGAATCAGCAAGGAGTGCAAGGACTAACTGACACAATATATCTGACTAACTGACTGACTGCCTGGCATTGTTAATTTATAGATTAGAGCAATAATGGCTGCCAGTTGGACCAGTTAGTTGTAGCTGTTTCATGACTGATATGGCAGATATTGCATACATATATGCATTATGTGGCATGAATTTGCACTTACGCACAAACACACACGCCGCACACATACACGAGAATTGTGGCAAAGTTCAGTTGACGCCTGTGCCTATGCAACACTTTTGAGGGAACTCAACTACATAACAAGTTAGTTAGTGCACGTTGCGTATACGCAACGTCATTAACGTTGCGGCTCTGGCCACACTCTCACCACACATGACACGTAGCGTTGTAATGTTTTATGCACTTTACACAACGACACTGAGAGAAAATGTTGAGCGAGAGTGAGTGGACATTGAGTTAAATGCAAAGATTGAAATTGTGTCAAAGTTAAGAGCATAATGATGATTTATTTAAGATTACTTTAGTGATAAGTAATTTAGAAAGTATGACATTCATTCATGATAACCCGTTCTCGGGTAACGCCGACCTCAACAGCTCTCGCCATGCTTTACCCGAGCCTTCTCCAATTAGAAATGCCAAGGGAGGAAAGGTTCTTCTCCACTTGATCTTTCCATCGGAGTCGTGGTCGTCCCCTTCGGCTTCCTTCGTCGGCTTTCTCGTCGAATACCTTTTTCGCTGAAGCATCGTTATCCATACGTACGACATTTCCTCGAACAACATATGATCGGGAAAAACTCCTTCTTAGACATCAACCCGATATCTAGAGCCACTTTGCTCTTGATATGACAGATGTTGTTGTGAACACATGCAGCTGTGAGTTTATTCGCACATATCAACAACATCCAGTTCGAGCGAAGAACACATCCTTCGAACTGTGGTGTCGCATCACCAGCGAATTCGACTGTGACATCGATAATCGCCGGTTTGATCCGAGCCATTTGCTCGGAGGTGAGAGGTGCAGCGTTTATGATGAAACCCAGCTTAATGCCCTTGACTGCGCTGCTGTAGGGCATCTTTCTTGACTCGACATGAGTCTGTTTGGGTTTCTTTGTCGCCGTAATAGGTGACTTATCGTCAGATCGGCTTCTCTTGACCAGTGTCGCAGGGGGTGCCGATTTGACGGTAGCTAGAGCTTCTGCTCTGGAGAGTCCTTTGCAAAGAGCGGCCCTGAGGAGTCTCTTCTCGTGGGAACTCAGCTCACGAAGGAAGGCTCTGACTCCAGATTGAGGGTCTGGAGGGTGGCTCCGATAGCGGTGCAAGACGACTTCTGCGAGACTACAATCACATTGTCATCTCCGTCAGGGGGTGCCGATTTTGACGGTAGCTAGTGATTCTGCTCTGGAGAGTTCTTTGCGAAGGGCGGCCCTGAGGGAGCTCTTCTCGTGGGAACTCAGCCTTACCAAGGGAGCCTCTGTTCTCCAGATTGAGGGTCTGGAGGGTGGCTCCGATAGCGGTGCCTAACGACTTCTGCGAGACTACACTCACACTGTCATCTCTGTCAGCGACCAGGAGTTCATCTTTAGAGCTAGAAGCCGATTAGTTGGTTATTGGTTAAACCCGAGTTCCTTCTGTATGCCTAACAGCACTACTAGCCCCCCGGTCGCTGGTTGCGGCACATAAGCCATAGCTGTAAAAATAGAGGTCGTCGTGCAAACTTTTTTTTTTGGTGATGCTTTTAGAATGTCACCAAACTCATCCCAATTAATTGAAGTATCCATAAATATTTTGAATACTCGGGGCGGGAATGTCACCCGAGATGCCGTGGGAAATCAAGGAGTCAACTCAGGTTTAACTGGAGGTTGACAGGTATCCAGATTCCGCATACTAGCGACCGAGCATCCCCTCGATCATGCATCTATAGGCGTATGATGCTTTACCTTAGATTGGGATAATTTTATGAAAGAGTGTTCTTCTCTTTCCCCGACTTCAATTGGTCAGCATCCGTGCAAACTTCCTCTTGTGGTGATGCTTTTAGAGTGCCACCAAACTCATCCGAATTAATTGAAGTATCCATAAATATATTGAATAATCGGGGCGGGGATGTCGCCCACGGGAAGGCCTGAGATGCCGTGAGAAGTCAAGGAGTCGAGTCAGTTTTAACTGGAGGTTGACAGGTATCCAGAGTCCGCATACTTGTGACCGAGCACCCCCTCGATCATGCATCTATCGGCGTATGATGGGGTAATTTTTTTAAAGAGTGTTATTCTCTTCGCCCGACTTCAATTGGTCAGCATCCAAGGCAGAGACGTTACCGTGCCAAGGACCTGCTTCCAGCGGCCCTCATGGGGAGGGTATAGTCCAACGTTGATCCCCTTATAATACCTATTGGCTGACGGACATCGCTTGAATACGGGTATTTGTGATTTTCGTTGTATGTCTCGTGATGTGTCAATGATGGAAGATACGACTCTAAGAGCTTGAGTTTTTTTTTTTTTTTTATCAATTCTTAGGATAGCTTTCATCGAAGATTTTACTATTTTACATATTATTGTAGCCCTAAATATAGCATCTTTTTTTTCGCAGTTCGTTGAACTATAATTAGCCGCAATTTTGGATTTTTTTTTTTTTTTGCAGTGTATTTTACGTTTACTCACTACTTTCCAGATTTGTTTACTTACTTTTTGGCATGACCAATTTTTTGATAGTAATGTTTGTCATGCAGCGATAAATGTCGCGTTGCAGCCGCGGTTTCTTCCGCTCTTCTTCTTCTTCTGCTGCTGCTGGTTGCAACTTTTGTAGTTGCACATAAATCACATGGCGACGTGTGGCAGGTTTTGGCTGGTTGCCCGCTCGTTGCTTGACTTGTCACTTGGTGACATTTGCGGCCTGACACTTGACATTTGTCAGTGCATCCATATTTTTCTCTTTTCTCTCACTTGTCTTTTTTTCTCGCTTTATATGCTTCACACGCTTGTCCGTAATTCCGTTTTCTTTACTTTGGTGCCAGTTTTTTTTCGGCAGTTTTTTCTACTTATGGGCAGCACTTTGTTTTGCATACGTATGTGTGTGTTTGAGTGGGCGCCTGTTTGAGTGTGTGTGTGTGTATACGGGCTTGGATCCCTGTGTGTGTGTGTTTGTGTCGGCCATCATGACTGGCTGTAAACGGCATAACAGAGAATGACATCGTAGCATACAAAATATGAGCAGTCATCATCGGTTTGGACATGCACACAAAGCACAGCAGTTGTTGGTAGTAGTAATAGTAGTAGTGTCTACAGTGCTGGAGGGGAACAGGACGGAGTGGAACAGGACGATATGTTGGCTGGCTGGAGTTGGCGTGGATTTATGCATATGCGAATGCCAGGCTAAAAGGCAGCAAAGTGACATAAAGTGGCTGCAGATAAAGCGAGGTGTTTTCGCTTTACGATTATGATGAGCATAAGTTTCACCAACGTCATGTGTGAAAAGCGGAAATGAAGCAAGTTATCTTGAAGCGGGTGTCCTGGTTTTTGGTGGTTGTTTTGGTTTTTGGGTCATTTTCGTTTAGTTGAACATAAATTAATGGAAGCAATTTCACTTGAGAGTAACAAGGGAAAAGCATTTCAAATTAACGATCATTGTATCCCATGTAATTGATCCTTATTACACATAAAGTTCGTAATAATGACTGTGACGCAGTTCAATGACAACTACTGGGTAAAACTTATAATATCACTGTTTTATTTCCTCAAATTTGGTGAGATTATATTAATAACTTTTTTAATTAAAGGCAGTGGCAGATCCGCGGGAGATAGATCCTTACATTAATGAACACATGTAGCCTTAGGTTGCCTTATTGAGTCGCCTCGATTGTCTGTCTTCCTGTATGCCTGTCCATCTGTCAGCTCAAGTTTAGCTCAAGAGCTTTAGTTCCGATAATTATTTATTACCTCGAATTATTTATTTCTTTGGATTATTTATCTGGATATAAAGGTAGCTAAGTTGCTTGAGTCTTGGTTTCATCGACCAAGCTTAATTCCCAGTTGAGACAATTTTTTTATTTATTTATTTATTAATAGTGAGCCCGGCAGACGTTGTCCTGCCCAAACTTTTTGAATACACTTAAAGTGAATAATCATCATAAGATTCTCTAGTTAGCTTATCTGGAAGAAATATAAGATTTTTAGATTAGTTTGCAGCTTGATTCAAACTTGCATTCCATTATTAGTCGAATCTCGCGCTTCACGCGTCTATCTTAACCGAATTCGTTCACGTTCCTGTGCAGTACGATTAGATTGATATTTAATTTGATTCGTTGCATTTCTTCCAATTGACATACAGCATGCCATGATCGATTAGGAGATGGCATTCCCAAATTGCATCACTGGCTTACGTTTTGCTTGACGTACTTGAAACAAAATATCTTCTGATAAATAATCTTGATATTTTATCCACTATTCAGGTGTATTTGCTGGAAAACCTGTTGCCAAAATAATGCACCCAAAAACCACTATTCACAAAAATGGGTGTATCTCTCATACCAATACACACAAACACATCGAACCAATCTTAAATCCTCCGTATTGACAACGTCTAACACACTCAAAAATCAGATTTGAAATTCATCGACGCGTTCATGGGAACATCCGTAACACGTAAAACGTTTCTTTTATATATATAGATTTAATTAAAATTCTTATGTTTTTTTTTGCTTCTTTTCGGTACAGTCCCCAGCCTCATATTTTAAAAGGATATGGAAAAGACATTAAGCGTCTTTTTGCAAATCACAAATATTTTTAACTTCAAAAAAGATGAATCTTCCGAGTAAAATAGTTTCTTGGAATACCAAATTTGTTTACGATTTGTTTAATTACCTTTGTTTAATTTAAAATTGTTTTGACAAAACAAAGCTACAGAGAAAAAAAAATTCCATTCAAAACACTTGTTTTTAATAAGCTGAATTGGCTTTCTTATTTTATTCAAAAGCATTTTAAAACAAAAACCCTGTGACAATCAATTTTTTCAAGCTTAAAAAATCTGTTTAAAAAAAAATAATCAAAACCATTAAATTTAATTGCAATGCTAATTGTATTTTGATGGTTTTAATGTTGTGTACATTTTCTCTTGTTGTAATTAACATCGAAAGCCGTTCACAACATTTTATAAGCTAGGTAATATAAAAAACGTGTCAATAATTGAATTTAATGGCATACAAGGCGTATGTGTAATGCAGCAGAATAAAAAATAAAATGTGGCTTTATTTAATTGTAAATAAAATGCATGTCATTGGCCTGTGGCTAACCAAGCCAGAACTAATACAAATACCAATAATGGCTAAAATAACACACATAGATACAAATTGAACAGAGTCCAGGCATACAGACCATACATATAAAATTACAATTTCTTCAGTAGGCAATGTGTACCTTGGTGTGGAGACTTTTGTATCAAAGGGGGTCAATTGCCATCAATGCATTACAATGTCTACTGTCGGAGACCATGACGACGATAGATTTTATGCATGCTTGTGTCCCTTTTTCAGTGCACTGCGTATAATAAGGAACTTGAAAGTAATCGGCCAAGCAAAAACGGGAGCACTTAAAAAAAGACAATATTTTCCAACATAATCTTTTTGAAAAAGACACTTTAGTCAGCGGACCTTAATTCGAGAAGAATAAAGATACTTAATAAAACATATCATTTTATTATTTTTGTCCTTCTTTCTACTTTTTGAAGTTTAAGATTATTGAGTGTGAGGCACCAATATTAATATACTAAAGAGCTGACAAAACCAATAAATTTACCTATCGACAACTCACAATTGACCCCGCCGCATACTTTTTTGAAAGAAAATGTCAAATATATAGTAAACTGGTATAAAGTCATCCTAGTTTAAGGAATCGCCTTGTGAGTTATCTTTAGGTGTTAGTTCTGCAAGAGGAATAACCAGGTTAGCTCGAGTAGCCCAGAGACCTGGCGAAAAATAAATTAAAAATACGATAGGAGTGGGAAAACTAGTTTCTAAGATTGGGGTTTCAATTATCTTTCCATTGTATAAAAGGTATTTTAGAGCGTCTTTTTGAAAAACTAAATTCCTCATTTGTGAGCGAGTGATCAAAATAGCCAAGTGAGGGAATTATTATTATATTTATGAAGTCCTAAGAGAGATACACTTGGGAGATACTGAATATGCCGCATTGTCTGAGTTAAGTGCTCCTGTTCGAGGCGTCAGAGTCGGTGATCATCTTCAAGAACCATTT
Organism: Chymomyza amoena; assembly: GCA_037043745.1. NCBI lineage: Eukaryota > Metazoa > Arthropoda > Insecta > Diptera > Drosophilidae > Chymomyza > Chymomyza amoena. The sequence goes on along the minus strand of JBAMAX010004436.1, from coordinate 62,941 downwards.
CTTCTAAAAGTCTTATGTAGACATCATTGGTCGTTCCAAGAGAGATGTAACCGTAGCCTTTGCGGGCATTGGAGGAAAATCTGTCAGAATGATGATGATGATGGTCAAAGACACCCAGAAGATGCTAATGTTTCTTTATTAGACGAACGCGTCGAACATATAATCAGTTTGTAGTTAAAAGCTTTGCTCCAGATGCGTTCAAGGACTTCGTGTAACTTGGGACTTGCGTCACAATGGCTTTGTGATCATAAAGATCAAGCCGAGACTTACTCGATGCTCTTTGGAAGTAGACACCATTCTGGCAGAACGAAGTTACACTTTAGAAAGATCTCCTCCTAGTTGTCTTGTCTTTATGGCGCTGAGAAATGATTTTGTGTTTTTTGGAGTGTCTAAGAGGAAGCCTTTGTAAGATCTTCGTCCCTGTAAGCGGTGGTAACCGCCTTTTATGGAACCAAGAAGTGTATGGGACCTGCGACGATATTTACATGCTGGTAAACGTACAGTGGCTCTCCTGGCTGGTCATATTGTGCGTATGGACAAAGCAGCCCCTTTAAGTAAGCTTTTCTATTCGGTCTTGGTTGGAAGTACCAGTTAGGGAGCGAACCAGCTACCTTTTGGTATTATTTGAAGTGGAGAAATCAATTGCGAAGCAAAGTCGGCTGAAAGAACGCTTTACATCAGACCGTAACCTGATAAAAGCACGATTGGGCCATCACTATGCGATTAAAGAATGAATTTTTATGCTGCACTTCACAAAGTAATTGTAGAAGATTTTTCGACTATACAATTTTTTTTCACATAATTTCCAAAGTAGGAAAAATCTACGTGATATGTACCTAACCAATATCTCAAAATCCTGACTTGATGGACCAGTTCTGACCCCGTATTCTACGCAGAAAATGACTTCCGAAATGACACTTAGCTTTCCAACAACTGCCATGACTCCCGAATTAGTTATGAAATGAATTTGGGACAAGCGGCTATTAAGTCCATAGTTTCGATGACTTCGTGTATGAAGTCAGTGAATAATGGCCTCTTGTCTCTGGATGAGATGGCTTAGCAGTTTTCAATTCACCTCATATGAGTCCCAGGACATAGGGACTTTGAGAGAAATTATATTGCGGATGAACTGGCTAGATAAGGAACTACCAGCATCCTCCTTCAAGACAAGAAGGGGACACTGGTTGGTAGGAAACCACGCATCTAGGTTGAATACTCCGCACCATGACTTCTGTAGAAGCAGTGGCGATGAGGCGGAGCTGGAGACGGTGGAACACTTCTTCTGTCACTGCCAGACTTAGGTCCTTAAAGTCACACTTTCTAGACGATTTATCTCACCTCTCTGAACAGAGTCCAAAATGCCTTTTAAGGTTTATTCAGGCAGCCGGATGGCTTTCTCACCTTTTATAGGGGACCTCTCAAGTGTGGAAGAGTGGTGTAATAGCTCTCTCTACCGGTATCGCAACAGGCCTATCCTTGGCCTAAGTGAGTTGGGATGCCAGCCCTAACCTAAACTAATTTAATTTGGGACATGCACCTGTCACTTCTTGCAGTAAGTTCTTCTTCTGATATCTTCGACTTCCAGTGGAGCTTAGGACCTCAAGGCAATTAATGTGCAACAATATTTTTTGCTTAGAATCTATTTTATGATAGTGCTCCAATTTGATGTGTTAGATCCCAAATATAGAATCTCTACTCACCACAATCTAGTAGTATTAAGGCTTGTAAGTTTTCAAGTATTAAATGTGTATCTACATATCTTCAAGATACTTTACTCATCTCTAATGTAAGAAGCAATTGAGTCTTTTTGATTTCCTAGGCTGTAGGAAACACTTGCGATGGATATCTTTGTAGGACTTCATTCAAGGGGAAGCTGTAGCTAGGTAGAGCACTAGTGCTGTGGGCACGTCCTTCGTACTGAAGCTACACCATCTGTAATTGTGCATGTGCTGCAGCTGCACAAGTATCTACTACTATAAACCATATGTATTTTATTTGATTAGCTTGATTTAGTCGGCTGGAAGGGAAGACCGGAGTGACCGGTCCATGTGCTCCGGATTGCGGTGTACATTGCTGGACAGTAAATGGCGGCCACGGCAATGTGTCTCTATGTGTATGTGCTAGTGTATGTTGGTGTGCGTGTTGTGTGGTTTACCACACACACACAATGTCTGGTTATGGTAAATCCAAATTTGTTGGCATTTGTTTTTGTTATTCTAGCCATTTATGTGCGTTTATTGGCAGCTATTTATGCCACAGTGTTGCTATATATACTCTATGTATATATATGTTGGTACATAATAAATGCCTTGCAATATTTCGGATTTTTTTTTCTTCTCTCCATACCAACACAGGCCCACATAAAATAAACAAATTTGTGGCATGCAGCAGCGCCTGGCATATTTATAGGTAATTCTTTTTTATAGAGCCAAATATGCGTGCAATTAATCATGCCCCTGCGTCGCTCTCTGCTATGCTCCCCCAGTTATAGCTCTATTTGGTTCGTTTTTAAGTTGTGCACAGCATACTATATAGAGTAATCAATATTTTTCTAGGCATTTATTAGGAGCGAAGCATGACAGACATTTCTGGGTTTATGTGAAAATATTTGTGGCCTACCAGCTTGGGAAGTGCCAAGGAATTTTATTAGCTGCGGGCGTTCCACTTAAACTGTCGAATTGCCTTTTCACTTGTTACATTTATAAATTCGATGAACTCATCTAAATTTCATGAATTTATATTTACTGTTTGCAATCGTTAATAGCTTGAAGTAACTTTTTAGCAAGACTTAAAAGTAGATTTAAGGTATCAGGATTTTTAAAGCATGAAATTGCAAACTTTGTGAAAATTTTTATAAACTGATTTAAGGTATTTATGTGTGCTTGAGAAATTCTCTACTTGAAGTCAATAAATTAGGCTAAAATATGTTTTTTTTTTTTTTTTTAAATAACATTTGATGTTACTGTTGGCGCCATCTAGCTATCAATTAAAAAATCTTATCAGGACTGCTTGTCTTTAATGCTGTGCGAAATTTTTGGCGCTTTTTTATAAGTTAGCTTTGTCTTGAATCTTTTTCCGACTGGCCTTCAAGATACAATTACAATTTTAGTAAGTGTTATATACAGGATTTAAGGAATTTTGAGGCCGTCAGAAATTCTCCACTTGAAGTCAATAGATTAGGCGAAATAACTTACCACTTAATTTTTTTTTTATTAAAAGAGAAAAGATGATGTTACTGTTAGCGCCATCTGGCTGTGAATTAAAATAAGCGAACCAGAGAGCAAAAATGTTGCGTTAAAAATTTTTATTTTTATACCCTGTACTTAAAAGTACAAAGGGTATACTAGATTTGTGCAATGTATGTAACGTACAGAAGGAGGCGCGGTAGACCCCAAGTCCTTTATACCAAAATGCTTATCATAACCTCGGGTAGCGATTGAGCCATGTCCGTCCGTCCGTCCATCGAATGAACGCCTAGATCTCGAAGACTGGAAGAGCTAGAGACACCAAACTTTACCAGCTGGTGCGCATATTTCCTCAGAAGATGAAGTTTGTTCAATCCTATCAATATATTCACCCGTTCCTACCCAATAGATTTTTGGTTTTTGGCAACTCCGTTAAATATTTTCATCTGAAATTTAACAGAGTGATGTCCTATCTGAGTGTCAAAAATAAACAAAATCGAATTCAGAAAAAGTTCATCATCATCGTTTGGCGCTACAGCTCTTTGTGAGCTTTGGCCTACTGAACATAATGCCTCCAGGTTGCACGATTATTTGCTGATTCTTTCCAGTTTTTTATCTTAATCTTATCCATATTCTCCTTTAGTTCTTCCATCTATCATGATCTTGGTCTGCCTCTTGTTCTGGTGTTGTATGATTTTGCATCTAAGATTTTCTTTTGGGCTCTACAAGGATCCATTCGTGACACGTGGCCTAACCACCTTAGTCTTTGTGCTTTAATGAAACGTACAATGTTTTCTCCTCTTATAAGCTGATCTATTTCGTCGTTCCATCTAATTCGCCACTCTCCATTGTCATCAATAGCGCCCAAAATTTTTCTTAGAATTTTCCTTTCAAATACCATTAGCTTGGATTTGTTTTTTTTACTCAGCGTCCAGAAAAAGTTATAGTTTGAACAAATCCACATCTAAATTTTAGCGATGCGGACCCCCACCCCGCGCAAACGATTTACCGTTTTTTCTCCCACACCTCTCAACATATCAACTTGAAACTTATCCCATATACTTTAAATAGCTTTTTCGACGTAACTTTGGAGTTTCATTACAACCGTTAAAAATTTTCGGAACTTATAGGTATAAATTCGGATTTCACCAAAAAAAAAAAAATAAATTCTAATTGGAAAGTTCTTAGAAGGGTTACACAGAAAAAATTTTTCGAGAGAAAAGGTACAGGGTATTCCACTTTCGGGTACCGCCTCGGCTGTACCAAATTTTTTTTTATGAATTGGTTTGCTTTGTCTCGGTTCTTTTTTCGACTGGCCTTTAATTGTAAACTCTAAACTCTACTTATGTTATCAACATTCTAAAGCTTTATTTTATGGTTTTCATAATTATTTATATTTAAATTATAAACTAGAATAATCGCTAGTTGAACAATTTCAAGTTAGTTTGTACTAATGGATATTATATGATTTTATACCTATAATAAATAACTTTCAGGATATTTTTTTTTAGTAATTTAAAACTAAATGTGACTTACAATATTGTTCAAAACATAATAATAAACATAATTCATATTTTTTAAAACCGAATGAAAAGGTTTGAATTAAACATCCAAAAAAAATTTTGGTTTTTCAAAATTAGTAACCCCAAAATCATTACAAAAAAATTATATTTCGCATTGTCTTATAAATACATTATATTATATTTCTCTTTTCGGTAAATCTAATTGTTTTTTTTTATTTTTGTATTTTCAGGTAAGAACCAACGGAACTTATTGAGTAAACCTATTTCTACTAGAAATAGCCAACAATATTATTTTTGAAAACTCTGTATTGGAATGGTCAGTATAAAGTATTATATCAAAACAGAACGAGTTTTGTAGCAAAACAGAAGCTAAAAAAATGATGGGTATAAAAATTGCATCCGATAAAATTTGAATTGATTCAGTTTTTCGAAATTTATTAAATATGCTATATACCTTTTTAAAGATCGCCATTCAATATTATATAATAATAAAAATGTTAAATATCAGCCTTTCCAGAATTAAGCGCATCGAATACAAATCAGTACCAATCCCAGTAAGAGGGATTCAAAATAGGCAGCTTACAGTCGACTTCAGAATAAATGGTAACCACATCTACCAACTGTTCTGCACTGTCTTTTGAAATTAAACTTTCTGCTCCAGAATTCTTAAGCTCCTTATATATATTTCGTGATTATGGTGAATAAGTATTTTTATTTTAAACAGCTTTTTAAGGCCTGTACGCAGAAGCCAAAAGCGCTTGAAAGCATAAAATGGAGCTAAATTGCTTTAAAAAGGCCTTGGTAGGACTCTGTACCTATACTGAATACACTTAATTTCTTTTTTAAAAAAACCTAACGAGAGACCTCTTATATATAAGTTTAGTTCGCGATTTTGATGAATAAGTATTTTTAACAGCTTTTTAAGGCTTGTACGCAGAAGCCAAAAACCCTCGAAAACAAAAACTGGAGCAAAATTGCTTTAGAAAGACCATTGTGGATTCTATACCTATGGATACAACTTACGTTACTGAATACCCCTAAATTTAAAAAAACCCCAAACTCGATTTTCCGCAAAGTTTCTTTTGCTGGCCCTGCGACCTCTTATATATAAGTTTAGTTCGCGATTATGATGAATAAGTCTTTTGTACGCAGAAGCCAAAAGCGTTCCAAAACAAAAACTAGAGCTAAATTGCTTTAAAAAGTCTATGGAAGGATTCTATACCTATGGATACGGCTTCCGTTACTAAATGCACCTAGATTCCTAAAAAAAACCCTCACTCGATTTTCCGCAAAGTTTCTTTTGCTGGCATTGAGACCTCTTATATATAAGTTTAGTTCGCGATTTTGATGAATAAGTCTTTTTAACAGCTTTTTAAGGCCTGTACGCAAATGCCAAAAACCGCTCGAAAACAAAAACTAGAGCTAAATTGCTTTAAAAAGGCCATGGTAGGATTCTATACCTATGGATACGGCTTACGTTACTGAATACACTGAAATTCTTTTTTTTTTAAAAACCCCTCACTCGATTTTCCGCAAAGTTTCTTTTGCCTAATAAATAAGCACACTTTAAATGGCAATAAAAATTTACAAGAGAAAAACACCCAATAGGCGAATTGTAATTAGCTTTTATTGTGTTTTTCATTGCATTGCATACTTTTAGGAGCTACTGTGGATGGGTACCAGCTTGTCTGTGTCAATTTCAATTTGGAGCAAAAATGAATTTGCATTTTCCATGGACTATGTCTGGATGTGCTATATAAGTGTGTGTGTAAGCATGGGTGTGAGTGAGTGAAGTGTGTGAGTGTGTGTGTGTTGGTAAGGGTGTGTCAAGTTGAGCGCATGCTGTGCTCCCAAATGCAAATAGATTAGCTTAATTAAATAGTTTTACGCTTAGTGCAGAATACTTTTTTCAGCACTGTTTCAATGGCTGTGTGTAAGTGTGTGTATGTGTGTGTGTGCTTTTGAGTATGTTTGTCACTACTTTAGCCAATTTGCTTTTGACATTTTTTTGTTCTACAATTGTAGAAAAGCAAATGAGCACAAAATTGGTTCTGCAATTCGACACATGGAGCACTTGGCAACAGATATATTTTTGAATACTCTTACTTTTGGTGAGTTGGATGATTAAGTGGGAAAGTTTGTAACGGAGTAAGCTTGGAGACAGATAAAGGTTTAAAAGTGCTCGCATAAAGCTTTTTGGCAATATACCCCGTGTCTCATATGAAAATAAAAAACATTGAATCTCTGATTGAATTAAATGGCAAATAGCCGACACTAAATTTTTGGGTCTGAAAAATTTACATAAAATTTTATATTTATGTATATTTTTAAGTTTTAATTATAAAGGAGGTATTGGGAGGCCATTTCAGAAACCTGACGTGCTGAGATTCTTCAAATTCTAGATTCGGAACCAGTTAGTCGGTACAAAAACTTTTTTTCTGGGTTTTTGGGCTTGGCTTAGATCCCTACGTAAAAAAGAAAAATACGTACCAGTATGTCTCCTAAAACAAAATGTGCAGTTTATCGAAATTTTATAATTATAATACATGAACCGTTTTTTATTTAATTTTTTGAAAGCGCTTAATAAAACACTCACAAAATATTAATTATCAAATTTTTATACCCTGTACCGTATGGTACAAAGGGTATATTAAGTTTGTGCAAGCCGAAAATGTAACATATAGAAGGAGACGTCGGAGACACCCCAAAGTTACCTAGAATATGATCAGGGTGAATAGAGAAGTCGATATACCCATGTCCGTCTGTCCGTCCGTCTGTCCGTTTGAACGCCTAGATCTCAGAGATGGTAAGAGGTAGAGTAACCAAGCTTTCACATTAGATCCCATATTATTCCATAGGAGACAAGTTTGTTTTATTTTTTTGATATCGGGGTTAAATTATATAGCTCCCATAAGGGTGTTTGAGACGACCTCGACAAAAAAAAAGTTTAAATGAATAATTCGTTTGTTTATGAAGATATCGTAACCAAATTTGGTATTCGAAAGTTTTTCATAATTCCCAATCACTGTGCCAAATTTCATCAAAATCGGTTGACTATATCATATAGCTCCCATAGGACCGATCGGCCAAAATAACTTTTTTAAAGAAAAGTTCGCTATATTTCGTTTTTTAATAAAGATATCGTAACCAGATTTGGCGTTTGGAAATTTTTTAGAATACTTAAGCACTGTGCCAAATTTGAACAAAATCGGTTGACTATATCATATAGCTCCCATAGGGCCGATCTTCCAAAAAATCGATTTTTTAACAAAATTTGTTGGGTTTCGTTTGTTTGTAAAGATATTGAGACCAAATTTGACATTCTTAAGTTTTTTATAGTTCCTAAGCACTGTACTAAATTTAATTCAAATCGGTTGACTAGATCATATAGCTCCCATAGGACCAATCGGTCCAAAAACACGTTTTTTATACAAAATTCGATGTATTTCGTTTGTTTGTAAAGATATTTGAACTAAATTCGGCATTCAGATCTTTTTTAAGGCATTTAAGGACTGTGTCAAATTTTATTGAAATCGGTGGACTATATCGTATATCTCCCATAGGAACGATCGGTCAAAAAAAAATTTTTTGCTTAAAAATTCTTCAGTTTTTGGGTTTTTGTGAAGGAACCGGACTTTATTGCAAGCTAGTGGTACAGGGTATCCCAAAGTCGTCCGCGCCCGACTTTACGTCTCCCTAACTTAATTTTTGCTTCGATTTGCCGATCATTAGCTGCTGAACTGCTAGCGCCATCTAGCGTAAACTGTTACTAAATGTTATTGTCATAATTGGTACTAAATGTCATTTTATCTCTCTTGCCCAATCTTAAAATTCTTTTACGAACACATAGTATTAAAGCAATTAAATGTATGAGAAATTTTAAGAATTAGCTTTGAGCTATCAAGTCTTGCTCCTAAATTGATTAAAATTGAATTATATTAATTACTTATGCTTAAATAGAACTTCTGAAGACAGCCGATTTTTTTTTTCAACTTTCGATAACTAAGAAAAATAAATATTTTATATTTAAAAAAAATCGGAAACAGAATTTGTATTTCATAAACCAACTTAAATTTAAACAATTTAAAACTTGTCATATGTGGACATACATGCATATAATATTAAATATATATATATATAATAATACTAAAACACATAAAATCTAATACTCTTTAAATTAAAATTAGAATGCTCTATATTATAAAAAAGACTTGCAACCTATAGCACTCTTGATTTTAACCAGTTGTGAATTACAATAATAATAATAAAAAATAAATAAAATTGAAAATCACAAACAATTTAAGTAATTCGCAAAAACTTGTATGTTATTTTAATTAGCTTCTTGTAATAAGACGAGTTAACAAATATAAAAAAATAGCGTACGTAAAGGCGTGCGCGGACGACTGGCTGCTGAACTGCTAGCGCCATCTAGCGTAAGCTGCTGGCGCCATCTTGTGTTAATACAACACAGTTTTAAGTTTGCATTATTTGAATTTTGTGTTTTGTTTGGATTAGTTTTTCTTGTCTGCGAAGAGCTATTTAAAGGGTTCCGACATAACCTAAAAGTCTTCCTTTAAGCGAGATATTTTGAATAGTCTTTGGGTATAGGAAACAGATTCATCTATAAACAACAGATATAAAACATAGTTGAAAAGATATGAGTAAAAAAAAAATATAGGCCCTAAAAATCCTAATGGAACGCACTGACACATATCTATAACTAAAGGGCAAGAGTATCTAAACTTCTTCATATATTTTTTTTTGCTGGCTTTTGTGTGTAGCGCCCCCTCCGTTCTCATGTCTAATTCAAGCTTAATGGAACTCGTTGGCGATTTGACAGTTTGAGGTTTTGCGTAAAGTGCAAAGGCGTTTATGTACACCAGTGTTGTGTAACTGCAATCAGTTAGTTGACTGCTGCTTGTTTTTAGGTCTTTCTTCTTTGTTTTACTGCAGTTGGTTGAACCAAGTGGGTTAATGGAATGGGTCAACTTGGCCTGGAGGCCAGACAATGCAGCTAAAAGCCAGGCCCAAACTTGTGCTGCATGCATGTAAGTCTAACTAATTCTAGTGTTGGAAAACACATTTTAAGCAGCTGCTTGGCAAAGCGTCACCCAAAAGTATGCAACAAACTTTTTTTTTGTGCAGCTGCAGCCATATTGCCATTTCATACGTGCTCGTAAATTAGAGATCCTGAAACCGCAGAGCAGTTGGATACACACACACATGCACACTCTCCAAACTGTTTTGTTTTTGGGTTTTACAAATTCAGCTGCTAATGTGACGCCCACAAAATTCATGTACAAGACAACAACAACAACAACAACTTTGTATTCATTTTATGTTGTTGTAACCGCAACAAACACACCCAAACACTCACATGAATAGACACACCAACAGTCACACTCACATGCATAGGCATAGACACAGACACATAAATAACAGCATTTTGTGGGCTGCAACATAACAAACGGTAATTAGCTACTTTATGTGACAGTTGCCACACACTCACACACTCACACACAAATATACGCAATAAGGACTCGCACCCTAAGCACTTTTTTTTCGTACCCAACTATTCCATAGTTTATGTTCAATTTTAATGCTCTTTTTGTGTCCATTTTTGTGGTCAATTGGGAATTACAATAAACGCACAGTTTTAGTTTTATTGCCTTGAGTTTCATCGTTTTTGCAGTGCACTATGGGCGATTTTGCATAATGGGCGGCATAAAGTCATAAAATTAATGGTGAAATTTTAAGAAAATGTTATTATTTATTAATAGTAAACACTTCAGTTAGCTGGAAAACATTTTTTTTTTTTTTTGGGTGGCAAATCTCTTAGTGGCAACCCTTTAAAACCAGCAGATCAGCTGAAGCTCTCAATTATATAAATTGGCGCGTAAAACTTTCTGCTGTTGTAAGTGCTCAAATTATCATTTGTTTCATTTAAATTAGTAAGTGTAACATGGATAGCAAAGCTCAAGGTATTTATAATCTATTATTTACGATAAATGTGCATAAATGTTCGTGGTGTTTTTAATGTCCAGTGTTATTGTTGATTGTATTTTTAGCAAAAATCTAAAAATTTTAATTGTGTTCCGTGGAGTATTTTTTGAAAAGTGCATATCAAAACATGCAACTAAAAATGGCAAGTTACTAACCAATGTGTCTAGTTTATTGTAGTAATAATTGTTTCTGCTCGTTTTTGTTCCTTTTGAAAAAAAATGCACTTGAAGTTTCCTTTATGTTCAATAACAACACGCTTGTTGATATTTGGAACAACAACAATCGCAATGCTGATGCTGTCACAGCGTACATAATGAAAGAAATAAATAAAGATAATTTGAACAAATCAAACATACAGCAAATTAAGGCAAAAGTGACTAATTTTGTATATTATATAAATCGTTATTGCGCCAATACAATCGAAAATCGAGGTTCGTATAAACAAAAATTTGATTCAGATGAGCCCGATTTCTTAGATCAATCGCTGTTCGTATCAACTGTTATACCAATACGTCTAATTGATTCTTTAAATCGCGTTATATGGTTAAATAGAAGCCCACAGTCAGTTAGGTTTTGCAGGCCTTTAAAAATTGAGTTCGCGAAAGATAGCTCCGCAAAATTCATATGCGAAAAAGAAAATTTAGATATGCAAGTAGAAAAACTGGAAAAGTTCAAATGGCAACCTAAAAATATTTCTGTGGTTTTTAAAACATATATGTCATTAATTGATGGAAAGGTATTAAATGTCATAACTGGTACAAAATCCAATCAATGTTGCCCAATCTGTGCTGTAAATCCTAAAAGGATTATCGAAATCACCGATTTTAATTCTGAAACCTTTCGACCTCAGCCTGACTCCTTAAAATACGGCGTAAGTCCATTACATGCATGGATTCGATTTATGGAATTCATCTTGAACATATCGTATCAAAGGAGATGATAAAAATAAAATGATGATAAGAAAGAAGGAAATTCAGCAAACAGTATGGAACGAAATGAGTTTGCATATTAGCATTCCGAAACAGAACGGAAGTGGTAACAGCAATGATGGTAACACGGCGAGACGAATCTTTGCAAATACAAAACTGTTTGCATCCATTACATTGTTTGATGAGGTCATTTTAAATAACTTTTACTATATATTAATAGCAATATCGTGTGAATTCTCAATCAGCCCAAAAAAGTACCGACAATTTTGCAAAGACACTTTTAATCTATATATGAAAACATATCCGTGGTACCCAATGTCTCCAACTGTACATAAAATATTAGTTCACGGAGCAGACATTATAGATTTGTGTATAGTTCCAGTTGGATGTTTAGGTGAGAATGCATCAGAAGCTCGTAACAAGCATTATAAAATGGACCGACGTTCTCATGCCAGAAAAAATTGTAGATTAAATAATATGGCTGACGTTTTTAATAGAGCTTTGGACTACTATATAAACAAGAGGCTAAAAAATTTGAAAAAAAAACCGCTTCCAATAGAAGTTATAAACCTTTTAGATAATCCAACATTAGAGCTGAGTTCATATAATTTTATAAATGATGACACAAAATCGGACAACGAAACTGATGACAAACATGGAAATTCTTTTGTTTTAGATGAAGAAGATTATTAACTTTTTGTTTTATTAAGTTTAGAATATTATTAAAATATATCTTGAAAACATGCTAAAATGTTATTTTTTATTTTTTTTGCTTTGCTTTGTTTTAATTTAATTTTTTTCCATTATAATTATAATAAAAATTTAAATTTTTGTGGCAGTGCCGGGCTTTTAAAGGGGCGGAAAATAAAGGCGTGGCCCAATTGACTAAAAAAAATCCGAAATCAAAGTAAAATATTAGTAACACTTACAAAAAAAAATTAGCCTCCTAGCTCCTTTTTTAGACTTTATGCCGCCAAAATCATCAAATCGCCCATAGTGCAGTGCTAAAAATTAGACATGCCTTCCTTATTCGAGTTTCCCAAATTGCCGCACTTATTTTGCCATGAAAATAAATTTTACTTTTCTCATTATAGTTCCTAAACGCAAATAAAACTTATTTTAAGTTGCTGTTAAAGAGATCTCAGTGGCATACTGCGCTGCTTTATTTGTGCTCCTTAAGTGCTTGCGAAAAATCATATACTATTGGGAGTATGCATTGAAATCCGCTGTTTGCCAATAGATGGAGCCACCGCTAAATTGGTGGGCAAAAAAGTATGGTTGAAAATGACAGATGACAAGCTTAGGCATCTGTCAACAATCTCTCATCATTAGATTTGTGATTTTTAAGCGTCGTCATATAGTTATTTTCTTCGAAAAATGTCAGATTTTGAGCCAAATAAGCGTCATTTGCGGGAAGTTTTACTTTTCCTCTTTCATTCAAAGAAAACTGCGGCTGAAGCATGCCGATTGATAAGAGAAGTTTACGGCGATGCTGTTATTGGTGAAACAACGTGTCGTGATTGGTTTCGTCGTTTTAAAAGTGGTGATTTTAGCACCGAAGACAAGGAACACCCGGGCCAAGCGAAAAAGTTTGAAGACGAAGAATTGGAGGCTCTGCTCGATGAAGACCCGTGTCAAACCCAACAAGAACTTGCAGAATCATTGGCAGTCGATCAAGCAACCATTTCCAGACGCTTGAAAGCATTGGGAATGATCCAAAAGCAAGGAAATTGGGTGCCGTACGAATTGAAGCCGCGAGACATCGAACGCCGTTTTTTCACGTGTGAACAACTGCTCCAACGTCAAAAACGAAAGGGGTTTCTTCATCGTATCGTCACTGGCGATGAAAAGTGGATCCATTACGACAATCCCAAGCGCAAAAAGTCATATGGATACCCGGGCCATACCTCAAAATCGACGGCAAAGCCGAATATCCATGGATCGAAGCTCATGCTGTGTATTTGGTGGGATCAGAGGGGCGTGGTCTATTATGAGCTGCTAAAACCGAATGAAACGATCACGGGGGACTTGTACCGACGACAATTGATGCGTTTGAGCCGCGCACTGAAGCAAAAACGGCCAGAATATGAGGAAAGGCACGACAAAGTTATTTTGCAGCACGACAATGCTCGACCACATGTTGCACAGCCCGTAAAAACTTACTTGGAAACGCTGAAATGGGATGTCTTACCCCACCCGCCGTATTCTCCAGATATTGCTCCTTCCGATTACTACTTGTTCCGATCCATGACAAATGCCCTGTCCGAGCAGCGGTTCACTTCTTATGAAGATACCAAAAAATGGGTCGATTCGGGGATTGCCTCAAAAGATGAAGCGTTCTTCCGAGCTGGTATTCGAAAATTGCCAGAAAGATGGGAAAAAGTAGTGGCTAGCGATGGACAATACTTTGAATAAACAATTTGTATACATTTTTTTCACAATAAAGACTCAAATTTTGTAAAAAAACATCGGATTTCAATGCATACTCCCAATATATATTAAATTTTCTGGCAAATTTGCTTGTTGCTTATAGAGAAAAATTCCCAGAAAATATGCAGGGGCATATTATTTGGTAGCAAAGAAATTCTTTACATAAATTATTTTTGACAAGAAACTATATTATATTTAGTATTAAAATACTTTTCGCGGTTATTATGTGCATATTGGCATTTAGATGGCGCCACCAGTAACACCATCTGTTCGTTCTTAACACTAAAACAAAATATGAAACCTCAAATGAATTTTTGCGATTATTTCGGATAAAAATATAGTCGGATTGAAATAAAGCGAATTATTAATTACCAAGCTTAAATGGAAGTTCTGAAGACAGCCAGAAAATCTGAAATTTTAATTTTTGCTCTTTCACTTCCCCATGTCAAAATTTAAGTTTCATAAATCAATTTTCCATCACATAAATAAAACTTGTCTTAATCAAAAAATGCCACGTTTTTTTATTAATATGTGCACATACACACATGCAATATTGAATATATATATAAAATAATACTAAAATACATAAAATCTAATACTCTTTAAATTAAAATTATGAAAATTATAAAAAATGTTCAACCTATAGCACTCTCGGTTTAAACCTGTTGTGAATTACAATAATAATAATAAAAAATTGAAAATCACAAACAATTTAAGTAATTCGCAAAAACTTGTATGTTATTTTAATTATATGATGTATGATATAGTCAGCCGATTTCTATCAAATTTGACACATTGCCTTAATACCTTAAAAAAGATCTGAACGCTGAATTTAGTTCATATATTATTCAAATAAATTTTATATAAAAAACGTTTTTTTTCGTCCTATTCGTCCTATGGGAGCTATATGATATCGTCAACCGATTTTAATAAAATTTGGTACAGTGCTAGAGACCTATAAACTTACAAGTGTCAAATTTGGTTGCAATATCTTCACAGACAAACCAAACACAACAAATTTTATTCAAAAATCGATTTTTTTGGAATGGCCTTATGCAGGGTTGCCAGTAAAAGTTACGGCAGTATAGCCATCTGGCGGACGGAATATAGCCAAAAGTAGCCAACTTCCTATATAAAATAGCTAAAAGTAAATAGCCAAATTATGAATCGAAAATTAACTCTCATATTTATTTTCTAACCCTTTTTTGATAGTTGAGTATTTTTTACGCAATACTGTGGGTATTAAGTTATGTAATAAAATTTTTTACATACATACTTGTTAGTAATTATGTTTTGCGTAGTTATTGGTGGTAATTATTTTAATTTTGGGAATACGACGAAAAAATTCAGTGCTCTAATTTTTTTATTGGTCAAGTCACAACCTCAAGGAACTTGGATCGCAAAGAATCTTATAGTTAACAGAGCTAAATTATCTTCACCAAAATCTGTTTAAATATCTGTGCTTAGAAGTACAATAAATCTTTGCTTATAAACTGCTTAGACTCTGCTTAAAATCTCCGTCTACAGTACGAACTCTGCTTAAAGTAATAAATCTCTGCTTACAACATATTTTGAACTTTTAAGTGTCACAAAGATTAGGTAAGCTCACAGACTCGAGGAACGAATATATACTTGGTTTACAGCTCAGAAATTGCACAAACATATTGGGTATCACGTAAAATATCAAGTAACTCGAGTTCTTCGGGAGTGAAATCGTTCGCTTCGGTGGTTTCGGTACTTTTTGAAGATTGCGGATACATTTGTTTGTAGTTGAATTTGCTCAACATTAGCTTCGAAGGCTCGACAGTTTCGCAACACTTGTTATTTTCGAAAAAGTACAGCCTAATACGCATAATTTCTTGGTTTATTTTGTTACGAAGCTTATTTTTAACACAATTCATTTTTTCACATTCAAGCCCGTTCCACAACAGCGTTTCATAGGTAATATGAGAAGTTTCAACGCATATTGACCCAATTCTTGAAAAGCTTGAACACCGCCCGCATTCTTATATTCATAAACAAATGGCCAAAACTTGTAACTGTTTTCTAGAATATCCCTTTTCCCACAGACGCTTTTCCAATCTACAGTCACAAGTTTGTGCCATTGCAGTTCCATTTTACCGAGATCGTTCTTATCAGCAAACGTTTCCAAAAACGGCAAGTCCTTAAACAGGACTTGGACTTGAGAAGAGTAGAGAAGAGAGACCACTGAACTGACATCATATGTATGTACTACAGTACATATGTATATGATGTATATTTTTGTATATATGCGAAGAGAGTTGATAAGTGACGAAACGCGCGGGAAATCAGAATAATAGCCAAAAAGTAGCCAAGATTTTGAGAAAATAGCCATTAAAATAGCCATAGCCAAGAATGATTTTTTTTCTAGCCACAACTGATCAAATATATCCACTTTGGCTATAAATAGCCAATACTGGCAACCCTGGCCTTATGGGAGCTATATGATATAGTCAAGCGATTTTGATTAAATTTGGTACATTGATTAGGAACTATAAAAAACTTTTTAATGCCAAACTTGGTTAAGATGTCTTCATAAACAAACGAATTATTCTTCTAAAACTTTTATTTTTTTCGAGGTTGTCTGAAACACCCCTTTGGGAGCTATATAATTTAACACCGATTTCAAAAAAATAAAAAAAACTTGTCTCCTATGGAATAATATGGGATCTAATGTGAAAGTTTGGTTACTCAAGCTCGTATCATCTCTGAGATCTAGGCGTTTAAACGGACAGACATACAGACGGACATGGGTATATGGACTTTTCTAGTCACCCTGATCATACTTTATGTAACTTTGGTGGGCCTCCGACGATTCCTTCTATGTGTTACATCCATTTTCGGCTTGCACAAACTTAATATACCCTTTGTACCATACGGTTCAGGATATAAAAATGGGAAAAGCTACTGTTATAAGCTTATTGGAACGTCAAAAAATAGACTTCTTTCACTCACAAGGACTATCCAATCGAAATATTGCCAAAGAGATAAAGCGCAGCTCCAGAACTGTTAATATATATTTAAAGGATCCAGAGGCCTATAGAACAAACTTCAAAGGGGGAAAAAAGCACTAACTAAGCATAAGATTATAAGAATTAAAGCCGCCATCACAGCCAAGAAGGTGAAGTCACGGTGTGGGGTGCCATCACGTTTTATGGAACAATTAACTTTATTTTTATCGGTCAGAAGATGAACGCCGAGCGCTTCAAAACATTGTTGGAGTCCGTATTTCCAAAAGTAATTGAAATGTTGAAAAAAATTTTCTGTAAATTTAATTTTAAAAAATAATTTTTTTACCTCTCCAAATATTTTATTTTTATTTTTTATTTATTTTTTTTATATTAACAAACCAGACCTTTTAAGTAGGAAAAAGAACACTCAAGCATTTAAATGTAACCGAAAAAGTCTATTTACATAAGTTTATTTTTTCTTAAAATTCAATTTTATATTTTACATATCCACGCCAGCACTAAAAAAATACAGCACTTATAAAACTTATTTGGTATTGTTTTACAAGCTTTACAGATTAAGTAAATAAAATATTACATAAAAAGTGTTTGCCAGAAATAAAACAATATAAAAACTCATACTTTATTGGCTAGTTTAAAATACATTGAACTTAAATATGTAAATTCCATATAAAAAATATATATTTTTTTTACCTTAAAAGGTTTTACACATTTTTTTTCCATTTAAGTATAAAAGTGCACTTAAAAAATTGCATATGAGTTATACAGCGATTAGTTTAACATTTACTTACATAATTTTAAAAAATACTAGGTGGAACAAAAAAATTGCTTCAGAGTACCAAAAGTAAGATTTTTAATTGGCCCAACTCTGCACTAATTACACTAGTTTACAAATTTAAGGGTCATAGAGTGAACCTTTTTAGAAAAGTGTTTTAGGATAATTATGGCTCGGGAAACACGAAAAAGCCAAGGTTAATTTTTCGTGTAAACTAGTGTTATAACACTTATTTACTATGCGGATTTTTTTAATGAAATTAAGTTGATTGGCAGTTAAAATTTACAAAAATTTCTAATTTATATGTATTAACTCATCTTATAACAAGAAGCTAATTATAACATACAAATTTTCACGAATTCCTTAGTGTGTGATTTTCAATTACAATTTTTTTTATTATCATGATTGTAATTCACAACTGGTTCAAGCGAAGAGTGCTATAAGTTGAAAGTTTTTATTGCCTTGAGCATCTTAATTTTTATTTAACGAGTATTAGATTTTATGTTATATTATTTTAGAATTTTTATATTTAAACCAATTTGGTTACTGCGTCAAGATTAATCCATTTAAAGCTTGGTTTACTAAAACGTTCCAGGCACGATAGCAGCACCGCGTCGTATGTGCCTGAATTTTGCTGTACCGGTTCCGTACAAGCATAATAATGTTTTTTTGTACTTAAATTATTTTTTTTTGATGGTACTTAGAATGGGTCTATTCAACTTCGTTGGCTTGCTTTTGCGATATAATATCATCCAGGCTTAAATTAAAATCCATTGTTAAGTTTAACAATCGCGCAATTTCTAATATTGTACAAATATTGCGAACTTTTTTAATTTTTACAAAAAAAGGGGCAAATTGTCGTCGTAAATTCCGGAACTTCTTTCCTTTGCTATGTTTGGAATTAAAATAATTGCAAGCTTATATTATTATGATCTGATATAAAATTGTTCTAATGCAATCGCATAAAAAAATATTTGCACATAAACATATTTGACTGCATTTGTATAAGCGTAAGCTTTAGCTTTTTTTTATCAGACTTATAATTTATATAGGATCGTATACCAACTTATGTACTATGACTATGTACGTTCTTTTTAAAAGTTTTTGGTATGCATTGACATATTCACATTTTTTAAATTCTTATCAAAATTAATCCTCTTCATAGGTATATAGTTTTTAACAGTTTTTGTATGCCCTGGCATATATTTTTTTTTACTATAAACTAAAATAGTCTTCTTCATTTGTATATCTTGACATAATCTCGTTTTTTAATTTATAAGCTAAATAAAACTTCTTTACAGGTATAAAAAGTTACTACTAAAGTAAAAAAGTTCTTTTTTTGTTTTATTGCGTTAGATATACACTGCTGGTCATAGGTTAAAGTGTGTTTTTTATATCTAAAATAAAAATTAAGTTTTTCAAAGATTTTCTTATTGCTACGTAAAGTAAGGCACTTTTTTCTTGGTCAATAGAATAGACGCTCTTAAAATCATTGATTTTTTGGAAGAGAATAACTTATTTCTAACTTCAAATTATAGTTGGAGTAATAATTGATACAGGGAATCTATATAGGTCAGGGAAATCTAGCTACGAGTATATAGTTTTAAGTTTAAATATGCACGCGTCTTCAATCAACAACCCAAATTTCCCTTTATTGTTAGTCTGGCAACACCAAGCACAGACCACTTGCAACACTGCGTTGCCGTTTGCAATTAATTAATTATTTTAATTCCAAACGTAGCAAAGGAAAGAAGTTCCGGAATTTACGACGACAATTTGCCCCTTTTTTTGTAAAAATTAAAAAAGCGCCATATTTGTACAATATTAGAAATTGCGCGATTGTTAAACCTAAAAATGGATTTTAATTTAAGCCTGGATGATATTATAGCGCAAAAGCAAGCCAACGGAGTTGAATGGACCCAAGCTAATAATTTGTAAGCACCATCAAAAAAATAATTTAAGTACAAAAAAAACATTATTATGCTTGTACGGAACCGGTACAGCAAAATTCAGGCACATACGACGCGGTTCTGCTAGCGCACCTGGAACGTTTTAGTAAGCCAGGACGTTCAGCCATGCCGGACCGCCGTCGCTCAGACATTCGCGGAGGAGCCAAAAACAGCCGCTTTCCGTACATAATAAGGATAAGTTACGACGCTTATTGTAAACAAGAAAAAAAAAAAATTTGAATTTTTTCTAATTGAAAATACGAAACATATGTGTATACCAAATATAATAATCTCACAAATTGGCAGCACCGCAACTTTAATATCTGTTATGCAAAAGATATATAAAACAATAAATTCTCTTTCCGGTTACGCACTTGCCAAATAAACACGTGTATTTTTCCTATCTATACTGTTATATTTTTTGTACAATGTGCGATAATCGCAACAAGTTTTGTTTTATCTGCGGGTTGTTCGTTGACAATCAACATCGCGTAAAATTAGAGACGAATAAATATGTTAAAAACGCATTTAACGATTTCTTTGGCCGCGCGTGTGATAAAAGTGTTTGGTATGAACCAGAGTACGCCTGTACAACATGCTCCTGTGCACTCAAAAAATGGAAAACTGAAAAATGCAACAAGCGATATTTATCAATTCATGAAAACTATTTAAATTTGTAAAACAATTTATAGAGGAGGCAAAAAGGGCATGGAAAAATTGTGGCTCAAACGACGCTGTACGTCAAGCGCGCCTAAACATTAAGACAATGCCCGAACACTCTTGATCAGGCATGCGCGAGCGTTCTGGTTCATACGAAGCGGTGTTGCAAGCGCGCCTGAAGAAATTTAATAAACTTGTTGGCTCAGCCATGCCGGATCACTCAGATATGCCCATACACGTTGGCGTGGGAGCCAACAACGACAAGGAGGTGGACAAGGATATTGTAGACATCCCCCCGTTGGGAGTTTTTGCCTAGAAAATAACCAAATTGGTTTAAATATAAAAATTCAAAAATAATATAACATAAACTCTAATACTCGTTAAATAAAAATTAAGATGCTCAAGGTAATAAAAAACTTGCAACTTATGGCACTCTTCGCTTTAACCAGTTGTGAATTACAATCATGATAATAAAAAAAAATTGTAATTGAAAATCACACACTAAGTAATTCGTGAAAATTTGTATGTTATAATTAGCTTCTTGTTATAAGATGAGTTAATACATTTAAATTAAAAATTTTTGTAAATTTTAACTGCCAATTAACTTAATTTCATTAAAAAAAAATCAGCATAGTAAATAAGTGTTATAACACTAGTTTACACGAAAAATTAACCATGGCATTTTCGTGTTTCCCGAGCCATAATTACCCAAAAAACACTTTTCCAAGAAGGTTCACTCTATGACCCTTAAATTTGTAAACTAGTGTAATTAGTGTAGAATGGGGCCAAATGAAAATCTTATTTTTGGACACTCTGAACCAATTTTTATATATTACTCATATTAATTTTTAAAATTATGTAACAAAATGTTAAACCAATCGCTGTATAACTGATATGCAATTTTTTAAGTGCACTTTTATACTTAAATGGAAAAAAAATGTGCAAAACCTGTTAAAGTAAAAAAATATATATTTTTTATATAGAATTTACATATTTAAGTTCAATGTATTTTAAACTGGCAAATAAAGTATGAGTTTTTATATTGTTTTATTTCTGGCAAACACTTTTTATGTAATTTTTTATTTACTTAATCTGTAAAGCTTGTAAAACAATACCAAATAAGTTTTATAGGAGCTGTAACAATTTTTTTTAGTGTTGGCGTGAATATGTAAAATATAAAATTGAATTTCAAGAAAAAAAAAATCTTATGTAAATAGACTTTTTCGGTTACATTTAAATGCTTGGTTGTTTTTATTTTTTATTCTTCTTATTTTTACTTAAAAGGTCAGATATGCTAATATTTTAAAAAAATCACATAATATTTCGAGAGGGAAAAGAATAATTTTTTAAAAAACAATTTGCAGAAAGCTTTTATTTTCAAGATTTCAATTATTGAAAAGTTGAGTTAAGGAATGGTTAGGTTAAATTTTATATAAATAATTTTTTTTTTAAATTTTAATGGTCCTCTACATATTAAATGGTGAAAAAAAAACAAGCAAACGTCAAATATATTTTCAGATGCATTAGCGATTTTTTTTTAAAATTGTTATTTTGGAAATTAGCACAAAAAATATCAGTCAACAATTAAAAATTTTTTTATTGCTTTTTATTATATAGTAAATGTAAACTTGTGTTTTGGCGATTTAAAGTTCTTTAGTCTCTTTTTGAAAACAAAAATTTTAAATTAAATAAGTAAAAAAAAAAATTTAATTATAAAAAAGAAAAAAATTGGTTTATATCTTTAACAAAAACTAATTGGCGCCAACGCGGTCCACATATGACAAGTCCTTTTTTATTTATTCAAGTTGTGCCTAGGAAATCGGGGATTCGGTAAACACGGGGACTGCAATCTTTATTATTTCATTTCATTTTATCAAACATTATTTTTTGTACTTATACACCCATACCTGGCTTTATGTCCTAGATACGTTCGACGAAACTTGACCGTAAAGCGAAAAGCCGTACAACGAATCAATTATTCTAATACAAATTCATACAAACTCAATGGGATCGGTTCCAAAATTGTTAAATATGTAACATACCTTTTTATTTCATTTAAATCAAAAACATATTTATATTCATTTGTACATATAATAAAAACAGATTACAATAATAATAATAAATAATTATTAATTAATAATCGGAGTGCTGTCAAATGGTCCCCCGCTCAACCACTGAAGGGGAGAAGAAAAGAGATACAAAATATAATAATAATAAAAACTAATAAACAAAAATGAAACAACTTCATGTTATTTAAAATATAAAATGGTCTGCTTGCATCTGAATGAGTTCCTCATATGAAAGCAGCTCCTTATCAGCTTCAAGTATATCAATCATATCACGTTTGTTCAAACCTTCAAAGCCGAGATCATGTGCTAGATCCAAAATGTTTTGCCTAATTTCAGGAAGGAAAATAGCTTCGGCATCAAAACTTTTCGAACATTCTGGCCATTTTTTTTTCAAATATGGTTCGTTGTTGTAAACGTTGATTCTTTACATGATTCACTGGTACTGTCAACAGCATTCTTGATATTATAGCTTTTCCAAAATGTTTTAATTGAAGATTTATCATCGGTTTACCTTATATGTTGTCGGAAAGTTCGGAGTAGGTAATATACCTTAAAAGTGGCTATTACACCCTGGTTGAATCAGAGCTGTTGTATTTTTCGGAAGGTATCAATCATGACATTTTTCAGATAGTTCGGCAAAATTAGAGGGATGCCCTGGCGCATTATCCAAAATTAGCAAAGCCTTGTTGCTAAAGTTATGGTCTCGCAAATATTTTTTCACTTCTGTAAAAAAGAGATTTTTGAACCAATCCTCAAAAGTAGCTTTAGTCATCCAAGTTTTCTTGTTGGATCTCCATATGACGGGTAATTGATTTTTATTTAGTTCTTTAAAAGAGACCTTGGATTTTCAGACAAATAAATTATCAGGGGTGCCACAGAAAACCAATTCGATTTTAACTCCAATTCTTGGTGCCACATACATGACTATGAGCGGTTTTAAAACCGTTGTTAGCCATGTCTATGGCACCAAGAATTGCCATTGCATCGAAATTGAATCGAATTGGTTTTCTGTGGCACCCCTGTATAAGTGGTTTTAGCTTAAAGTGTTAAACACTTGTTCAGGTTAATAACCACCTCTTTCAATAATTTATTTTAAAATGTTGGGATATTCCTTAGATGTGTCCTCATCGCCGCTAGTTTCTTCATTCTTTTATTAATATTTTAAACCATCCTTGGCTTGCTTGGAATGTGATGTCTTCAGCAGATTCATCGATATTCTCATTCTTTAAATTTTCGAAATTACTTAAAGCTTTTTTCTGGATAGACATTTGACTCATTGACATTCTCCGTTTGTTACTGTCCTCAATCCATATAATCAATAGTTCTTCCATTTTTTCAATAATCCAGTTTCTTTGGCGTGTTAATCTCGAGACATTTAATAAAAATATAAATAAATAAAAAAAGGTTTTTGTGGCCGTTATAGCAAAACATTTTAGGCCGTAAATCGAAACCATGACTTAATTGTAGAGGGTCGTTATAACGAAATGCCGTATAAAGAGCGGCCGTATAGCGAGGTATAGGTGTACTTTTGGTTTGCCTGCGCCTCTATGCGGTCATGACATCCCTCAATCAAGATCTCTCATTAACTGACTTGAGCCGGTCACATGCTGGACTGCAGGAGCTATTGCAGTAGCTGCTACAGTCCAGCATGCGGCTGGCTCAAGCCGCATTTCGTGCAGGTGCGAGCGAGACAAACACACAGTGCAAAAGATCCGTTACTGGAATTGCTACCGACAAGCAACCCAGTAGGAATTATTGGAACAGTCGGCGCGTTGCAGAATATTGCTTTTTAGCGTCGCAACACTAATACTGCATCGACTTAAAAAATAAAAAAATTTTATTTCCATATTCACTTTTTGTGAAAATCACATTCACAATCTAGTCACATCATCGGACTTTCTTTTTATACATTTTCAATTTATTTTAATTAAAGCGGAAACATGGACAGCCATTCTAAATATTGTCAATTCACATATTGAAGGTATATTATTAAATTTATACACACACATATAAAATTAGCTAACAATATTTGTATATATGACTATTATTTGCATAAGCAATAATCATAAATTATAGGGGGAAAATAATAAATAAATATAGAAACATGCAATTGAATCACGAAAGGAAGTCAAATTTACATGCAAATTAAAATATTGCATATAACACATATAGGACATAAAAAATGGCACAATGCCCAAATAGAAAAATAGAAAAAAAAATATTTCCCATAAATTATGCCATAAAAATGCAAACTTGATTTTCTGGTAGAAACGTTTTCCTAGAAATTCCTTTTTTTAATGCGCTGTCATAAACAGCCGTAAAAAGTTTATTTTCTATTGCTGGAAAATGCAAGCATACAAAGTTTTTTTATGCTTTAGTGAGCAGCAGCTGGTAGGACTTACAATGAGGTCCTTGTAGGTTCATCAGGTAACTTTACAAGGCACTTTGCTGTAAGCGATATAAATTTTATGCTATAAATAGGCACAAAAACATGTTAAAAAGAGCATTAAATCTATTTTTTGTTGTTTTTTTTTTAGCTTGTTACAAGGCATAAGGATATTTTTTTTATTATTAAAAATTGTTAAGAAGCGTAGGTGCATTAGGTAGCAAACGAGTTAGATACTCGTTTATTTCGCAAAAAAAATATAATGTAAAGTTGTAAATTTAGAAATTAATGGGGGTGCATATAAACATGCTTAAAATACAGTCGAAACTCGTAATAAGTAAAAAATGAAATAGGCATACAATGCAATATTCATTCTTCACTTTTAAATTTAGAAAATGGAACTTACACATCAAAAAATATATTTACATATATTTTTTTTAAAGCTCTAATACTAATTCCTTAAAAACCGAAATGAACAAAAGTAAAAAATATTTACTTTAATTGTTTCGATTTTTTAAAACGCCATTTTGTAAGTTTAAGATCATGTTTTTTTAATAAATTAATAATAATTTAAATATGGTTAATTCTACCTAAAATTGAATAATATGTACATATTAAATTTTTTGTTTGTTTTATTTGAAATTTGATATTTTTTTTCAACTTGAAAATATTGTCTTTTACATTTAAAAATAGTTCTTTTTAATTAAAACAATCTTTCAAACATTTTTTTTAAATTAAAAAATTATAATTTTGATTTTTTAATTAAAAAAAAACTTTATATTGACATTTTAAACGAACACAATTGAAAAATAATAATAATAAAATAAAAAATTTTAATTTGAATACAAAAATTTAGATTATTATGTTAGGAAAATTTAATTTTAAAAGAGTTAATGCCTCTCGTCTTGGTTAAAAAAACTGTTTTAAAGTTACCATTTATTACATAAATAAAATCTTGCGTAATCCATTGCTAATATATAATGCATGTAATGCGATAAATTGTTTTTGTGTTCGTTTTCAAAACTATGCTTAAATTACTTCAAAAAATCTTCCAAATAGAATAGAAGTTCCATAACTCATTAAGGGGAGAGACCGGTTTAGGAGGCCGACATTTTGTTGTTTTTCGTGAATTTTTTTCATAGGGAATGAATAAACAGAAATTTTTTTTTAAATTTGGGAGTATTTTATTCATGTTTTGAATTAGACTTAGGAAATTTTTCAAGTAATTTTCTCCGGAAATAGTGTCGTTAGATCAAGCTGTCCATGGTCGATTGGCATCGAAGTATTTTGCTGGTGGGCATTCCTGTGTAAGCAATTTTCATCTGTAATCATCACATTTATTTATTTTTTTTATTAGCAACTTATTTCCTAAGAATATTAACCTGATTGTTTTAAAAAAAATGAAAAATTTAATTTTTTTGAGATGCTTGAAGACAATGTTTTTATACCATATTTTTTCACCTTTTTTGCATGAAAAAACAATTTTTTAATAATCAAAATTTCAGAACGATTGGTCAATAACTTTTCAAGCTAAAATGCCCAAAATTTGAAAAAAGTGGTTTCAAGAAAAACTCTCCGTTCTAACTACCGCGCTCTTATACTCTGGCTCGACTGGCGGTCACTTAAGTCTCCATAGCATTGGGAATAATGAGAATTTTGCTTTCCAATTTCGACCACATATTTTTGACTAGTTATACTAACAATTTATGCAATAAAAAACTGATTTTTTGATCGGTGTACCCCTTAAGTACATTTTTTTAAGTCTCAACTGTTAAAAAATATATCAGTTGAAAACTCTGAAAAAATTTAATATAGATGATCGATAGACATTGACATTAAAAAGCACTGCCATAAAATCCAAAATTTCTTTTGCTATGGATTCTTATATTATTACACGAAATCATTTTTACCTTAGCTATATGAATGAATAAATAAATATTTATACGTTTTTTTGCGATTAGACGACAAGTTTTGTTTTAAAAGAAGTTTAATTCAATATTTTTGAAATTTAAGTTCTTTTAAAAAAAGTTGTGAAAATTTTCAAAAGATTTAAATTTTAATAAATCAAATTATTTTTGAAAAAGTCATCATAGCATAGAAATTTGATAAAAAAAAACATATAAATTAATTAACCAACTCTCTAAAGTTTCGGCTCTGAAGTTTTTTTAGAGTTCTTCAGAAGTACTGCAACTTGGGTAATTCTTTAATATTATAACATCTAGGCTTTCACGTAAATTTAACTTAAATATTTAAAATATTATCCTTTTTAGGAAAATATTAAAGATACAAAAATTATTTAATTTTTAAAATTTGAAAACATGCGCATCGTAAAATCTATGAAGTTTTTATATTGTATAGAATTTAAAATATAGGGAAAGGTATTTGAGATCTATTATTTAAATTGAAACCAATTTTTAAGTGCCAATTTAACGATATCATTAATAAGAAACGAAAAATAAAAGAAATATGTCCTGAAAACATTTTTTGACGGATTGGAGGTATATGATATAGTAGACCAATTTTGATAGCATTTGGTATAGTGTTTGGTAACTTTAAAAGGCGTCCTCATCAAAAAAAAAAAACGCTTTATAATCAATCGGCCTTGTGGAGTTTGTATTATACAATAATATAAACTATATAGATCCAATTCGAAATACCAATTTGATAACGATATCTTTATAAATAAATAAAAAAAATAAATTATACTCTATTTTTTAACGAGTCAGACCTTCGGTGCTATACGAGGGTGGATTGATAAGTTTCCGGCTGACCAAGAGATGGCGCCACTAGGCCTACCTTGAGGTGGCGTTCTATAGTACTATCCTTAGATAGCTTGTAGCTATAGTTTCAGCACACTGAACAAGACGCCTCTGTGTTTTTCTTGAAAATTCGAAATTCGAAAAAACATTTCTACCGCCAATTTGACGTTGTATAAGCGTAGTCCAAGCGAATTTTTGCGTCGATTCATAACCGTTGACGAAACTTGGGTCCACCACTACACTCCCGAATCCAAAGAACAGTCTAAACAGTGGATTGGACCAGGGGTACCAACTCCAAAGAAGGCAAAAACAATTTTTCCACCGAACAAGGTTATGGCTACTGTTTTTTGGGATGCAAGAGGTATTATATACATTGATTACCTTGAAAAGGGTAAAACTATCACTGGTCAATACTACGCAGACTTATTGCAACGTTTGAGCCACGAGGTGAAAATTAAACGACCTCATCTGGCGAAGAAAAGAATCTTATTTCATCACGATAACGCACCAGCGCACAAGTCAATCGTTGCGATGGCTAAAATCAACGATCTGAAGTTTGAATTGATGCCGCACCCTCCCTACTCTCCAGACCTAGCCCCGAGTGACAATTATCTGTTTCCTAACCTCAAAAAATGGCTTGGCGGTAAGAGATTTGCGGACAATGAAGAAGTAATCGAAGCTGTAAATGGGTTTTTTGACGAATCAGTCTATAGAGATGCCATTACTAGACTAGAACACCGCTATGAGAAATGTATCAGCCTTGGAGGAGATTATGTTGAGAAATAAAAAAAAAATTCTTAAAAACGTTGTTTTTCTTGGTCAGGCCTGAAACTTATCAATCCACCCTCGTATAATATATTTCACTTAAATTTGGCAACGCGCTGGAGAACTCCAAAAACATAATATGGGATCTAATCAGAAAGCTTGGATGCTCTAGCTTTTGGCATTTCCGAGATACTATATATGGCGTTATTACGGATGGATGGTACCTCTAAGTTATTCAAGACTGTTGGCAAAACAAAAAACTATGTAAATCCAAAGCCTGTCTGAAATATTTGCTTAATTATATTTTCTTTTAATATTTTTTATTTTGTATTGCTTAATTTTATAATACTTTTTTTGAGATAAACCAATTTTATACAAATTTTGACGTAACAAAGAGTTAAAACGTTCATTCTTCTATTCTTCTATTCGCTTCTTTCGCGTTTTTCCCCCATAATTTATCCATTGAAAAATTATGCTGCTTAAATTGTTTTATAAAAAACTTTTTACAATTTATTTTTTTTAAGAATACCTAAACTTTGGTTGCATAGAATGTATATTCTTTAAAGCGAGTTTCCACTGTACTTACGCTTTATAAAAAAAAATTTCGCTGCACATTTGGCACCTGGCCTCTGAAGACGCATAAAAAATTTAACAAATTCAGTCTGGACCAAAGCGTGCAAAAAATGTAAAGAGTTTGCAATTCTCTGCACAATCAGTGCCTCTTTGTAAGTGTATGTATCTGTGTGAGTATCTGTGTGTTATTTTGAGTCTATGTGTGTGTGTGTGTGACAGACTTTCCGGTTGTTGGGCTAATGCAATTCGTGGGTTCTGCCAGTTTTGTGCACCAACCGACTTTAAATTGCAATTAAATGTTGCGAAAATCTGTTGCAAGTAAAATATTTAGTTTTAATTATAAACTTTGCACGTTTCCAAGCGGACAGTTTGAAGTTCATTAAAAATGGCGTCACACACACACATGCACACACACACGCCCATACGTGTTTTTACTTCATTTATAGCTCATTAGAGTTAATAAAATGGCGGCCAGACAGCTGGACCAACAAATGCCCGGCAGCCAAAAAGCTTTGTTTTAGGTTAGGTTTGCTATTTAGTTGCTAAACTGATTAAATTGGCGTAAAGTGTAACAAAAAGAAACAAAGGGTTGGGTTAAAAAAAGTTTATATTTTGGAAATTAGTGGGCATAAAGCTATTTTAGGAAAACATTGTTTATTTTTTTTGTTTTTGACTAAAATTCAGCAGTGTTTAAGGGCATATGGTCACACTTTTTTCAAGCACATATTTAACAGAGTAAATCAAACAGTGCCCAATAGTGGGACAACTATATGAGAATTCCCAATAAAATTAAAATCGAAATATTAGACAAGTTTGATAGAACCATGTTTGAGGTATTAATAAACATATACAACATAAAATTAAATACCAAATAAGTCTAAAACCTATTCCTAAATATTATCAACAGAACACTTTGCATAAATTTAATTGAAATTTTCAAAAGTTTTAATTTCTTGTTACATTTATTTTTAGCATTTTTCGCACTTCATTAATATTCAATTTTATAAACCATCAACCATTTATAATTCTCGTAATCTTTTTATAGCTTTCAAAAATTTATGACCGACTAACTCAATTATTCAAATTTTGTTATTTCTGTCATTAGTTGTTTATTTTTATTTTTTTTTATGAATAATTTTAGCATTTTGCTGAAATGTTCATAAAGTGCGCACAAATCAAGCAAACTAATTGACTGACAGTAATTTCCTTTTAGCCTCAAGTGTTTGGTGTTCAGACTACAACAAAAACAACAACTACAACAACAACAGCAGGAACGAGAACTAAAGATAGCCAGCTTTTAATTCAATATGTCAAAAGGTCTATTTTCTTGGTATGGCCACACCATGCAGTTTGGACTTTGTTCTATGGTTGCAGTAGAGCCCATAGATAATGTTCTTGTAGTTGTGCGAGGGTAGTTTGAAAAGTTGATGGGTGGCCAATTTCAAAATGGCAAATGTTCGATAATCTCTGTTTTTAAAGTAAAAAAGCTAATGATCTCGTTGACTTTTAACTAAAAACTGCTTGATTTTTATTTTTAAATACATTTATTTATAAAATCCTTTCTATAAAATAGCCAATATGCTACTACAAACTAGAGGTGAAGAACTATCGATTGTCGGTGCCATCGATAGTCGACGATAGTTATTTCACAACCATCGATAGTTGACGATAGTACTATCGATAGTCGACGATAGTCCCGCCCACAATAATATACATATTTGGTTTTAAATTTAAAGTTTGTTTAATTTTTAAACAAGCGAATTCAATTGGTTCAAGAATTAAAGAATATTGACATTTTCTTCCTTGAGCCTGGTTCGCCTCTCCGAAACAATTAGGCGAAGCTACAGAATGCATAGACGATCTACAACTGCCGCTTGTCGATGCGATATTGTCAGTATCCGCCGAAATACCTCCGGCTGGAGTGTTGGAATCTGGGACATGATTTTCCAAGCCAGGGTGGAATCTTTTCAGATGATCGTGCAAATTTGAAGTATTTCCGCTAAGGTACTCCTTTCCGCAGTTAATGCACTTTGTAGTACAAACTGCTTTTTGGCCAACAAGCAGTTTTTAGTTACAAATCCACGATATCAAAAACTGCTTGTCAGTCACCAATCAGTTTGTGGTACTAAATTTATCATTATCTTCAATTATAATCTAAACTTTCTTATTCAAAATTCATGGCCCGTGACTTTTTAAACTACCCCCTTGGTTTTTGTTGCCGGCTTCGTCGTCGTCGTCATCGTGCCACAACGTGGCAGCAATGATAGACGCAGTCAACAGCTGTCAGTTAAACTAGGCGCGGCTCAGTCGACCATTTGGTTAGTCAAAGTGTCAGTCCAGAGAGACCAGAGAGAATCCAACTGGCCAACGTCACTTTAGTCAGTTAGTCAGTCATTTAGTTTGCTAGTTGAACTTGCCACAAGCACGTTGGCCAAAAGCGCCAGACATTGCCCCGGAGCGTATAGGCCAGATGTTTTGTTGCTTTCATATCTCTCAGTTTAGTTGCAGTTAGTTAACTTTAGTTTAGTTAGTAGTTTAGTTAAGTGGAAAAAAAGAGGAAAATGTAAATCAATAGTTGATGGAAAATGAAGTATTTATGTAACATAGTTTAAAAGTTATATGTAAGTCCTTAAATTAAGAAATAAAGGGATTAAAACGTGTTAGTAAAGTTGGGCACTTAAAACGACAGATTAGGGTTATTGTTGTTGACTCTGTTGTAAAGCAAAAAATTTAATTTAATAAAGAAAAATATTGAAGGATTACACAGCCACACAAAAAAAAAATATTTTTTCGGGTCTGGAGGTCAGACCGTGTTTACCATGTTTTCGGGGTCGCTGAATCCGAATCCGAGTACCAAAAAAACACAGCACGTCAGGGCTCTGACATAACCTCAAAAAACCTCATACAAAATTTTATCCGATTCCGGGGGCCGGACCATGTTTACCATATGTATTTAGGGTTGCTGAGTACGAATCCGTTGTCCAAGAATCAATAGCATGTCAGGTTGTTGACATAACCTCCAAAATATCCCGTTATCTAAGCTATTTAACGCTTGAACGTTTTGACTTTAGCCGTATATTGAACAAAAATCAGTTCACAACATATAATCATATGATTGAGATGTCGCATCATTTGATCCAAATAGTCAGAAGTTGTCAATAACACTAAAATCCGTACGTAGATGGTATTGGTGAAATTACTACAAATTACTACAAGTGTGACCATATTTATGCAAGCTTATTTATTTTTATACTCTATACTTATAGGGTCTTACGTAGCGCAATCGTAATTACAAAATTAAGGGTCATCGAATGAACCGTTTTCGTGATTTTTTAAAAAAAAATTTTTTTGGGAACTTGTTTAAGTTCACAAGATTTAAAAGAAAATCTGCCCAAAACATGGTTTTCGAAAAAAATTTCGAAAACGATGCTTAAGAAAAAATTCGACCCTACATCATATCCTTCAAAATATCAGTATATTTTTCAGGTAAACTAGTATTATATGCTCTTATAACAAAGTTTAGTTTAATGATTTTCTCTGTGGAGAAACATTTATCTCGATGACCACAAAAAATACGTTATGAGCATACGCTTATTATTTAAGGCCGAACGAAGTTTGGATTTGCAAATATTTGCTTTCAATTTTTTTTTCAAGGTTCAAATTTCTGGACCAAGTGTCTTAGAAATTATTAAAATCGGATAAATATATAAACTTCCACCCATATCACCTTTAAAGTTTCCGCTGTGAAAATAAGATGTATTATTAGAAACTGCTTGTCAGAATTTCAACAAGCAGTTGCTGCTTAAACAAAGACAATTTTCTGTTGCCTAGTATCCTGGAATGAATTTTTTTATTTTTTATATATACACAAAAAAAAATTTTGAATCATATTTGAACCAAACTATCAAGCTCTAGTCTGAAAAGTTACGATTCCTTAAATTTCCTCGTCCGTCCTGGAAAATACAGCTCCTGCGTTTGGAGCCCATATTATGTGTTTTTAGCAGGTAATAATTAGACTAGTTCCTTCTTTCATGGTTGGAAGTGATTTCCAAATATCCGAGTACTTTCTTATTCCGGTGGATTTCACTTATAAAATTGGATGCCATAAATTATCGTATTTTGAGAATATATCACTGTCTTTTCGTGTAAAAAAAAATCAGACAGCTGACCAAAACATTAAAAGTTAACCAAAAAATTGACTTAATTTTATAATAAAGAAATCCTAATTCGAGTTAGGGAATTGAACAGAAAATCTAAGTGTTTTAATATAAATGGTCACAACATCATATTTACCTTAAATAACTTTTTAATGAAGGTCCCATTGCAAAGGTTCGCCGATTTATATCGATTTATAACAATACTTTACAAAATTTTGTGGGCGAGATTTTAAAGAAAAACTGAAACAAATCTCGAAAATATTGCCATTTTAGTTTTTCTTGATCCAAAATTGTCCTAAAAACACTTTTTTACGAAAGTTAATTTTTCGCGTAATTTAGTGTCATACACGTGTCATAAGTTCTATTGATAGAAATTTGGGCATATTTTTTTTACCATTCTCAAAAAAAATTCTTGCCAAAAAGATTTGACCAATTCTCATAAATATGCAAATTTCTAATCGAAGAAAAAAAAAATCATTGAAGCTTTTGTAACGTTATGCCAAACGCATTTTTGGCCTACTTTTTAATTGGTTAAGTTGTTTAACGACATTTTTTCTTAACTTAATACAGGGTTACTTACGTATCAAAATATCGAATTGTTTAAAACTGTTCCCTTTGTTTTGCCATATTTTGTCTTACAAATGTAACGTCACGCCAAAATAGACCAAAAGTTGCACAATTTTTATAAAATCGTTTTTATGAAGTTCCTTCATTTGAACGTTCCTTGTTTTTATAATTTTTTAATTTAAGTTAAATCTTCAAACAAAAATTTAACGATTCTCGCGTTTACGTCATAAAATAAGATTTAGATATCGGCGAAAATAAGTGAAGCGGGACACTTTTTTGGCGACCTTCTCCGATTTTATTAATTTTTACACAGTTGGTAGAGCTACTAGCCAATAGTAACCACGCCCAATTTTATTGCAAAATTCCGATTATTTATCGAGTTATCAATAACTGAATATCGGTTTTTTCATTTTTGGACTATTTTTTGACAAGCCGTATCTTCTAAACGAATAAATTTATTGATGCGAATTTTTTTTAACATGACAGATAAAATATTAAGTTTTAAAAAATAAACTCGATTTTTTTTTAAGAATTTTTTTTTTCCTTTTTTTATCATTTTTAGTTTTAAATTTAAAAATTTAAAAGTGATCTACCACTTTTGAAAAAAAGTGCCAATATCTTTTTATGCGTGGAAATTCACTTTTCGCCGTTATTATTAGATTGTTTTATTGCGAGTGAAATTTAGTATTAAAATTTAGAGTATTTAAAGATTTTTAATTCTATATAGAAATTCCTTAGTTGAGAGTTCTTAAGAGTTATTTTAAGAGCAACTGGGCTTGGTTGTGGATAGTAGAAATAATTTTAAAGTTTTTAGAATAATTTTAATAAAAACTGCTGGTGTTCATCAATATTATTAACACATCGTATCAAATATAGTCTTTTTCCTTTTTACTAATAATATTGTAATCCCAACTTTTGGAAAAGCTCATTTTCATTACAGGTACTTGTGCATTTTATGTAATCCCATCTCTATTAAGTTGTCTCTCTATATGGATGGGGTATTTATTAATTTAAATAACTTGACATTTCTTTGGAACGAAATTCTTCAAAGTTGAAAACACATTACTCAACTACTTTTAATAAAATGTGACGTATTTTTCAAGAATTCTATTAAGCTGTCGTCCCACAACAATTTTAAGAACTTTTCTTGGATGCTGTCAGCTGGGCGCTGCATAATAATTCGTCGTAATAGTATGAAAAGAGCCCATCGCAATATGCAAATCATTAACACGTACAACTCGGTACAATGCAGCATAATTTGTATAAATGAAAATTGTGAACTCGGGAGGGAAGTTCCCGCCTCCCGCCTCACGCCTCCGAGTTATAATGCAGGGCAACAAAGGAAATTTTTGTATGTAATTTTATTTGTTTGTATGTGTGTGTGTATATTTTTGTCTGCAATGCGGTGAAAACTTTAACAAACGAAGTGAAAACAATTCATAAAATATGCAGCAGGGCAGTGATATTAAATCATTATCAGAGCAGAGACAACAACAACAACAAACAGCAACAGCAACAACAACAAAAATACAAGTTAACAGTTGGGAAGAGAGCCGCATGACAGTTACAAACGTATTACAAGAAATTCAACAGCAATAGAGCAAGAAAGAAACATGTGGAGAGAGAGAGACAACAAGCTAGAGCAAATGTTGCCGCAAGCAGTACTGTTATAACACACTTGTCTCTGCATTGCACAGTGGGCGGCGTCGTAATTTTTTGTGGCATTAAAGCATAGATTTAGCAATATATACAAGAAAAAAACTATTAATTTCGATGATAACTTTTTTAATTGATATAATGCAAATAAATAATTTTATTTTTGATTTGCTTACTATGTATCAAAATAATTATGTTTGTTTAAAGCCAACCCAATTTTGGCATAAAAACAGTTCTATAGCATTAAATATAAAAAAAAAATTGATGAAATTTTTTCTCAATTAAATAAATCAAATAATTTTATTTTTGACTTGCTTACTTTTCGTCATTCTAATAATAATTAAAGCCAACTAAATTTTGGGAATAGACAGGTTTGAGATAAGCTTTTGGCACTGAAATATTGTTTTAATTTATTACTTAACGATATTTATGTGTGAATTACTAAAGGTAGTAGGTCAGGTGCCTTTGAGCTAGAACTGGGCTCGATCTCCAATTTTCTAGAATCGATATTTTCGACCGATTCTCAAAAAAAATCTATTTAATTTAATAAAACCGCAGATAAACATAGAAAATAAAATCTATATACCATAAACAATATTTACTTAACAAATTCACTTAAATTTATTTCCTTAATTACCAATAACGAAAACAAAAAATTCAAAACATGATAAAAGAAAAGAAAAAAGTTATTAATTCGTTTTATTTAAAACTTAAAACATAGAAACAATAAGCAGCATTTCTTTTGATTTTTTGAAAATTTTCAAAAATAAAAAATGTATCAAAAATAAGGATATATGCCAAAAATAGATTTCTCAACCCCAAAACCCACCCTTTAATTGTTTGGCTAGAGGAAAAATAACGTTTTTTGACCTTGTAAAGGAAAGACCTAAGTTAATTTTTGAATATTTTGAAAAAAACTATTTTGAATAAGTGGGCGACTCGAAATTCGTTTCAGACTCATTTCATGGGCAAAAATACTTGAAATGACCCAAAAGAAAAAAAAAAAGTTAAAAGCCTCAAAAAGATTAAACAAAAATCGATTTTGTTGTCAGAAAAAAGTATCGATTAAATCGGACTAAAATCGAATCGATACCTAGCTTTACTTTGAGCATACATTTGCTGCTTGAGATTTGTGATTATGAAACATTTTAATATTAACTTTTTGTGCAATTTAAATTATTATTTATTATTAAAAAATTTGTAAATTATGGACTATCTTAAAAATTACATTTTGAGTCGTTTGAAATATTTTTCGATGGAAACGAAGCATTTCTATACTTTCGGTAAAAATTTGTATATGTTGAAATCATAGAGTTAATGATATGGACAACATAAAACTGATTTTTATCTAGGCAAAACTCCCAAGTACTTTACACATTTTTCATATTTAAACTGGCAGCTGTTTAGTTTGAGATCCCTGCTTGGAAGTAAACTTGGCTTAGTTTTCGTAAGAGTTCAGTGCGCGAAATAAGGCTCAAAAAGTTGCACAAATTTTTGGAAGTCTTTTTATATATTTATTAGGAAATTATTTTAGGGTTTCTAAATTAATAATCATTATTTTTTAATGATTTTTGTCACTTTTTAGTGCGAAATAAAGTTGAATTCACTTTACGTTTTCTATGCGAAAACCAATGATGTTTAAATTTTAAATAAATAAATAGCAATTTTGGAATGTTAACTTTTTGTTTC
The DNA here is from genome assembly GCA_037043745.1 of Chymomyza amoena. Lineage (NCBI taxonomy): Eukaryota > Metazoa > Arthropoda > Insecta > Diptera > Drosophilidae > Chymomyza > Chymomyza amoena. The sequence goes on along the minus strand of JBAMAX010004436.1, from coordinate 25,876 downwards.
GCGCCAAAATCGTAGAAATCGAAAAAATTTAAGATTTGCTGTTGACATTCTGTTAAAAATTTATTTAATTTTCCTACATAAATTTGTCAAAGATTTTATTTTAGATTTCCTATTAAATCTTATGATCTTTATCTGTTGAAAACATTTATAAAGCAATATAATACGTAAGTTCTCTTTAATATATTGTATAAAAGACTAGACTCAAAAAAATAGTCTGTAATTTCGTAAGTCGACAATGAGATTTTATCCAAACCACTTTTAAATTAAAAAAAAAATAATCAAATTTTGTACCAAACGTGTTTTTTACGGAAAAAATAAAAAAAATACTTAAACAAAAACACCCTCTGGTGACTCTCAAAAATCAATATAAATTTGAAATATGGATTTCTCTACCAAAAATCTGGCGAATACACATTACCTTAGAGAAAAGTTAACGTTTTGGGTTTATGAATATTTAATATAATTTTTTAATAGGTACTTTAAAAAAAAACCTATTTTGAAAATCCGGCAGTTCCAAAATATTAAGGATCCCACAAGGAAAAATATATAATTCCATTGTAAAAATTGGAATAATAAGAGTTATATTTTATTTTAAAATAAATGAAATCAATAAGAGTTATTATGTCATTTTTACGTCAAAAACAGTAATTATTTGATGATTTTTGTTTAAAACGTTAAATTTATTGTATTTTTTTTTTAAATTCGTATTTAAATTTATTTATCCAAAACTTAAATATTTGTAAATATATTTTCGTAGCTTTCAGATCATCTGGTTCATTCAATTAACACTTCTGCTTTCGTGTCATATGTATTTTGGTTTTAGACCAAACATTTGTATAAAAATCTTATTAAAATTGGTCTACTATTTCATGGTAGCTATCATACAAATATTGGCCAGTTTTCTATGCAGCCATATTTGCGCTCTGCTTTGCCGGGCACCTTGTTTTATATATTTTTTCTTATTTGATTTTTAATGTGCTGTAATAAATTTTTTCTTATTATTTTTTACTTTTTAACAATCCTAACTGATGTCGTATAAGCATAAAAGCCTAAAGGCAAGCCTGTCCGAGCTACGACATATGCAACCCTAACAAGCTGGCAAAAATGTAAAAATGCCAGACCGACCAGTCTGAAAAGTAACCATAGTACCCAAAGCAGCTTTCAATATGCGATATGTAAAAATATGAAAATTCATACATTCATATTTACAAGTCTGAAACTGATATTTTCTATACTTCTTCTTTTTTCCTATTTTCCTTTTCTTTTTACTTTGAGGGCACAAAGTGTAAAGTTATTTGTAATATCTCTGTTAAGCTTAAATTCATAAACAACCCAAAGTTAAATTTTGAAATCTGTAGTTACTTGAAATTAATAAACTGTTGCTTTCTATGAAATCCATTTAGCTTGAGCTTAGATTGTGGCTTTACTTTATTTAGCACAAATAACATCTTATTTACAAAATTTCACTATAATTCTCATTTAAATAGAAGTCTTAGCTACAGGAGCTTATAGTCACCTGACTTTGAAACAAAAAATAAATACCGCCTGAGGTAACTAGAATTCAAAAACAAAAATGAAAACAAAATTAAAAAACTTTTTCCCTAATGCCAAAAAAAACAACAAACAAACAAGAGATTTGAACCAATGTGCGCAGTTGAGCCAAGCGTGTTAAAGAGAGAGCAAAGAGAGAGAGAGAGAGACGCACAATAAAGTTGTCATAGTGTGCAACGAACGATTCATCAGCGTCAATGTGATAAATTATATATCCACCAAATACAAAAATTACTCGAAATTGTTATCATGCTGTCGAATAGACGGACGGACAGTGGAGGGCAGGGTGAGTGATAAAGCGCAAGACTAAAGAGACTGTGAGAACAGAGAGATATTGAAAAGTAGCACATGATAAATTACTGCATTCAATTGAATTATAAACAAATTCACGCACAAACACACGCATACGCGTGCACTCACACAAACAAACTCACTAATTCGCACGCAAAGTGAGAAAAATTACGCATACGTAAATTGAAACAAATTACTGTAGAATTTATGCGCAAAATATTATCATCAGTAAAATTATTATGATTATTAGTTTAAATTATACTAAAGCTGCTAAATAGTTCCGGATATTTTTGGTGTTATCAAATGAGAATATTAAATTTGATCAATCGATAGCAAATGAAAGTTGATGTCCTTACTTGGTGTACTTCTCAGCAATTTTAATTGCAAAAAAAATAAGATGACTCTTACCGACTTTAATATGCCCTATTCTTTCGTTATGTTAAGTCAATCTGAAGTTGGTACGATCTGGAGAATTTTTTTTTTTTCGATTTATTACTCATTCAGGGAGCTTAGGGCTTCAACAAGAACCTCTCACCGGACTCTGTTTGGCGCAGTTTGCTTTGCTGTGTCCAAGCTGATGCTGCGTTGGGACAATTCGTTGAGTGTTGTATGACGCCAGGTTGCCTTTGGCCTTCCCACACGTCTGCTTCCTTGGGGGTTCCATTCCAAGGCCATTTTCTCAGTGCATGGCCAATCCAACGCCACTTGCGTTTCCTTATCTGGTTACAGATTCTGTTGGGCCAGAATATCCCGCATATAATCCTTAGGCACTTGTTGACGAATGACTGCAGTTTGGACATCATTCTTTGCGGGGCCATCCACGTTTCGCTGCCGCACAACAAGATGGACTTGACGCTCGCATTGAAGATCCTCAGCTTTGTTCTTCTGCTTATTTGCTGGTTTCAGTTTCCGTAATCATTTTTTGTGAGTCAGTCGAACCGGTGATTGGCCGGATGGAACCTATCCCAGTTGTGGGGCTGTCACCTGTCGCCATCGGGGATTGAAATCTCTAGCCTCCTGTAATTTCTTTCCACACGCTTATGTTGTTGGAGCGCACAGTGTGCATTAGAGAAGGGCGGACGAGTTGTATTAAGTACTGGGCGCTGTGAGGTGTTGTTGTTTTCCGTATTAAATCCAACGCCAGCACGATGGGATATATTGATGAAGCCAGATAGTGAACTTCTTTAAGTTGGATGTGGGATGCACGAATTTGAAATTAGAAAATTAGAAAATTTCGAGGGAAGCGATTATTTCCATAGGTCATTCCCCGTCATGAGTGGGGTACGATCCCGTGACCTCTCGTTTGGTAGGTAGGCAAGCGCTCTATCCGCTAGCCCACCCAGGTCCCCACATTTTTTCATTAGCGATGTGATCGTGACGGCAACTTCGTGAGAATTTCACGAATACTGAAAAATTTTCTGCAATGGGCGGGAATGCAATTATTTTAATAAACCCGAAATGGGAGTAATTTATCTGATATTTGTCAACGTTTTTTTAAGAATCCCCTTTCCCAAAATATTAAAAATTTTTTGTATTACGCTTTTATTTACATATAAATGAGAAAGTTTCAATGCTGCGGTTTTTGAAAAATATACTTTTATTTTCATAAAATCTTTTTAGGCAAGGACTTAAAGTGTCAATATAGTTAACTGGAAGTGAAAGGGTATAGAATACTGGAATAGAGAACTACTTGTGTTCTGAGTGAAACCCTCGTGACAGCAAACTTAATGCTCCTTTGGGTTCGAAAAGGGCTGGACCGAACTTCTGTTCGCCTACACTGAAGCAACAAAATTTCGGTTGCTTTAAATTTGTTTTTCTCAAACACCAATTAAATAAATGCCAAATGCAAAATCCAAATGTTTTGCTTTAGCTGTAAACTTATTGCCTTGAGGCAAGTGTAAAAGCCCTTTTGACATTTCACAATTAAAATGGCCAAAAACAGCGAACAACCACAAAACGAAATGAACAAAACAATGTCATGGATGTTGGCACAAAATGGCGGCGGGCTTTGGCTTGGCATTTGTGTGTGTGTGTGTGTGAGTAGCTGTGTATGTGTTGGCTGTATTTGTATTTGCTTTATGCTGTGGTCCTTCCAATTAGATTATATTGCGGCTAGGCATCTGCCACAATGGCGGCCTTCTGTTTGTTGGTTTTTGTTGGTGTTGATTTTAACTTGGTCCTTACCAGTTTTATGTACTTCTAAAGTCACTTTTAATGGCATTTTTCTCTTGGCAAATTAATGTGTTTTAAACAAAAAAATTTGTTATTATTGTTGCTGGTTACAGTTGTTGTTTTTGTTGTTAACCACAGAATGTGTTTAATGCGCTTAACTTCAAGTTAAGATTTTAATTTGATGCATAAATTATATCAAATGGCATATTCATTTATTTATCGCCTGATTTTTTTACTTGTGGTACTTATGGGATTTGTTATTGCTAAGCAACCCGGACTGAGTTGTGAGTTATGGGTTTGTTGTTTTAAGGGTTGTTGATGGTTCGTTAAAAAAGTTCAGGCTTATATATTTCCTAGAGTTTCAAGGTGGTACGTAGGGCGACAGTTCAGGCTTGAGGTATTATAAAGCGTTTATAAATAAAGTATCTACAGTGTCATAATAACTAATTGACCTCTTTGATCTTAGAGAAATCAGGCGACAGGATCGTTGTGAATTAGATAACTCTTAATTAAATATTTGGAATCCGAACTAGCTCAATTTAAACTGTTTGCAGTATAATTAATTTGTTTAATTGTCAAGTAATTTTATATAATACAATTACTAGTGAACCCGTCAGACGTTGTCCTGCCCAAACTTTTTGAATACTCCTAAAGTGAATAAACATCGTAAGACTCTCTAGTTAGCTTTAGTGGAAAAATATAAATTTTTAGATTAGTTTGCAGCTCGACACAAATTTGCACCATTATTAGTTAATTATTAGTTAAATGTCGCCCTTCACAGGTCTGTCTTAACCGAATTCTTTCACGTTCATCTTAACGTTCACGGGTAGTACGATTAGATTGATAATTAATTTTATTCATTGCATTTCTTCCAATTGAAATACATAATGCATTGATCGATTAGGAGACGGCATTCCCTAATGCTTTATTAACCATCGCCAAGCATAGGTCTTCAATATGAATTAAAGCTTCATTGTTAACTTCCGGCGTAAATTCCATCACTGGATTACGTTTTGCTTGACATACTCGACACAAAATATCTTTTGATAAATAATCTTAATATTAGGCTTAAAACATCTGTATTGACAACCTGTAACGTACGCAAAAATCAGATTTAAAATTCATCGACGCGTTCATGAGAACATCCGTAACACGTAAAACATAAATTTCTTTTATATATATGATTGCGGAAAATGGGGGTTGAACTGAAGCAACTTCGTCTGAATTTGGTGGGAACTTTCTATTTCAAAGCTTTACAACAAGTTCCTAACTACTTAGCAATATATATTCTTTAAGACTTTTACTTTAGACCATATATTGTACTATACTGCATACCTCTCAACACATTCTTTTAGTCTGACTCTAGCCAGAAGAAGACTATTCATAAAATATCGATAGCCAACTAGCTCAAATATTTATTTTTGCTTGGGAAACTGCCCCGGCACCAAACTACATTTAACCAACCCATAAAAAGCGAATTCTTTCTAACTCTTCTCTCTAACTTTATACTAACTCGTCTCAAAAAAAAATCCCTACTTAAAAATAATATTTTAACTTAAGTAACTATAGCAACATTAAAACAAATCAAAATATTTTTAGTAAAGTTCAATATGCTTATGACATTTATAACTTTAAAAAGTTTGTCCTTAATATTTTCTGAAAATTTGGCATCAACCAAAACCCTTAAAAAAAACAAGAAAGAGTAGCATCTGTGAAAATCTGTGCATATGGTAACTGGCTACACTAACGTCATCTTCAAAACTTCAATCATGCATAAATTTTTATTGAAAGCCATTAAAACATATGCTGGATGCTTTCAACACGGTGTACTCGTCATCAGCAGGACCCCACCCAACCGGATGCCGCCATATTTACGATACATTTTCAGGCAGACAGTCACCATCGACTGTTGCTTATGACGTAGTTGTTATCGTTGTTGATGGTTTTGTTGTTGTTGTTGATGGTGTTGTTGTTGTTGATGGTGTTACTGCCACCACTTGAATTCGATATACTTACTTGTCTGTGGGCCATGTTGCTCAGGCTGCTGCTGTTTCCAATGTGGTATCCCTGGTGGTGAATCATTGTCGAAGGTTTTTATACTCTATAGTAAGAAAATGGTTATGCGAATTTATTGAAGAAGTTTGTCTAAAAATGTCGATGCTTCAGGTATGTCTGGGGGTTTGAAGAATTAATTACATTTTTGTTTAAATGGTAACGTTCTAGTCAAACATTAAACTTTTAATAGCTTTCAAAAAAGTGTTCTAATTGAATTATCTCAATTAATAAAAGCTCAGCATGAAGTACATACACAATTGAAATAATTTCTTTTTTTTTAAATATATAAGAATTTAGTTAATTTAAAGGCAAAAAAACGTAATTTATTATTTTATAGAACAATAATTCACATTTGTTAAAAATTTGCAGAGCATTTACAAAGTACAGCGGTCAATATGGCCAAAGCACAATTGGTCCGCGTAGCCAGATTTTGGCCAAAAGTCTCCCAGAAGAAATTCCAAAATTGGACAAAATGATAATTGAATATGATTGTAAACATATTAAGGTATCCTGTGCAAAAAAAAAAAAATTAAATTATAATTAGGGATTTGTAAGTTATTGGCTTTCGAAGTCGACATTTTATTTTTAAGGGGCACACCTAGTGTGACAGCCTAAAAAAATATTATTTTTGGGAATTAAAAAAAAAAAACTAGTGAATCCATCTATTTAAAATTTTGAGGGTATATTTATACATGTTTTGAGAATACACAGTAAAGTTTTTGAAATAAAATATTAAATATTTTTGAAATGACACGCGATCTCTGGTATATACCAACTATCTAACTGCCGAGCGGCTACTCTTTTAAATGGCTGTAACTCAAAAACTATTTAAGATATCGATTTAAAATTTTAGTGTTGTATTTTTTGAGGTATAACCTATCGAAATATGGAAAAAAAAAATTAATGTTTTGAAAATTTCACACTAGGTGTACCCCTCAATGAACTTTCGTGATAATTTTCAGAAAAAAAAATCTGGACTTACCATGATTCATGTAGCTAAAAAATTTTCATTCACTTAATTATTTATAAGTATTACTTCAGAAAAATACAGTATAATTTGCTTAGCTGCCTCGACACTTAGCTGCATCGTCAAGATAAGTGCCTCAAATTCGCTTTTTGTTGCACTGAAAGTCAATTTTATATGAAATATTTTAAGTTAGCAGCATTGCAGATAAGTGCCTCTGACACATACGTGCCTCCTACCGGCAGACTTTTTATGACATTTTTCGAAGAAAAAATCGCAGTTAGCTGCGCCATCTATGGGAAACTGCGTAATCTTTAAAAACATATGTTGATATTCGCTGAGAATGCCATTTTGTGTTTTATTCTGCGCATGTCCGTTTTTTTTTATATCCACCTGCAACATATGTTTTTTACTACAATTCGAAGTGATATTTTGGCGCAAAATGGGTAAAACAAAGCGCGTTATTGGTCTTACATTAAAAGAAAAGTTGGAAATAATAAAGGCGATCAATAATAAAGTTGCTAAAAGTGAACTCTGCACAAAATACACGATAGATTAACAATTAACCGTATTGTACGTGAAAAAGATGCAATTGAAGAGTCCGCTGCCGCAGGTAGTTTGAAGCGAAAGCGCCAACGAAAGGGAACGCACAATTTGGTCGAAGATGCGTTGTTCATATGGTTCAAGCAGCAACGCTCAAACAACGTTATGCTCGATCGACATGTCATTTTGGCTAAAGCAAAGGAATTTTGCACAAAATTAAATGATGAATATGAGCCTGATGCCAATTGGCTTTGGCGTTGGCGTAAGCGCTACAACATTAAATTTGGCAAGATACACGGCGAAGCTGCTCAAAATGATGACATAGCCGCAACTAGCTACATACGCGAAGTACTGCCGAATTTAATAAAGAGCTTCGAACCAAATAATATCTATAATTGTGACGAAACTGGACTTTTTTATAAGGCAATGCCAAACACAACGTTTTATTCTTCCGATGAGCACCCAAGGGGACAAAAAAATCAGAAAGTTCGATTAACAATTTTACTCATTTGCAATTCAGTTGGAACATACAAAAAGGCAATTGTGGTTGGCAAATCCAAAGCTCCTCGCTGTTTTAAAAATGTTAATGTTCCACTACAATACCATGCAAATAAAAAGGCATGGATGACTGCAGAGCTCTGGAAAAAAATTATGCTGTCTTTGAACGATGAAATGAAAAAAGAAAATCGTAAAATTTGTTTATTTATTGACAATGCTACAGCTCACACTGCAGTTGAAAATTGCGAGCAAATTAAATTTTGTTTTATGCCGCCAAATACAACTGCTATTTTGCAGCCACTTGACCAAGGCATCATCCACTCGTTTAAATTGGAATACAGACAGAGCCTGGTTGATCAACAATTGATCGCTGTGGAAAGGGGCAAAACTATAACAGAATTTGTGAAACAACTGACTCTTTTGGACGCAATACAGAACATAGATCGGGCATGGAAGCGTGTTAAGGAGTCAACTATCTGCAACTGCTTCAAAAAGGTATGCATATTATTTATAGCCTGAGGTTTTGTTAACCGACCTTTATTAATTGAACTAATGGTTGTTGTTTACAGGCCGGATTTAATGTCGAAGATGATAACACAATCAATGATGTGGAAGAGTGCCCAATTGATTATGGCATAACCATTAATTGGGAATTTGTAAGCATTGACGCCGATCTTTCTTGTCATGGTGTTCTTTCGGATGAACAAATAATCCAATCCTTGGCTCCTGACAAGAAGAGCATTGATGAGGAAGTTGACAGTGATGATGGTGATGAAATTGACTGTCCATCCTTTAAAGAGGCTTTTTACGCCATCGATGTGTCACTAGAAATTGCAATGAATTTTCAACAACTTTAAGTGAACTAGAAGAAAAGCTGCTAACACTTAGCATAAAAACGGCAAAACAGAAAAAAATAACCGACTTTTTTAACTAGTTTTATTTAATACATACATATAAGTATATGTTTTGAAGTATTATTTTGTTTTTTAAATTAATGATATATATTGTAATATGATTACATATTAATGTTGAATTTTTGTTTGAATAGCTTTAAATTGTATGAAAAATGCATAGTTTTAATACCTATAATTATTCCTCGCCAATAAAAAAAATTACAAAAATTTAAGTTAGCTGCCTTTTTAGGATAGCTGCCTCGTAAGTCAGTGCAAAGTATTGGAGGCAGCTAAGCAAATTATACTGTATTAAATTGAGCTTGAAAACTTTTTGTTCTAAATATATTCGAGTAATTTTAAAGAATTTTCGAAATTTTAAAGAGCATGCCAGAAAAATTATAAGTTTAAAAAATGAGAATGATTAGTGGTGTCGTCTTTTTGTAATTGGTTCGGAAAGCTTGAACTTTTTGGGACTTCAACTTCAAAAACATTCAATATTTTGCATTAAGACTATTTTTCAAATGTATGTGGAGCTTATATCTACCTCCGTGTGGTCCAGTTCCAATTAACAGGTTTGTTTTTTAATTAAGTTACACATTTTTTGGGTTTCATTTTAAATTGTTTGCCAATTTTGGTCTGGATTATCTACATCTTAAAAAAATCTGAGGCACGAATTTCCCAGAAAAAGGGTTCAATTCTTCACGAAAATGTGTATAAAATTTTATCACTCTAAAAGATGATTATGGAAATGCCAGATTTTTTGCCAAATTTTAAAATCTGGTCCCACAGCGCAATGTAATGAAAAAAAATAATATCTCATAAAATAATCAAACATTTAAGAATATTGATTTGATTCGAGGAGAATTTTAAGATAAGAAGCTTATCAATTAAGTGCAGACAGTACATTTCATCAACAATTCCATGTATTTCTTTTTTTGTTTTGTTACTGAATCTAAGAGTTCCTATAAGATATAGATCTATAATGACTTCTAAAAATCGAAAATATTAGTAAGTAAAATATATAATCCAACTATTAGAAAGTTACGCAATGTGCAGATTTCTTATTCGTGTCTCTATAAAATAGAAAGCACTGGTTCAATTTTTGTATGGTAGCAATATGAAATAATGAACCAATTTTGATCAAACATCACGCTTATATGAAGTTATACATACATATATTTTTTTATTTATTTTTGGAAGTAAACCTAACTCCTCAGAATTGAAATATAATAAGTTCAAAATTGATAAGAATAATGGTTTTGACATTCTAAGAATAACTTTAAAAGTACCGACCCTGTCTCCAGATATTAAAAGTCACAGGTCATAAAAATCGGTTTTTTGCAAATAACATTTTACCAGGGCTTTTAAATTTTTCCTAATGTTCTAAAAAATTGTATGGCGTAAAATTCTCTGCAAGTTATGCTTGTTTTAGTGATGGTACCTCGGAATTTTGCTATAAAATGCACTTAGCTTATTTTCTCCGATATGATAAAAAATTTGTATTTTATTATTATTTTTTTTTTAAATTAAAACAGTTTTCTGCGCTACCCAACTCACGCATTTCTGGCGAAACTTTGTTAAATACATTTATGGTAAAATAACATTTTTGCAGTAGCAAGCCAAAATTTCCTCTCTTAAAAAGTCTTAATCGATCACTGTGCGAACTGTTTTGGTCGAATCTCTAGTTTTCTTGAATTGGGTCCAGTGTTGGTTTATAACGTTAGTTCCTATCGAACATATTGACGCCAAATCTATTAAGACTTTTTTAGTTTCGAAGACTTATCTACATAATGAAATGTTTTGCAGGGTATACAAACTTCCTTTCCGTAAACTCAAAAATTTGTCCTTGTTTCTTTTCGCATAGTTTTGGCTGCTTTGTTGTGGCAACTGCTGTCTCTTAACTTAACAATGGCGGAGCAGCGGAAGCTTCACAACACACACACACACACAGAGACATACTGAATAAGCGCTTATATGCAAAAATTTAAAATTTATTCGCGTTGATGGCGCACACGAAAATCCTAGACAAAAATTGATATTTTATGGTTATGAATTATTGCCTGTGATTATCTTTTATGCATGAAAAAAACCCAAATAAATGAAATTTTTCAGTCATAAAAAAAGGTTTTTGCAACAAAAAAAAAAAGGCTTACAATAATACGTGCAAGTAAATCGCTTAAAAGCAATTCGATACAAAACATTGCAAATAAATTTCAATATGCCATAGTAACTAGGTGCTTATACATATGTACTGTGTGTAGCTGTGTGTATCTGTGTGTGAGTTTAGCGTTTATATGCAAACGTGCATCCATGTGCATCATTCTATGGCAAAACGTTGCAATTGAATTGAGTTAAAAGTTTTAGAAATGTAATGCCATGAGTTCTACGAGTAGATATAAATGCATTACATATTGCATACTCGTATTCAAATAATATTGTTGTATTCTGTAATAGTTTCGATTGTTGTTTTTGTACAATTGACAATGATATTATGGATTTATTGAGTTTTTCAATTTGAAATATTTGCTATTGCCTGTTTATATGCTTTCGTTATTGATGATATATATTTTACAAGTGGATTTCTTTTTATAGAGAGAAATGCAAATAAATTTGACTAGTTTTGCGTAAAATAAATTTTAGTTCGCTGATTTTGAATGCGGCTACTGGTTTTGATTTACCAAAAAGGTGTGGATTAGAATGGAATTTTAAAAATAATTTAAATATTAAATAACAAATGTCATAGTAGTGAAAACTTTCAATATTTTCTTATTTATAATTCATTTCAAAATGTTTTATAGAGTTTTGACAACAAGGAATGATATATTTAATTTAATTCGAGAATTTTTATAAAATATTTTATAAATCTAATATTTAGTTAAAAATTTTAAACTCAAAATTGCGTAAAAAATCGCAGTATTTAAAAAAAAAAATTATAGTTTAAGTTTTTTTTACTTAAATTTCTTCATCGAATTTAAATAATCGATAGATAATAATAGATGTAAATCGCACAAAAAAATATTAACTTAAAATACGAGAGTTTTTAACAAATAAAAACATTTTGTTTTATTCGATAATTCGATATTATTTAAAACTGTAACTGAGACTCAAAGTTACTTAAATGTTTTAAATTTAAAATTCAATTTTACAAAAATTTCCAAAATAAACCTAATTTTGCTTTTACGCGATAAAAATCTTCCCAGAAAATACGCGTAAAAAATTAAAAAAAATACAATATCCGTATAAAAGTTGGATTTTGGTTCTTCATTTGAAAATCCAACTATAATTGTATCAGTTTGTTCGATAGTTCTATAATTCTATAGTTATTTTTTCTTTATTGTGTTTTGAGTTTAGAATGTTATTTTTTATTATAAATAATTAAGGACTGTTTAAATCGCGTTAAATCAAATTAAATCACGTAAAAATTAATGGAATGATTTTTATGCATCGAGGTGAATAAAATTTTCTTAAAAAAAATTCACGCAAAAACAGAATTAGATGTAGTTATAAATAAGGTTAGTTATAATTAAGCTAACTTCGATCTTGGAAGCTGTTTGGACCTTTGAAAATTTAGCTAAATCGGTAATTATCAAGATTCCGAAGAAGGGAAACCGACAAATATGCTCTAACTGGAGGGGTATCTCTCTCCTGTCAACCATCATGAAAATCCTTAACCAGATCATACTAAGCCGCATTTCCGAGCCACTTAACAATGTTCTACGTAGAAATCACGCTGGCTTTTGTCCTCAAAGATCTTGTATAGATCTAATAAACACTGTACGTGTTATTGTTGAGTAATCCGAGGAATTCAACTCTACGTTATAATAAGTTTTCATAGATTTCGTGAAAGCGTTTGACACCTTTGCTGGGGAAGCAATTTGGGAGGCACCTCTAGCTCGAAAGGGATTCAAAACAAAATTATCAATATCCTCAAGCCGAGTTTTGCGCGGCGGACAACTAAGCGATCCTTTTGAATGCAATAGCGGTGTAAAACAAGGATTCACACTGTCGCCCCTGCTCTTTATCACAGTTCTTGATTTGGCATTTGAAGCAGCTGAATTAAATAGTTTTGCAATCAACTGGAAATTTAACCGAAAACTAGGAGATCTAGAATATGCGGATGATGTCGTTCTATTTTCTTCCCGTGTTTCGGACCTTCAAACCCAGTTAGATAGACTCGCCACAGAAGCCTCAAAAATTGGTCTTAAAATCAACTGCGCAAAAACGAAAAGTATCGAAAACTTTCATATTGAAAAATTCGAGTATCTTGGAAGCCAAATCACATCATCCACAAGGCAAGCGGTTAATTGGCAGACCTGAAATGACCTGGTGCAGGACGCTCAACCGGGAGACCGGGAAATCCATCATCGAGCTACGAACAATGGCGGGAAGCAGAAATCAATGGAAATCCTTTGTTAATAACTTATGTGAATGACTACGTTTATAATTTATTTAAAAATTTGAATATATCCTTAATAATAATAATAATTAATGTGCATAAAATTTAATTTTCTTCATCTATTTTCTATAAACAATTCTTTTTTTTTTGTTAAATTCAATTTTGAAATAAATTATTTAATTTTTTTGATTTTATTTATTTTATATATTTTTTTATTTAAAGTTATATAAGTATTTGTTATAAGTTTTAATATATTTTTTATTTCATATTTTTTTATTTTATGTATATTTTTTTATTTTTAATTTATTTTTATTTTATTTAATTTATATCTTATATATAAAATTCTCGTGTCACAATGTTATGTTCCTTCGAAGCTTATGGACTCACGAACGGCTGAACCGATTTGGATAATTTTGGTCTTGAAATGTTCGTGGAAGTCCAAGGATTGTTTAAGGTTGAAAAAATATAACAAAATTGCGACGAAAATACTAAAAAGGACAATTTGATTTTCCAATACAAAATTTTTTTTTAATTTAGGTTGGCATTGTGTACATTGTCAGATTAACTAATATTTTTTAGTTAATTGTTTTTGTCGAAAGGAAACACAAAAATTATAAACGTTATAAATTTTATTTTATTGAAGCACACAAAATTTCATGAAAATCGGTCCAGCCGTTTCGGAGGAGTATGGTAACTAACATTTTGAAACTAGAATTTTATATATAAGAAGAAACTTATGTTTTACGTGCTATGGGTGTTCTCATGAACGAGTCGATGAATTTCAAATCTGATTTTTGCGTGTATTAGAGGTCAATGCGGTGGTTTTAAGCCTATTGCGATGTGTTTGTGTGAATTGGTTCGTGAGATATACGCATTTTTGTGAATATTGGTTTTTGTGTGAACATACTCCTCCGAAACGGCTAGACCGATTTTCATGAAATTTTGTGTGCTTATTGGGTAGGTCTGAGAATCGGTCAACATCTATTTTTCATGCCCCTAAGAGATAAGGGTTGCCACTCCTAACATTCCTGGCAAATCAAGTGAATTTAAAAACTCGGTAGGATAATTTACAATTTCATCAATTTTAGAAATTAATATTGATTTAGTTATTCCTTTCCAAGAAAGTTTTCTTAAGAAGAAAGGAATTCTGCGATTTTTGCTTACAATTCATGTTTTGATTTCTGTATAAAATACATATGATCAGATCAATATTTGCACATAATGCAATTTCGTGAATTCGCCACAAAAATAAATCATTGGAAGAAAATAAAGATCTAGACGAGCGAGCGAAGCGAGCGTGCCGGAGGCCGGCTAGTATTTTTATACAATTGCTTTTTTAGAAATTTTTTAGGGTACTATTTTTTTTGTTTATATTTTAGATTTGTCTTGCTATAAAATATTAAAAGACAGAATCAAAATCTTTAAGTCTGAAGCTTGAATTCCATTCACTGTGAATTTATGACTAAGTTTGTTATTTAAAATTTTGATATATATTTGTTATATAAATTTTTGTAAATTGTTTTTGAACATCTTGCACTTTTACCATTATGCATATATGCCCAATGGTTGAAAATCCCGAATCTAAACAGTCATGCCTTATATCTGTTTAAAATTTAATACATAACAATTTGACAATAAGTACTATATCATAATTATTGTTCACAAATTAAATGAAATTATGAAAATCTTAATGCATAATCTGCGTTAAAGTAGTAAAGCTCCCACAAATTTGACAAACATATTCGCAAATTTTCCATATTGTAATTTCATAATGTAAACACATTAACCATACAGTTTTGATTTAGATTGAAGTCAAACTTCCTTTGTAATGCCAAATAAATATTTATACAAATTTATATAAAAGCATATTCCTAACACACAGGACAAACATCGTTGTCCAAGCTCTATAAACCCTCCTTAATTCCACTTATATATACACACACTTAGTTAGAGAGACAAGTATCTCTGGCATTACGTATATGATATGATATGTATTTGAAGTACTATACATAGTTCTTGGAATGCCATTGATGGCCCACATTTAATCCCAACTAAATGCTCCAAAGGATATCCGTAAGGCGTACTAACAGCAATTAAACTAAAAGCAATTAAATGCGCAAGCAATAAAAATTAAAATTTAAATATTCAAATTTTTGGTTTAGGAAGCAAAAGGAGTTGAGTGAGTCGGAGGAGGTGCAAAGAATGTGCAGTGGAAACTTGATGGGCCAGATGAAAACTAGCACTAGATTAGCATATCAATGCAGTGAGCAGTTGGGAACAAGGAATTGCAGAGATTTTACTCCTTAAAAGGTCTTTTGTGTGTCGGTGTGCATGTGTGTGTGTGTGTGAGTTTAACGAGGATATTTGCTTGCAGTCTGTGTAATTGAGTGATAAATGATGGGAGTGGAAGGATATGCATGCTCTAAAAAGCGAATTTGTCGCATAAAGCCAGTCTCCATATACATAAAGCACAGAGAGAAAAGACGTGAAATATTAACGTTAACCTATAAACACTTGAGAAGTGCTCTGAGCTGAGCTGAGCAGCAATCGATTAAGTTCAGTGCTGAGTATAAAAAGAGCAAAAAATTCTCACAAGAAAAAAAAAAAATTATCAGCTCAAAAAATGCCATCTGCTGTTAGAGAAAGGGAAATATGAGATAATAACGAAAAGAGTAACCCAAAAAAAAAATGATAATTTGTCGGTTGCAAAAAAAAGTGAAATTGGGAGCATCCAAAATTAGGAGCAGAAATGTATATTATTAAAGAACTAGCCGGCCTCCGATGTGCTCCGGCACGCTCGCTTCGAATTCACGAAATACTATAAAGACATGCAAATTTATCGGGTGAAATACATTGGCACCTCCATACAACAATGCCATTCCTACACAGTATATTGTGGCTCCAAAACATCTTCGCCTTTGTACCTTCCTTTGAGAATCGATGCTTCAATCACGTTGTTCATTAGGCTTTTCACCGCTAGTCGTGTTCCATTGCATTGCCGTGGTGGATTGATATTCCCAAGCATAATTATCATTCAACCAACAGACGTCGTCCTACCCAAACTTTTTGAAAACTCTTAAAGTAAATAAATATTGTAAGATCCTCTAGTTAGCTTATCTGGAAAAACATAAGATTTTTAGATTAGTTTACAGCTCGATTCAAACTTGCACCATTATTAGTCGAATTCCGTGCTTCACGGGTCTGTCTTAACCGAGTTCTTTCACGTTCATTGCGATCTTCACGGTCCTGGATAGTACGATTAGATTGATAATTAATTTGATTCGTTGCATTTCTTCCAATTGAAATACATCATGCATTGATCGATAAGGAGACGGCATTCCTTGTTCTCAATGTTTGACACGATGTTGGAATTCTAACATTGATTAACAACAATACCAGTTTTTTTTTTACATATGGCAATATACCTACAAAAACCGATATTCACAAAAATGCGTATATCTCACGAATTAATAGCCACAAACATATCGCAATAGGCTTAAGACCTCCGTATTGACAACCTCTAACACACGCAAAAATCATATTTTAAATTCATCGATGGGTTCATGAGAACACCCGTAACACGTAAAACATAAGTTTCTTTTATATATATTGATTTAAAGAAAATTTTGCCGCTTCTGGGTATGCAAGCAACTCTGGATGTTTGTGAATGATTTTTTGCGTGTCGAATATTCTCCTTTCTTCGTTTTATATTGAAATTCATGTATTTCTACATTTTGGTAATTTTTAAAGAGCGCCACCTATCGGACAATGTTCAAACTATGCTAAGAACCTTCCACACGGTGCCCGCAAACACACACGTAATATTTTATTAAAATAGGTCTGGAGGTTTGGGAGTCTATAGAGGACATACGAAATTTATTTGATTTTTATATATATATAGAATAGAAGATTAAAAACCAACAACTGATTACACAGCCACACAAAAAAAATATCTTTTCGTTCAGACTATATTAATATATGTTTTCGGAGTGTCTGATTCTGAATCCGGATGTCCAAAAAACCTCAGCACGTCAGGGTTCTGACATAACCTCAAAAAACCTCATACAATATTTTATTCAAGCCCGGGAGTTAGACCATGTTTATTTTTATAATCCGAGCTCTGCCTCCCACAGCCGCTTTTTTCAGATGAAGTCTTAGTCATATTTTACAATTGCGCCTGGCGGATAGGCAACAGTTTTTTTCACGCCATTTTTTGCTATGTATTGAAAGGGTATATTATGTATGTTACCGCCTAAAAACTTATAAAAGGTACACAAAAGTGAGTTTTTTGGACCTCGGATTCGGAAACATATAATAGACATGGTCTGACCCCCGGACTCGAATAAAATGTTGTATGAGGTTTTTTGAGGTTATGACAGAACCCTGACGTTCTCCTCCTCGCCACTAATTCTTGAAAAAAATAATATACTTGGGTACTGTTTTTTAAAAGGACAGAGTGCGACCAATTTTTGCAATTATGACTGGCTCCGTCTCCAGTTTTATCGGCGCATCACTATTTCCTGTGAATATATCCTAGTTCTAGAAAAACTCAATTGACCAAATAAAATTATACAAGAACAAATAAAGTGCTCCCCAAAAAAAATGTTATTTGGTTTTTTTAATTTTTTTGACATCGTCATCAATTATTTTTTGATAAGTGTGACCGCTAGATGGCGCAGCAAGATGGCAAAAAAGACGTGAAAGTGGGTTAGGGTGGAGGGAACCTAGCTTGGGCGTTCGCGAAATATCTTAGTTTTTATATTCAAGGCATAGTTGTAGTGGCTATATGACTACTTTAAAAAAAAAAAAATAGAAGATTTTAATTACACAATTTGTATACACAAACTTCCTTACCAAATTGATATCCAACTAACTAATTTACCAACAAAAAAAATCTATTTTGTTATCTCCTATACAAAAATGATATTTTTGGGAATATTTTGCGTTCTCTGCATTGATAAAATACATACAAAAAATCAGTTTTATAGCCAAAATGACAAATATAATAATATCAAACTTCGAGAATTCAAAAAAAATGTTTTTTTTTTGTGCTTTAAATAATTCAAATTGAACAAAAAAAGGAGACCAATTATGGAACACAAACCGAGAGGAGTTAACAAAAAATTATTTTGGAATTTTAGAAAACATTTTACTTACTCATTACTATATTTATCTTTATTTTAAGGGTAGAAACATGATTTTTAATATATATTTATTTCTATTTCATTACAGGTACGTGCACATTTCAAGTTATACCGACTTTGTATTTTCATGTGAATGGGGTATTTATACAAATTTTTTTAAATTTTATTATTATTGTAATCGAATTGATTCATTTGAACTTAGCTAATTTTTTCATAGATATGATTATTCGCGCTTTTTTTTGAATTGAAAAGTGGCAAACTTGCGCAAAACATCATCTGGCTTTAGCGTGAACGCACCTTTTGCTAGTTGACCAGTTGTGTTGAGTTTTTCTTCTTCTTTTCTGATTATGTTGACCATCCAGAATTTTAAAGGGTCTAGCTGGATAAGGTACTGGAAACTGCCCCCAGCGATTTTTAAAAAGTAATGATGCAATTCGATGCAAAATGGCAAATAAAAATTTACCATTTAATGAAGATTTTTTAAAAATCGTTTTTCATCATCAAATCAAAAAGTATGCCTTCCAATAAATATTATAAAAATTACCATAATTTTTGGCATATTTTAACAAAAAAAAATTATTTTTTTTCATAAATTTTTTGAAAAAAACAAAAAAATTTTCCTTTTTTTTTTAACATTGTTCCACCAAATGAATTTGAGTTAAATATACACCATATAAAGAACGTATAAAAACACATATTTAAAAAAAAAATTGTGATTGACATATTTAAGGAACATACTTAAAAAAAAATAAGAAAATTTCATATTTTTTTTTTAAGAAAATGTGTTGGTTAAAAAAAAATTAAAAATTTTTTTAAACATCCCTAGTGCTAACTTAGATTAAAAAAAAATAGGCTTCAAAATATTCAGTAGCTTAGTCGCAATTATACACGTGAAAAAAACGTTTTTTTAAATTAAGCCGAAACGAGTTAAGTTTAAAAACTGAAATTTGGTCTACAATTTTTTTTTGCCATTCTGCATCGAATTGCATCATTACTTTTCAAAAACTGCAGTCTTAGCACACTACGCCGTTTTATATATTTTTTATTTTATTTAATTTTTTTTATTTTAAATTTTATTTTATATTTTTTTTTAATTTTATTTTATATTTTTTAACATTTTATTTTATGTATTTTTAAATTTTATTTTATATTTTTGAAAATTTTATTTTATATTTTATTATTTGGTTTTTTTATATTTAATTTTTTTTTTTTTTATTTATTTTTTTCAATTTTTTTTAACTTAATTTTTGTATTTATTTAATTTTTATATTTTATCTTTTTATGTATTTTTTTATATAGATATTTTTTTTATTTATTTATTTTTTGATGCCTTACGTTTTGTTTGTGCAAAAGTCCCAAACTTTTCAACTCTTTACCTCAACAGCTAGCGTGAATACCCTAATTGTCTTTCGCTATTCCATGAGCCTTTGAAAATTTATTTTTATATATATTTTTTTTTGTTTTAATTTTTGGTAATATTTAATTATTTAAAAATTTATTTTTCCTAATAAACAAATAATAATATTTGAATATTGCCCCCTAAATAAAGCACATTCCGCAAATTAAGTATTCTAGACTTCTACCATTTTCTATCCATTTTTTTCTTTTGCAACTTACCGACTTGAAAATTCTTTCATTTGTCTTATTAATGCGCTTTATTTTGCTTACAAAGACGATCATTGAGCATGACATGAGGGCGTTGTAACAACAAACTTGTTATTTAAGCCAACTACTTTTCAATAGCACTGTAGACAACACTATTATGTGGCAAAAGCTTTTGATGACAAGCACACACAGATACTTATACGCATACTCATACAATGGGGAGCAGCAGCTTACAGCTTGCCTTTTGACACTAAACCCTTAACTTATAGAGAACTTGACATGGTCACATGCTGAGCTAAAGTGTGTACCAAACGGTACAGAAGAGTTCCGAACTGAACCGAACTGCACTCTGCTCCGTACGGATGCTCACATCAATGAGCCATGCCATCTAGCCACTTATTATACTCCTCGTATATTGTATAATAGATATTCTTTTGTTTTTTTTTTCTTTTCTACTCTGTCTTTCGAGCATATCTAGTTCAATTGTCAAGTGAAGGAAGGTCGTCATCATAACGCACACACAGATATAGACGCACACACAGATACACATGGACTATAAGTATACATATATGATATGTGCAGTCGAGGGAAAAGCAGATTGCAATGCCGCAAAGTAGAAATAGGAGCAGCAAAAACCATTCCCGGGAATGAAAACAAAAGTATTAGCCCCTGACAGGCCCGTGCTGTGTCTTTGTGTTGCATGCCACACCCAGCTTTCTTTGGTATGTCTGTCTGTGTGTGTGCGAGTGTGTGTGCTCTTAGCTTAGCAGCTGTCAAGTCAGTCGAGGTTGCATTTGCAGTTGCAAGCACTGTCATTGTCGCCGTCGCCGTGGCTGTCGTTTTGACAGACTGCATCATAATACGCGAGAACCGAGAACCATAGTGCTAGGTGGCATATTTGTACACTTGAAGAATAAAAATAAATCATGAACGACGCACCTTTCAAAAGCTTTAAGCTTAGACTTTGATATTTTTAAAGTTAACGTATATGGGAAAAATAAATGGTACAAAGTAACTTCCGTACGTGTGGTTCCAAACACGTTAGGAAGCTTCGTGGGGGAAAAAAATCTAACACCTCTAAAAAAAAGGGGGGGCACCAACCCCAAATATCCAAACAAAATTTTAAAAAATACTAGAAAAATACCATATTTCGTTAGTAGCGACATTCAGCTCGGTCCTGAAGCCATAAGGTTGTATTTCTTGTTCGGAAGCGATTTATACTGCTGCGTACAGGACTTCAATTTTTCCTAGCTTATAAGCCATCTTTCCAATTTCGGATTACAGGGGTACCGTCCTATGCTCCATTTCAACCCGAAATATTCAAACAAAATTGTGTTGCATTTCTTGTTCGGAAGCGTTTCACAATGCTGCGTACTGGGTTTTTACTTGTTCCTAGCTTATAAGCCATATTTCCAATTTCGGGTTACTGGGGGTACCATCCTGTGCTCCATTGTAACCCGAAATATCCAAACTAAATTGGGTTGCATTTCATGTTCGGAAGCGTTTCACACTGCTGCGTACAGGGTCTTTACTTGTCCCTAGCTTATAAGCCATATTTCTAATTTCGGATTACAGGGGTACCGTCCTATACTCCATTTCAACCCGAAGTATTTAAACAAAATTGGGTTGCATTTCTTGTTCGGAAGCGTTTCACAATGCTGCGTACTGGGTTTTTACTTGTTCCTAGCTTATAAGCCATATTTCCAATTTCGGGTTACTGGGGGTACCATCCTGTGCTCCATTTTAACCCGAAATATCCAAACTAAATTGGGTTGCATTTCTTGTTCGGAAGCGTTTCACACTACTGCGTACAGGATCTTTACTTATTCCTAGTTTATAAGCCATATTTCTAATTTCGAATTACAGGGGGTACCATCCTGTGCTCCATTTTAACCCGAAATATCCAAACTAAATTGGGTTGCATTTCATGTTCGGACGCGTTTCACACTGCTGTGTACTGGGTCTTTACTTGTTCCTAGCTTATAAGCCATCTTTCCAATTTCGGATTACAGGGGTACCATCCTATACTCCATTTCAACCCGAAATATTCAAACAAAATTGTGTTGCATTTCTTGTTCGGAAGCGTTTCACAATGCTGCGTACTGGGTTTTTACTTGTTCCTAGCTTATAAGCCATATTTCCAATTTCGGGTTACTGGGGGTACCATCCTGTGCTCCATTTTAACCCGAAATATCCAAACTAAATTGGGTTGCATTTCTTGTTCGGAAGCGTTTCGCACTACTGCGTACAGGATCTTTACTTATTCCTAGTTTATAAGCCATATTTCTAATTTCGAATTACAGGTGGTACCGTCCTATACTCCATTTCAACCCGAAATATTTAAACAAAATTGGGTTGCATTTCTTGTTCAGACGCGTTTCACAATGCTGTGTACTGGGTCTTTACTTGTTCCTAGCTTATAAGCCATATTTCCAATTTCGGATTACAGGAGGTACCGTCCTTTACTCCATTTCAACCCGAAATATTCAAACAAAATTGGGTTGCATTTCTTTTTCGGACGCGTTTCACACTGTTGCGTACAGGGTCTTTACTTGTTCCTAGCTTATAAGACATATATATTTCGGGTTCCAAGCAGAATTAAAAAATACTAGAAAAATACTGTATTTCGTGGATAGAGTCCCACAGCACTTTACAGAAGCAATTATGTTGTGTTTCTTATTCGGAAGCGTTTCGAACTACTGCGTACAGGACTTCAGTTTTTCATATTTCAAATTTTCTGATCTTTATTTGAAGGCCCACCATCACATAGTACACTTTTTTTTACAAAGGGTCAAAAGGAAGAGTGACTTTGATAGGATCATTGACTCTATCCCCCTGCTAGAAATATAGTATGAAGAACTTTTGACTTACGTTTTAGCGTTATGCAGTGTTCCTGAAAGCTAGGATTGTTCGACTCTTTCCAGAACAATAACTGCATACATAGTCCATTATGTATTGTATATCTTAAGAGTATTCCTCAATGTTATTTACCACCATCATTCCCTCTAGGGAATCATGGACGGAAAACCAACTTGGTCTAAGCGACAGCATAAATTTCTGCACAGATGGCTCCAAGCTCAACAACCAGGTTGCGAGATCTCTGAGCAATTAAACATTCGACAGTCTTTTCGAATGCTACTCATTCATTCATTGTGTGGCCATGACAGCCCGTTCTCCGGTTACGGCCGACCTCAACAGCTCTTGCCAGGCCCCACTGCTTTGCGCGCGCCCTCTTCAATTAGAAATACCAAGGGAGGATACGTTCTCCTCTACATGATCTTTCCATCGGAGTCGTGGTCGTCCCATTCGTCTTCCTTCTTTGACTTTCGCTTCGAATAGCTTTCTCGCTGGAGTATCGTTATCCATACGTCCCACATGCCCGAGCCAGCGCAGACGTTGCATTGTGATTCGCTGGACAAGATCTAAGTCATCATAGAGCTCGTACAGTTCGTGGTTCATCGAAAGTCGTCCTCAAATCGAACGGGACCGAAGATTTTAGGAAGAATTTTTCTCTCAAACACCCCAAGAGCAGATGCATCTTTCCGCGACACAACCCATGCATCTGCTCGGTATAAGAGCACGGGCTAGATGAGCGTCTTGCAGAGTGTTAGTTTTGTTGGTGGAGAGAGGTCTCCGCTACACATCTGCTTACTGAGACCATAGTAACAAATACTGGCAAGTGTGATTCTTCGTTTTTTTCGACTGCTACCCCTACAGCATTTTTCACTGGATGGATGTAATATCTTTCAGCGCATCTCTCGGAAAGTTCCACCAATTGCCTCACAACTTAATACCATAAATAAAAGTGCTACCAGTATCTAACGATTTAAGCATCAATAAATTTATTTCTAGGATTTTAGTTAAATCAAGCTCTTTAATATCAAGTGATGCTTTTTAATAACGAGCTTACCCCATCGTTGCTCTGAGTGTACGCATATTCGCATACAATATGCATGCCCATATAAGTAGGCAACAAAAATTTCAACACACACGACTGCACACTTCATGATTTACTGCAGCAGTTACTGCAGCTAGAGGAGATCCCTACAAGCTACAAGCTGCTACTCTGCCTGTGCCACACATGAGGCACGCACTCGAATCTTGACTGAAGTTGCCCAGCTGCAGCAAGTTGCTGCTGCCTGCTCGACGCAGTCAAGTGCTCCTTTTTTTTCGCTTCATGTTTCACTTCCTGTATAGGTGTTGCACATACACACACATACAGTGTTTGTATCTGTGTGTCTTCTGCATTGAGTGTATGAATTTCATGTTCGCAGCTGCTGACAGTTGACATGTGGCAGGGAACGTTGCCAGTCTTTGCAATATTCATGTCTGAGTTACGTTGCCCGATACGTTGCTCCCCGCCCTCCACATAGGATTGCCACAAAAATTCTTACACTCTGTTTAATGGCATCGTTGCTTACACGTTGCTGTCTTAAATTATTGTTCATATGGGTGTGTGGGTGTGTGTGTGTGGAAGACAGTGGCGTGGACAAGGGGGGTCATCAATGTTAGGTAGGAGGCTACTTAGGCTTTATAAGAATTAAATAAGATTATTGAATAAAATGCTTATGTTGCCTAGAAAAAGTTTCCCTTATACAAACATTTTGCTGTAAGCAGATCAAGCGATGTTAGTTAGCATATAATACTCAAAATGTTAGTTTACAGAGTGTTTAACAGAGTTGCGCTATGTTTAAAATTTGTTCTCTATACAAAAATTTACTGTAAGGAGATCATGTTATGTTTATTAACATGCAATAAACCAAATGTTACTTTACAGAGTATTTAACAGAGTTGCGTTCTGTTTACATTGATTTAACATAAATAAGATTATATATATTTGTTTATTTGATTTCATATCAGGAAGAGGAATAATAGCTTTTCAACCCCACCATCGCTTAGCAACCCCTACCGCCTACGCCTCTGTGTCAGTGTGTGTGTATGCACATAGGTGTTTGGCTGTAATACAGTTACACTTGCATTTACATTTACATTATTTTTAATAGCTACAGCGCAAAATGTGATAAAAATGGCAGTTTAAGCAATGGCAGCCGAAGCAGCAGCAACAGTAGCTGGAGCTGGAGCAGGAGCAACCTTTGGGGCATGCAACGTCTCACTTTTAGCGGCATTCAATTTATTACTCACAACATGAGCATTTCATATACGAGCGTTGACTGCGCTGCTTTGTAACGTTTTTGTTAACTGCTACGCAGCTTTTGAATTTTTCATAGCCATACACACAGATACTCACACACAAACACACATGCAAATGGCGGCCATACTTGTACACGTAATTGCTTATGCGCAACTTCCTCATATTTGTCGCTGTATGTGTGTGTGTTAATGTATGTGTGTTTTGTTTCGTGATTTGTTGAATGCTTTGATTTAATTTTAAATGAGTTTTTGATTTATGCTTGAAAAATATAATTTAGCTGCTTTTTGGTTAGGTAAAATGTATTTTTAAATTTTTAAGATTCGTTAGTCGTAGAGTTAAAGGATGCATTGGGTGCTTCAGGATGTACAGTACCGGACAAAAATTTTCGGACACTTAGTTTTGGCTGCATGCGTGAACTTTAAATTGACGTTAACGTTGTAAATTGGTCTTTATCGGTTTGAAATTTTTTTATTGTATATGTTATTTATTTAACTTTTATGGGCCGAGAGGTTTAGCCGCTAAAAGCTTTCTGTAAAAAAAGATAAACTAAAGAGTGAACTGAGTCAACAATGAGTGATCAGCTTAGAGTAGCCAAATAGGCTTTGAAATTTT